>CM035128.1:99275816-99593316 GCA_020205605.1 Panax ginseng | reverse complement strand
TAAGATAGGTCAGCCTCTGATAAACCAAACGTGGAGGGAAGTCTCTTCATACCTTCCCATTTCAATGACTTGTAATTTTAATTATTTGTAATTTTATTTCCATGTCAATCTCAATGTAATGGAAAATATAAAGGAATATGTGAACATGCATATCAAGACCTTCCATGCTATCCTGTCATCAAAATAGCTAACATTCATTTTGCAGGATAATACTCTTAAAAAATGGACACATTACATAACATGTAACATTTCCACGTTTCCGCAGACTATACTACATAAGTCTTTTTGTAGGGAAATGATTGGTCCTGTTACCCGTTCAAAGTCCAAAAAGGCACTAAGCCTACAGTCAGACATGGCTACAAGTTCTCAGCCTAATCCTACTTCTATCTGTCGCGAGGAGTTCGAAGGATTAAGCAATCAAATAACAGAGTTGGTTGCTCTCCTGAAAGAAGTAAACAAATTAACTCAGGGTCCATAAATACCCATGCAAACAGAAACCTTTGCACATGGAGGAATCCAGGGTCCAGACAGAGAAGTCCCAACACATGAGTCTCAGACTTAGAAGACCAACAAAACCCTTGAAATCACCCATCTTAAAGAAGAATAAGACACCGATGATATTCGGAAGAAGGTTTTACAAATAGAAGAGACCATCCGGTCCATCAAGGGGATTGGAGCGCACAGAAGCGTGTCCTATTCAGACCTTTGTATTTTCCCTGGGGTTCATTTTCTGGAGAAATTCAAGACTCCCTATTCGAGAAATATGATGGATTGGGAGATCCTTACACCCACTTAAAAGTGTTTATTGGAGAGCTCGGATCCTACGCCAAGAATGAAAAGCTCAAAATGAAGCTTTTTCAGAAAAGTCTGACTTGAGAAGACAGAGCATGGTACGCCAGATTAGATAACTCCAAAATTCATAGCTGGGAGGAGTTAGCCCATGCTTTCCTCACTCAATATAGCTTTCAAACTCAATTGGCTCCAGACAGGTATAAAATTACCAAAGTCAAGAAGCGAGTCAATGAGTCATTCAGAGAGTATGCCCAAAGATGGAGGCGTCTGGCTGCTCAAGTTATCCCATCCATGACAAAGTCTGAAATGGTGATGACCTTTATAGATATTCAAGAAGCTCCATTTTATAAGAGGGTCCTAGCTGGAATAGGAAAGCCATTCTTAGAAATGATTAAGCATAGAGAAATGGCAGAAATGGGATTGAAGTCTGGGAAGATTCAAGACCTCGCCGCTTTAAAAGACATAGTTGAGCATATCAAATCTGGAAGTTATGGGAACAACCCCCGGAGGGTCTATAAGAAGAAAGAAGAGGATGTTTCCTTGATACGACAAGGACAAAAAGGCAATCAAAACCTTCCTGTTCAAAGGAGAAACTACTCCCCTTTTCAAGCATAGTCTTCAAATCTTCCCTTGCCAAAGAGTGGAGAAGTCAGACGTTCAAGAGTGTTCACAGCCTTAGGGGACTCACTCGAAAAAAATTTCCAACTTCTAAACAACTTAGAAGAAAATCACCCATCTCCTTCCACCAGTCAATCCAAGTGGAAAGGGCTTAAATACAAGCAAGAATTGTGCTTACCATTCTGGAGCTCCAGGCCATGACACTCAGGATTGTTGGGCCATCAAGCATAAGATCTAGGATTTAATAGACAGTGGTGAGATCGTGGTGACCAAGCCCAAGCAACCACACATTCAAGATAACCCTCTCCTTCAACACAAGGAAGAGGATGTTAACATGATCAATAGGGGCAGTAGAGAGAGCTCCAAGTACCTCAAATATGTTAGTGGTTCTCCCCAAACCAGCAATGATTATTCTGATAAGTGAGATTATTTAGAGTTCTAGTTCATGATGGAACGAGAGTTAAAGTCTCTTGACGAACAGGTCAATCAACAGGCAAAATTGGTGATACATCAACACCAAGTCACACGGCAGTTGTTCAGTCAGGAGCACGCTAGCCTCCTCTCTCTTATCACAAAGACTCCACCACTTACCCAAGAAATTGAAACCTTGGAGGAAAATCTTGCCAAAAAAGTAAAAGCTAAAGCTCGTTGGGATTTTGCCAACAAAAGGGAGTTCACCTATTTAGGCCAACCGATGGAAGAAATATTGCAGATGTTGATCAATGAAGGAAAGATCAGTGCATTGCTACCTCCAGTTAATCCACACTCAAAAAGATTTGATGCTACTGGAGTATGTCAATACCACTCTCATTCTCGCGGTCACATCACTGAGGAATGCAGGACACTCTGCCATCTTATCCAAAATATGATTGACAGTGGTGACCTGCAAATGGCAGACGATGACACCGTATCACTTAAGAGTGGACATACTTTTCCTCCAAGATTACAAAGATGGAAGAAAATCATAGAAATTTTATCCTCTGGGGGAGATTTGGCTGCCACATCATTTAAAATTCAACCCATCAAGCTTAAAGGAGTTGAAAACCCTTTGAAAGTGGCTGCACCAAAGCCAATCATATTGCCATTCAGGTCACAATATCCTATCATCAGCCTTAAGAAAGTCCCATGGAACTATGAAGAGGTTGAAGGATCAACATCAAACACAACTGTTGCAGTATCCAAGGAAAATCCGCTATATCTCCCTCAACGAGTGATGATGTCAGTCATCAGATCTAAGGGGAAAGTGCCCAAGGAGAAAATTGAAGAATTCCTCCGCCAGATGGGACACAATGAAGCCAAGGTGGTGCAAAGCTTGAAAGAAGCACCACAACATATATCTATTCTGGACTTGGTATTCTCTTCAGAAGATCACCGAAAGGTCTTATTGAAAATATTAGAAGAAACCCACTTGCCAAAGACAGTGGATGTAGAAAAGTTTCATCATCTGGTAGATCACATCTTCAACAGCAATGTGATATCCTTCACCGATGATGACATACCTCCTGAAGGGATAGGTCATTGTAAGCCACTGCAAATAGCACTTAGTTAGTGAGGCAGACTTTAAAAGACTCTGAGTTCCTTCTCAGACGAATCTTTAGCCTCTACTGTTGTTAACCTCTCTTAACCTCTTCTTCTACTCTTCTCAATGTTTTAAGTAAATTTGTAAGTCAATTTTAATTTTCAGTTTTGTAAATATTTTTCAGTTATCTATAAAATTATTTATGTTTAGTATTTAAATTGTGTTGTTCATATGCACTACTCTGTTCATCTTATTGTTTTCTTACTTCCGCCCCAAATGTGTTCATATGCACTACTTTGTTCATTTTATTGTTTTCTTACTTCCGCCCCAAGGTAAAAGTAAAAACATTTTACTTAAAGTAAAAGTAGAAGTAATAGTAAAAGTAGAAGTAAAAACATTTTACTTAAAGTAAAAGTAGAAGTAAAAGTAAAAGTATTTTCTTTTACTTTACTTTTAGCTGATTGACTGGGGGAGAACAATGATACTCGGCTGCTGATTGCTTTGCTTTTTCTTTGTTTGATGATGATCCAGGGCCATCTTTGTTGATGAATGGTCCGCTCTCTTTTATCTTTGGGAGGGTGTCTTTGTTGATCATCTTCTCAGATGGATCACCATCCCTATACTGTCCCCCAGTAAATCAGCTTTTACTTTTTACTTTAGGTAAAATGCTTTTACTTTTACCTTAGTAAATGTAAATGTAAAATGTTTTTACTTTTACTTTTACTTTAGTAAATTACTTTTACTTTGTACTTTTACTTCAGTAAATGTAATAGTGAATCCTACGTGATTCAATAGTAATTTACTTTTCAGTTTTCTATTTAAGTAACTCGAAGTGTTTAGAGTTACTCAGGCTTTTCTTGCAGGCTTTTCTTTTGTAAAAAAACCTCACCTGAGGTCCTCTCTCTACCTTCTCTCTAGTTACCGAAGAAGAAGCATGTTGCTTTCTTCTTCTAGTAAGATGAAGAAGAAGTTCTTCATACTTCTCTCTTCCATTTAAAGTTTATCTAGGTTATACGTATTCCTTTCCTCAACTGTTTATAAATAAAAGAAAGAGATTACTTTACCGATTCACCGGTCATCTTCTTTAAGTTTCTTCTTTCTGTTTAAATTTCTGTAAGAAACTTATCCGCTGTCAAATGGTATCAAAGCCACACGGTTGGTTCTTGGTTCTGTTGGTGGTTCCTATCCAAAATAGCTTAGCCTAGGTTCTAAATGTTTATTCAAACCTTTGCTTCTTTTTCGCTCCATCCTTAAATCACCTAGCTTCTCAGAAACACTGAGATCGCCATAAAACCCGTTATGCCGTTGTAAGTCTCCAGCGTGGGAGCAGTTTAGGCAAAGGGAATCCTTAGATCTAAAGGTATGTGTTTACATAAGGTAAGAGGGTTTGAGTTAAGCGGAATGCCAAAAGAAGAAATTTTTGATTACTCGATTAAAACGAAGTAGATCATTTTAGATCGAGTTCACTTCGATAGATCAAGGCCAATCGAGTGATCCTTTGTGTTAGACGCAATCGATTTGTTTGTAAACAAAATTTTTACAAAATTTATGAAATTTTGAAGATGTTGACCAATTTTAAGTTTTTGTTCTAAATTTCACGTAAGAAACTTATCCAAATGAAGATCTTGTTTTTGTTCTAGTTGCTAAAATTTGTTCATCTACTTACTATTTTCAAAATTTCTCTTTACTTTTATTCAAGTCACCTAACTTATCAGTAGTCCACCTTGTTCATGGCCTTCAACCTTTGTAAGTCTCTCGGGGTGAGCAAAGGTCTCGTTAAAGAACATAGGTATGAGTCTGCTTAAGGTAAGAGGGTATGAATGGAAGAATAATGAATAAAACTTTATTTTGAATTTAGTATAGGATGAGTAGATTGTTCAGATCTAACTCCTCAGCTAGTAACTGGTCAACTTTGTCCCCCATCCCTGACATAGTTAACCAAGAAACACACAGTTATGAAAATATTAGTCAAGCTTTACACAATTGGAACATACCTAGGGTTTCCCCTAAAGAAATTTATCACCAACCTTTTTTTAGATAATTTTAAAATAGATTATAATGTTAAAACAAATGAAAAGGTTTATGCAATTAACAAAGAATATGAAAATTGTAGTCTTTTATCTCCGATGTTATTAAAAAACATAGGAAGAAAGGTTATAATTTTATTCACATCTGGTTTGTTCAAGTTGCAGCTTAAACCATTAAACATTAAAGGAATAAATTCAAGTATCTACTCTCGCCTTGTAGATGCTAGATTCTTGAATTATTATCCAAGTATGATTGGTGCTATGGAATCAAGTCTCGCATAATGGACCTATCCATTTCAATTGCTTTCCGATTTCACATTAAGCCTAAGTGATCAACATTTATTAAAAGCTTTGACATTAAACATTAAAATCAATGGAGAAATTACTCATATGATCGAGGGTTCTCACCATATAGCTTTGATTTACAGATTTATTATAAGACCATGAAAACGAACTTAAACGCTCATGCTCTTAATAAAAGTCCTAAAGATCAAACCGTATTAATTCAAAGTTCAACTAGTGATGCTAATATTCGATCCCGAGAACCATCCTCCTGAAAGGATATTACGCTACCTAGTCAATGGACTTTACCCAAAGTTGAAATACCTCAACAACCTCGTAGTTAACAACCTATTAAATATTGAAAATGTTAAACAATTTTCTCGATGGAACTACCAAAATAAGTTTTGAGCGCATTTAGAAGGCCGCTTTATAGAAGATTTTACTAGTTCTTCAAAGACCTTCAGTTCACACTAGAGAGATATCAAGTACTTAGTAACCCTTCTAGTAGAGATATTAAATTAAAAGGTATCCTTAATCAAGGTCAAGCTAGTCACCCTTGTTATACTCAAAAGGACCCCGTAGAAGAAGAAGAAGGATCTTTCTCCTACCCCTTCCGAGTATCCAACTCAATCGATTTTGAGATTCCAATTAACAATCAATTAAGAGTTATTAACAAAAGAATTTATATTAGATTGGGACAATCTTGTAAAAGATTTTAATTCCAAATCTAATAAAGAAAAAAGACATTTGTTTAGATCTAATCATTCATCAGAAAAAGAGCACGATAAAATTGTTAATAGATGGAAACGATTTATTAACAGTGAAAAAAATAAACATTACCTTTTACAATTGGTATGATCAATATCAAGGTAAATGTAATGTTATAACTAAAACACAATGGATTAAAGAAGATAAATCAAAGGTCTCTTCTAGTCATCCCCACTAGAAACCGCCCCTACTTCCAGCTTAAAAATACATCTCATTGTTGCCAATTTTTTTTAAGATTTCTGATGGTAATAAAGATGATAAAAAAATTATTGAACAATTAAATTTTAGTAATCAATATCTAGCAAACCGTAGGAAGACAAATAGATAGATTGAAGAAAAATTCAAGAAACCAATATTAAAAAACCCCGATTCAAAAATTGAACAACCTTTATTAAAATTACCGTAAAATAGAAGTAAATTAGGTTTACCTAATAAAGATGGTGAACTCACTCGAGCTATTGATAAGTTATTTAAAAATTAAAAATCGAGCCCAATCAAGTGGCACTATATAGCAATCATCGATCAAGTTGAAACCGATAATGAAAGAAAGCAATAAGAAGTCGATCATTCTCGATACTTTTCAAATCCCGCATTTTAATGATCGCTTAAATAAATTAATGCTTAAAAACACTAGTATAACCAGAATTGGTATTCTAGACCTACTCCTCCTGATCTACAATTCAAGAGAGAAATCTAGATAAACAATTCTCTGCTTCATCCAATAAAATTTATGAATGGAACATAGATGGTTTCAAAGAAACAAGAGATTTTAAACAAGTTAAATCACATGTCTATGGTAGCAAAAATAGCTATATAACTAAATTCAACAATCTGACTCACCAGATATTGTTGAGTTAATAGCTAGTGGATTCACCGGTATTCTCGATCTTGTGGGAAAAACATCTCACCAAAGATACTAGATTATCAATAATTCATGTCGTTCAGCTAGATGATGATGATTTTAACCCCATCTTTGATGAAGATGTTGGTGCGGTCCGCCTCGATGGAGTCAATACTTTAATATTTACCATAATTAAACATTTTGTTGGCACTCCCAAAGAATATTACCGAAAGAATCCATGATCGCCTATAATCTCACTTGTCCCACTCTAAGTGATTTTAGATGGTACAAAGATGTATTTACTTCTCGAAAGTTATGATGCGAAATGATAGCAATAAACCATTCTCGAAAGAAAAATTCATCAATGGTTTACCTTCATTATTCGCACATAAAGTTCGAGAAGAGTTAAGTAAAATTTAGGATATATTGATTATGATAACCTAACTTATGGTGACATAATCAATTATATTCAAAAAATTGATTAAAAATGTGTATTGATTTTAAATTAGCCAAACAAGCTAGTAAAGACAAGAAAAAGCTAAGTATGAAGTTAGAACCTTCTATGAACAATATGGTTTACCACCATCGCTGTTCTCTCTAAGAAAGCAATTGATAAACATATTGATCATCATATAGAAGTCACAAACGCATCATAAACACAAACGCAAATATAAAAAAGAATAAAATCAAGATGAATATTATAATAAACCCAAACCAACAAATAAAAAATATAATAAAGGGTCTAAAAAATTTGATAAAAGTAAAATTATTTGCCACAATTGTGGGCAGAAAGGGCACTACAAAAATGAGTGCAAAATTAAAAAGAAATTATCTCAATTAAATATTTCAAGTGAAGATACTGAATCAACTATTAGAATTAATGAGAATAGAGAACAACGTCAGTAATGATGAAGGTTCTGATATTCCTTATTCCTCTAATAGCAAAGATTAGTAACCACTGAAATGGATAGTGATAAATGAAGAAGTCACTATTTGTACTAACAATTGCAATGAAAAGTGTTGCAATAAAAGATTAAAATGTAATCACTAAAGATGAAGAAGAAAGTTCTTTGCTAATTGATTTAATTGGTAAGATTTCTGATCCCAAGTTAAAATCTCAATACACTAAACAATTAAAAGATTTATTAACCAAAGATAATAGAGTTAAAGATAAGATTATTAAAGCAAAAGAAAAACCAGTATTTAGTCTTAATAAAACTCTTGAGATATTTAAAACCCCAGTAAAAGAAGTTACCCTTCCAGAATTAAATCAAGAAGTTAATAAACTAAAAAGAGAAATTTCTAACTTAAAATTATAAGTCTCTAATTTAAGAAAAGAGTTTGATGACAAAAAATTCGATCTTCAAGTCCATGATTCCTCCTCTAGTGATGAAGATCACGATGAGCCTAAATCATCTGGAACTAAAGAAGAGCCAGATCTCTTTGTCCAAGATCTTTCTCTTAAAAGAATTAAAGATATCACCATTCAAAAATGGTATATCTCCATTAATTTAGTTGTTGATAAAACCTTTTCAATACAACTTCCTGCTCTAGTTGACACTGGCGCAGATCTTAATTGTATTCAAGAAGGTCTAATCCCAACTAAATATTATAAGAAAACAAATGAAAAATTAAACTCAGCTAATGGTAGTCAAATGGAAATAAAATATAAACTGCCTAAAGTTCATATCTGTCAAGATAATATGTGTTTTAAAACATCATTTGTTTTAATCCGCAATCTTACTGATAAGATCATCTTAGCGTTACCATTTATATATTTATTATACCCTTTTACTACCAGTAATGAAGGATTAAGTTGTAAATATTTAGGAAAAAGAATAACATTTAAATTTCTTATTAAACCTAAAGAAAGAGATTTAAAATTTATTCAAGAAGAATCTATTTCAAATCATTAAATTTATTAAATTGTAATCCACCCATTTAAATTTCTTAAAGGAAGAAATTAAGTACAAAACGAATTGAAGAACAACTTCGTAATAAAGAAGTTCAAGAAAAAATTGAAGAATTAAAAACTTATTTAAAAGACAACCTTTGTTCTCGATTCTCCTAATGCCTTTTGGCATCGGAAGAAGCATGTAGTAAAGGCTTCCTTTATGCTAAGGAATTCAAAGAACACTTGATTCCTACTAAGGCCAAAACCAATACAAATGAATCACGAACAAATGGAGTTATGTAAAAAGGAGATTAATGATCTTCTTAGTAAAGGATTAATTAAACCTAGTAAATCCCCTTGGTCATGTCCCGCCTTTTATGTTAACAATGAAGCGTAAAAGGAGAGAGGTGTTCTCTCATCTAGTAATCAATTACAAACCATTAAACAAGGTCTTAGAATGGATTAGGTACCTTTACCTAATAAGGATGACCTCATTAACTGCTTAAGTAATGCCACTATCTTCAAAGAATTTGACCTTAAACTGGTTTCGCAAGTTGCCATTCACCCCGATGATAGGTACAAAACAACCTTTACTACCCCATTTGGCCATTATGAATGGAATGTTCAGCATTTGGCCTAAAGAATGCTCCTAAAGAATTTCGTAATATCCTCAATGACATTTTGAACCCTTTCACCATTTTGTTGTTGTTTACATTGATGATATTCTCATTTTTTTTCCAATTCCATTGAAGAACACATTAAACATTTGAAATCGTTCTTCAAAATAAAGCTTAAAGATAATGGACTTGTCCTTTCACCTTCCAAATGCAAATTGTTTCAAGCTAAAGTTCGCTTTCTGGTTTAAATATTTATCGCGACTCATACAAATTTATATCGATAGAGCTATTCAATTTGGTTTATGATTCCTAGATAAGATTACCAATAAAACCCAACTTCAGAGATTTTTAGGCTCGCTTTCAATTATATTGGCAAGTTCTATAAAATCTCAAGATCTGCAAACCTCTCTTTTCAAATACATAGACAATCCTCCCCTCGATCGACATTCATACTTCGTCATCCAAACAAGTTAAAAGATATGTTAAGGCCTTGCCTTTCCTTTTGCATTTCCAACGATTCAAATTTTCAAAATTGTTGAAACCGATGCCTCGATATTGGATTCGAGGAATTCTCAAAGCAAAAATTAACACTCAATTCTCCTGAACAAATTGTTCGCTTTTCATTCCGTGCATGGAATAGTACATGCTTAAATTATAAGATTATTAAAAAAGAAATACTTTCTTTAGTATTATGTATTAACAAATTTCAAAGTGACTTATTAAATCAAAAGTTTTAGTTCGTCATATTGATTGCAAATCAAGAAAAATATGTTTTAGAAAAAGATGTTGAAAACATAGCCTCTAAACATTCCTTTGCTAGATGGCAAGCCTTATTGAGTATTTTTGATTTTGAGATTGAATACATTAAAGGCAAGAATAATTCAATTCCCGATTTTCTCACTCGGAATTTATTAATACAGTAATTGCTCATCCATTATGAGTGTTCGAGAACATCTTCCTCTCGTGGTCCGGGTCGCCCTACTGGCCCAAGTAATCAACCAAAAGGAACTTTGGTTCCTCATCCAGTTAACCCAATTTATCAAACCACTAACAAATTTACCGCCTCTTGGAACAATACCTGCCATACATACAAATTTTTTCTTTTAGCTAGTGACCAAATTCCCAGACCTTTTTTTTTCCAATCACCAAAGGCCTCCGCTTTCAAACCCCAAATATCCTCCTTCTCGAGTACATGCTTAGATGGACCAATCACCTATTTCATATCAACCCCATATGAAACCTAAAGATGACCCAAAATAAATTGGCCTCCCAGCTTTTTCCTTCCGATGGCATTTCAACCCCTCGCTTCCTTATAAATCCTCAGGTATTATTATAAGGATATCCTTATTGAAACCGAGTCAATCTTTATTAAATCCATTTATGCTAATAATGATAAATCCAAAGTACTTTATCATTCATTATATATTAAACAGTTCATTCTAATGTCTGATTTGGGAAAACATCCCTCTGATCTTATGCATCTTTTCAATCAAAATAACTCTTATTGTTATTATGATTACATGGAAGCTTGGTATAGAGTTTTCCTTTTTTAAAATGAGTCAAACAATCATTCATGGTTTTTTCAGTTCGATCATAAGTTCAAAAGCCAATTCCTTATTGGTTCTCTCACTGTGTGGACAAGGTTTGGTTCCACTTATGACCTCCTTCCCCGAACCTTTGAAAGTTCAACTTAGTCATTTTTGCAACCACAAGAAAACAATCCAAAGTATGATGGTGTCCCCTGCTATTCTTCAATTTGTAAGTAAATATAAGATTCCTTGATTCTTAAATGGCAATATGACATTAAAACCCCAACTAAAGTAACCGATCCTCATGGTCAAGAATTCAATTTGGTGGTAGCTTGTACCACAACCGATCCATTTCCTTCTCTCCGGCCAATTCTTCATCAAATGGTGGGATAAGTTTGATGTTAATAGAATTGTTGGTCAAGTTCAGCTTAGAATTTCCCACTATTCCTCTTAAGGTTCTTCCAGCTTTCATCCAAAGAACCTTCCAAATAAACAAAAGAGTCAAAACCAAAAGAGTCTAGAGTCACCCCACCGGTTCATCTTGTTCTCGTGACATTTCGATTTTCAAGAATTGTTCTAAAGAAGAATTAAAATTAATTGCTCAAGCATTAAATAAAAGAATTGATGAATTGCATGAAGAAGCATCGCAGTTCTTCATCTTCTTCCAAGAATGCTTCTACTAGTCAATATGGTGATGATGATGACCCATATGGCACCATCAACTTGCAAGATGCTCAGGACCCATTTGCCTGACATCTTAGTCACATTTCAGCCGCATGCACCTGCTCCTGCAGCCAGTCAGCTTAAAGATGCCCTTCAGCCAAAAGCAGTCTTCTACCACTTGAGTATGTTCCTGCTTTTCCACCGAAAGCATCCTCCAAGTCAAAAGTTTTGGCCACTTTGTCAAAAGTTGCCAGACGCGTCCATGAATAGTAAAAAAGTCAGCACTATTCTACTGTTCATCAATAGTGAATCTTGTCTGTAATCATTTACTTTATGTAATAGTGAATTTGTAATAGTTCTTTCCTTATTCTATAAAAGGAAACTGAACTTAGTTAGTGAGGCAGACTTTGAAAGACTTTGAGTTCCTTCTCAGAAGAATCTTTAGCCTCTACCACTGTTAACCTCTCTTAACCCTTTCTTCTACTCTTCTCAATGTTCTAAGTAAATTTGTAAGTCAATTTTAATTTTCAGTTTTATAAATATTTTTCAGTTATCAATAAAATTATTTTCTTATTGTTCTTCATATATATATATATATATATATATATATATATATATATATATATTACTATCGATTTATGCCTCGATTGAGCCTAGATTCACATCCGGAGCGTTTATTGCTTTTATATATATAAATACTTATATATATACTGTTATCGAACTCTGTTTGGTGGAGCCTTGATATAATATCCAGTGCGTTTACTGCTTATATATATATATATATATATATATATATATTTGTCAGGCCTGGAGATCACTTCGTGGCCATTTACTGCTTTTATTTACATTTAGTCCTCTTTTTACTTATTGGCGGTTGATCGCCTATATATATATATATCGCTTTTATATATTTATATTTAGTCCCATTGAGTTTACTTAGAATGGCGGTTGATCATCTCTATATATATATATTTACCGCTTATATATTTACATTTCCAATCCCCCATGGAGTTTACTTTGTGGTGGTTGATCGTTCATATATATATATATATATATATATATATATATATATATATATATATATATATATATATATATATATATATGCTTTTTATATATAATCATTTATGCATCATGTGAGCAACATCATGTGAATCTAGGAATCATGTGATCATAGATTCAGTCTCCTGAATCTAGATTCGGTTCCCGTGATGGACATTTTTAGCTGTAACCGACTTGTAAATTATTTACGGTGTTTGAATTTCCTTAGATGGCTCTCATGCCCACAAGGAGTTCGGCACTTCTATGTATCTTATTTTCTCGAAGATGCCTCGCATCTCAAAAATAAAAGCAATCTAGCCGAACACATAATAAAATGGAAGTATCAAAAGCCTCAATTACTATTGAGCATAAGGGTTTAAAAAACCTCTTTTACAAAATATCATTTTTAGATCTTTTTAAAATTGAACTTTTATATAAAATTCATACCCTTTGTATATAGGTGCAAATGAGGCATAGCACTACTTCCAGATAATTGCACATTGACACACACACACACACATTCATATAACAGTTTAAATTGAAAAGTGGCAGTCACCATGGTAACACGGATGTCGGGGGTGCCTAACACCTTCCCTTCGTATAATCAAGCCCCCGGACCCTAACGAATCTCGGTTTCACAAACCAGTTAAGCAGTGTTATATCACTAGGTTAATGTGCAAACCTTTTCTCGGTTGAGTTGGTGCAACCATTTTAAAAATTACCAACTGGCAACTCTTACAGTCCAATCATCGACATATACATGTCGAACCTTTTCACAACTAATTTTTTGAAACAAATCTCACCTAACATGAGAACACCAAAAGACAAGAACAGAAAGTGACAAATAAAAATCCCGATGTCGACAGTGTTCACTGCTACTAAATCTTTTGTTGAGGTAGTAGATAGCTCATTCTTAGCCTCTATCATCTTTCTGTCCCAACATGCAGCCCATGTCATTATCATTGATTAACAGGGACATGAATAGGGGAATACCATCCTTGGGAGGTACCAAAATAGGAGCTTTGACTAGATGCTCTTTGATTGTAAAGAAGGCTTTCTAACACTCATAATTCCATTTCATGGAGGAGTTCTTCCTTAACAACTTGAAGATAGGCTCATAGGTTGCTGTGAGTTGGGAGATGAATCGGCTGATGAAGTTGATCCTTCCCAAAAATCCCCGTATTTCCTTCTCTGTCTGAGGAATGGGCATTTCCGTGATGGCCTAGATTTTTGTGAGATCCAACTTAATCCCTTTGTGGCTGACTAGGAACCCTAACAACTTGCCTGATTTAACGCCAAAGGCACACTTGGCTGGATTCAACTTCAAGTTGTACTTACGCAACCTGTTGAAGAGCTTTTTGAGATGGTTTAGGTGGTCTTCCTCCCTTCGGGACTTGACAATAATGTCATTCATATAGATCTCTATCTCTTTGTGCATTAAATCGTGGAAAAGAGCCATCATGGCTCGCTAATAGATAGCTTCGGCATTGATGAGGCCGAATGAAGTTTTCTCATGATCCTCTTCAGCAACCATGATTTGATGGTACCCCTCAAAATAATCAGCAAAGGAGTACATGTCATATTTGTGATGCCCCCAAATCTGGGTATCTTCCAACCCGACAGATGGTGCTACACGGTACTACCATTCACACACACATTCAATTGAAAAACCTCAAAAGAACGAATATGTCTTCTATATATTCAAAATAATATTAACATTTCCCAAGTTCTTTATAACCATTACATTTGTTCTTGTTATAATATCAAATATATTACAACATTAAACCTATACTATGACATTGACAGTTCAACGGTTTGCCTTAGCCTTTCCTTTATCCTTAGAGGATTCTTCAGGAAGTTCAATATAAGCTGCATTCATATGGTTCAAGCAAGAGTGAGCATGACTAGCTCAGCAAGTAAAACAATTCTATTTAACGACATGCTTGAATCATACAAATCATATATCTTCAATAACTGAACAATAGTTACAAAGTACTATTGATAATTCAAAATAGCACTTCTCTTTTCTTTAAAACGTTTTACAATGACAATATTCAGTAAAACATCAATTCCGGTCCAAGACCTTGAGCATTTCATAATTTCTTTAAAAATAACATCCCGGCACAAAGTCCGTAAGTCCGACATTTCTTACAAGCACGTCTAGGTGATCAGCCTATAGTACTCTATGTTGATCAATAATACATTCATTAAACGTGTGTATGTTTAAGTTGTGGAAACCTCACGTGCCTGTCATTTGACGACAAAATATTTTTACCATACTCAGTCTTCATTTGAAAACCACACCAATATAACTTGGTAAAACATTGACCATACTTTGATAGATTATAAGAAATCCAAAACATCTTATGTCTAACCGAAAGAATTGGCCTTAACTTTATCATACATCAATTCATGCGTAAGAATACATGAATCACAAAGCTTGTCCAGATTGAACTGAAACAAGGGTTAGACTACTTGCCTTTACCGTCTGCTATAGTTATAACACGTGCACTTTAAGTCTTTAAGTCTCTACAGTAGATGATAACATCACATAACACATTAGGTCATGAATAACATACATAGTTCCTAGAGAACCTTACCCTTCTTCTCAATCTAATTTCGTATTAGATTTGTTATTATTGGTTCCGGCTTTCCATTACTTCGTTCTTACGTTCACATACAATTAACTTACTTCAACCCTAAATGATCATACTTAAGGTTTAAACATGTCTTAACAATGTTTCATTAAGTTCCTTAATTCATTGTAAATAAATAACCATTCATGTTATACTTATAAACTTTCTTCATTGTCTAAACCTTAAGATCTGGGCCATGGCTGCCAAATTTTACTACTACTCTGACCCATGCCGCGACGTAACTCGTTAAGAGGTTCTCTGCTCATTACAGCCATGCCAACTTCAAGATAATGGGTCGCTACCAGTGATGCCAAACCTCAAGAGGTCACAAAGATCCTCTTCACATATACTCTTGCAAGTAAGCATACCACCTATTTAGCCTTGGTCGGCGCCATGCAAGCCAACTCATGCACCGTAAATTTTTATAGATTTTTATTTTTGTGAAACTCCAGGGCTTGTAACTTCTTCGTTATAAGTCTGAATTGGCTCGTTCAAGATCCTATAGTTCACAAATCAAATACTCTACGTGTTCATGAAAGAATTTTATATTTTTGATTTTGATTCACTTATTGGTTCATTTTTAATGAAAACGATAAACGTTTGTGAACGTTCAATGCTCGTTTCTTTGTTCTAAGTCGGAATCTGGTCATTTTTGAGTCCGCAACCCTATAATGCCAAATAAGACTTGTCTTAATTGAAAACCAACGTTTTCGAGTTACAACACAAAATTCGACTTCCATTCCAAGAATTTCACGAATTCGACGTTTATCGTCAAATCGTGTTAATACCGTCAAAACTTCGTTACTAACGATTTGTTTATCAATCCAAATGGATTTAATTCATTAACTAGACATCTCAACCACATATTACAACAACTTATCTTTAAATTAGGTTATGGCTTATTCCTCATTAGTTCATAACTTAACAAATTATAATTTACAAGATTTCATTCCTTATGACTTATTATTGGTTTAAGTCCTTTAAACAACATTCTTACATCTTATCAATCATACTATCTTCATATGACAAGTTCATCATTGTTCATCATAAGTTCATAACTTATTTAGGTTTATCTTACTTATTCATGACTTATTCGACTTAAGTCCATTGCTTATTCACTTCTTATGATTTCTTAGAATACATGACCATCACTTCTCTATCAAGCTATTATGGTAGAGATAGAAGACTAATGGCATAGGATCATTTACCTTTTATGACTAGCTTTCTTCTTCTTGGAAATCTAACAATGGAAGTTTAACTTTTAAAAGTGCTTATTCTCTCTACCAATTAAGTTGTTTAACTTGGATGAAAACTAACAAACAACTAATGAGCCATCTCCTCCTCTATTTATAGGATTTCTAAATTTAGGGTAAAAGTGTCATTTAGGCCCTCCCACCTCCTTAATAACCTCCTTACTATTCCATACTTAATCCTTAAGTAAACTTGCTCCCTACAAAAGATGCTTGGCCACCACATAAAGTTCTTGGTCATCATAACACTTGGGCACAAAGATCACCCATGGGTTGCCCCAAGGATCTAGCTTTACCCATTGGATCATAGCTTTGGGCCTAGTTTAATTATATAGCTTATTAATGTGGGCTTGCATTAATTTGTTTTGGGCTTCATATTAACCACCCCTTGGGCTTACCCCTTAATATTTATTGGACTATTCAATTATTTACACAATCCTACTAGTCTATGTCATTTAATTAAAAACCTTATCACATATGCTATACGTATAATTCTTGTATTCTAACTCATATATTAATTCATAATATACGGAATACCATCATTACCATATACTCATATAATACTTCGTATCATACTCGAATACACTACCTAGCACAATACATACGCATCATACGATCTTTATATTATCTTCTTAACGCTTGATATTCCTAACGTTATCTAATTAAGTCCGTATGCAAAATATTACATTTTTCATACTTAGATTATTATTACATAATCCATCTCACCTTGATATTATAACGTTACGTATTTCTCGGAAGTTCAAAAATAATTCCCGAGTGAAAATCGATGAATAGTGTTTTTCGGAGAATTTCTCAGAAAGCTTTTATTTTCGTCTTGGAAATTCAAACACTTTAATTCCTTCACATAGTTAAAATACTACGACTTTTCGACGTTTCTAGGTTATAGAACAACATTCATCTTACTAACACATAATAATAACAAATAATATTATTTTATTCATTATAAAAGTATTTACAAAAGGCTCGATTTTTTCGGGGCGTTACACTCCCTCCCCCTTATAAGGATTTTGTCCCCAGAATCTCGCTAAAAAAATTACATAAATAAATTAGGGTAATTCTTTTTTATCTTCTCTTTAAGTTCCCACGTTGCTTCATCTGCATCGTGGTTCTTCCATAACACCTTCACGGAAGGTATGACTTTGTTCTGCAGAACTTGATCTTTTCTATCGATAATTTGAATTGGGGTCTCTTCGTACGTTAAGTCCTTCTCGATATGAATAGGCTCATATTCTATTACGTGCTTATAATCCGGCTTATAAGGATATAATACCGATACGTGAAACATGTTATGTATTCATTCTAGGCCTGGAGGTAATGCTACCATATAAGCTACCTCACCTACCCGTTTTAACACTTCAAAGGATCCTATAAATCTTGGACTTAACTTTCCCTTCTTTCCAAAGCGTATATTTCCTTTCCAGGGAGATACCTTTAGAAATATGTAAGAACCTACTTCAAACTCCCTATTTTCTCGATGCGAGTCTGTAAATTTCTTCTGTCTGTCTTGAGTTGCTATTAGACGCATTTGTATCAACTTCACCACATACACTGTTTGCTGCACCAATTCTGGCCCTAGCATTTGGCATTCTCCCACTTCGTCCTAACACAATGGTGTTCTACATTTCCTTCCATACAAAGCTTCGTAAGGCGGCATTCCTATGCTTGCATGATAACTATTGTTATACGCGAACTCTACTAACGGTAGATTATCATCCCAACTACCCTTAAAATCCATGACGCAAGATCTTAACATATCTTATAACATCTGAATTATCCTCTCGCTCTGTCCATCGGTTTGTGGATGATATGCTATACTTAACTTTAACTGCGTCCCCAACTGCTCTTGCAGACTTCTTCAAAAGTTCGATGTGAATCGTGGGTCACGATCTGACACAATCGAAATTGGTACTCCATGTCTGGAAATTATTTCCTTAACATAAAGTTTAGCTAACTGGTTTAAGTTATACTTGATCCTAATTGGCAAAAAGTGAGCCGACTTCGTCAATCGGTCCATTATTACCCAAATTACATCATACCCTTTCTGAGTAGTCGGAAGTCCCACCACAAATTTCATCATGATATGCTCCCACTTCCACTCCAAAATCTCCAATTACTGTAACAAGCCACTTGGTCATTGATGTTTGGCCTTAACTTTCTGACAAGTCAAGCACCTACCCACATACTCAGCTATCTCTCTCTTCATGTTCAACCACCAAAAACTCTATCGAAGGTCTTGATACATCTTAGTTCTACCAGGATGAATCGAAAACCTCAAACTATGAGCCTCTTGTAATACATGCTCCTTTAATTCTGTCTCATTTGGAACCCAAATTCTTCCTTCAAATATCAACAATCCTTCGTTATCAAGACTATACTTAATATCTTTTTCATTGGTTAGTCGCTCCTTTACCAGGTCACACTCATCATTTTTGAGCTGCACCTCCTTAACTCTCTCTATGATGGTAGATTGAATCTCTGTAGTAAACAATCTATGTCCCAATTCACTCGATAATTTCACTTCTATTTCCATCCTAGCCATCTCTATTATTAACTCAGTTTGAGCCATTAACATAGACAACTTCTCTCGACCCTTTCTACTTAAGGCATCGGCAACCACATTGGCTTTTCCAAGGTGATACAGGATTTCACAGTCCTAATCCTTTATCAGCTCCAGCCATCTCCTCTATCTCATATTCATTTTTTTCTGTGTGAAGATATATTTTAGACTCTTGTGGTCCATGTATATCTCACATTTTTCCCCATAAAGATAAAGTCTCTATATCTTTAAAGCAAAAACTACTACGGCCAGTTCCAGATCATGAGTAATGACCTTGCCATCTTCAACTGCCTTGATGCATATGCAATGACCTTGCCATGCTACATAAGCACGCAACCAAGTCCTCTATGCGAAGCATCGCTATACACTATGAAATTTCCTGTGTCATCGGGTAATGACAAAACAGGCGCTTCACTCAATCTCTTCTTCAGTTCTTGAAAACTGTCTTCGTATTTATCCATCCACACGTATTTCACCATCTTCCTTATCAAGTTAGTCAATGGAGTAGCTATCTTTGAAAAATCCTGGATAAATCTTCGATAGTATCCCGCTAACCCTAGGAAACTCTGCACCTTAGTCGGCATTTTCGGTTGTTCCCAATTTATCACGGCTTCCACCTTCGCTGGATCTACCGATATCCCCTTATGGTCAATGAAATGACCTAAAAACTGTACCTTTTCCAACCAAAATTCACACTTAGTGAACTTCGCATAAAACTTCTCCTTCCTCAGTGTCTCCAACACTATTCTTAGAAGTTCAACATGATCTTCTGGCGTCTTAGAGTAGACTAGAATATCATCGATAAACACTACAACGAACTTGTCCAAATATTATTTGAACACTCTGTTCATCATATCCATAAATGCAGCTGGTGCATTAGTTAACCCAAACGACATCACCAGAAACTCGTAATGACCATAACGAGTTTTGAATGCCGTCTTTGGTATATCCTTCTTCCTAAGTTTTAACTGGTGATACCCCATCCTTAAATCTATTTTAGAAAAATACTTAGCCCCTTTCAACTAATCAAAAAGATCATCGATCCTGGGAAATGGTTATTTATTCTTTATCGTTAACTTGTTCAACTCTCTGTAGTCGATACAAAGTCTCAACAATCCATCCTTCTTCTTGACAAACAGTACCGATGCTCCCCACGACAAAACACTCGATTGAATGTACTTCATGTCCAACAGTTCTTGTAACTGCACCATCAATTCCTTCATTTCTACTGGCGCCATACGATACGGTGCCCTGGAAACTGGTACCGCTCCTGGCACAATGTCTATTACAAACTCGGTCTCCCTATCCGGCGCAAGACCCGATAATTCACTCAAAATACATCCGCAAATTCTTTAACTACAGGTATTTGTTCCGTGGTTGCTACCACTCTCTGGGTATCAACAACATGACACAGATAAGCTACACATCCATTCCTTAATAATTTTCTAGTTTATGTCATGGTTAGACAACATGAACGTCCCGGCGATCTATTCCCGTAAAATACTATCTGAGGTTGTCTTAACATTCTAATATTCACACATTTCTTCTGACAATCTATAATTGCCCCATGGTTAACCAACCAATCCATTTCGAGAATTACATCGAATTCTCCTAACTTTATCGGTATCAAATCTACCGATAATTTACACCCCCGTATATCTAAACAACAACTCCTATGAATATCTTCAACAGAAATTATCTCTTCGTTTGCTACCTTAATATTTAAAGGTATAGGCAATTTTTCGGGAAGTAATCCTAATCGTCTAGCAAAATCACATGCTATAAACGAACAAGTATCACCCGAATCAAACGGCACGTAAGCATTTATGTCGTTGATCGGAATAATACCTGCGACTACGTCCCCTGATGCAACTGCATCTTGGATTGTCATGTTAAAGGTACGGCCCATCGGCCTACCTGGCTACGTTGGACCACTAATAGCTAACTTACCGCTATTAGTGCCCCAATTCTCGTCCGTCCCCTTCTTTTGGCAGTTCTTTGTCATGTGTTCAGTTGACCCACACACAAAGCATCTGTGGTTCTTCTTCGAACTTGGATAATTAGGCGAAATGTGCCCCTCCTGTCCACAATTGTAACATATAG
The DNA here is from genome assembly GCA_020205605.1 of Panax ginseng. NCBI lineage: Eukaryota > Viridiplantae > Streptophyta > Magnoliopsida > Apiales > Araliaceae > Panax > Panax ginseng. Next base: position 99,572,158 of record CM035128.1, on the reverse strand, counting down.
CCTTCCCCTTGAGACAGACTCCTAAATGAGTCTTCCCACAGGTTTTGCAGGCCTCCATCCTTCTTTTCGGATCTCCTTGCTTCACTCCGGTATTCCCAGAGTTTAACACTTTCCTCTTCTGTCCCTCGCCACTCCCACTGGCTCCTTCTATATTTACTCCCCCATCAACCTTTCCCTTATTCTTCTTATCTTTGTGGTACTGGCTTAAAGCCTCGCTACCACCTTCGGCGATTATCGCCTTCTCTAAAAGAGTCCCAAATGTAGTACTTTGTGTAGAGCCCCCAAATTCGGGTTTCCGGGTACTTGAAACCCAAACTCAGTGCTTCACGATACCATTTCTATGAGCGAAATAATACTAACAATAATAACAATAACATAATTATCAAACTTAATTTACATAATTATCAGAGTCTAGCTCCCAAGTACGTAACCTTTAATCATTCATTACAATACATGATAAATAATATATATCATCCTTATCTAATAAAGTCATACTGTTACATATGATAGCATAGAATTTATTCTGCAACCTTCCATTTCCCTTTGTTCTTAGCCGAGCCTTCTGTTGGTTCACACTTAGCTGAAAACATTTAAATTAAGCAAGGATGAGCATTTGAGTGCCCATCAAGTAATAACAATTATAAACATTAGTTGAAAGGATTAAATGTTTTCTTTGTACTACCCTTCTACAACAAATCAATAGTTGTGAAGTAATCTGAACCGATAATAATAACATAACAACTCTCTATCAAATTTTTGAAACTATGTACTGACTATAAATAGGGTTAAGGTGACATACTATGAACATTATTTTTAATTTTCGAATAGGTTTTGCAGAACTTCATCCGTAAACCGTCATAACTTACGAGCACGGGGGGTGATCAGCCTGTTATGCCCTGTATTGATCAATACTACACGCAAGAAAACGATATTATCGTTCACTCTTTCCTTACCTTGGTAGCGATAAAAGTTTTTTCCATGTTCGGGATGTTCATACTTAGTCGGGAATCCAAACCAAAACAATTTGATTGGATACAAAAAGATTTTATCATATTCAATGATATTTCTAATTATGTGTCTAGTTGGTCAAATAGCTTGATTTTATTTCTACTTATCAGTATGCATCTTCGAGATCAATAAGTTTATATATATATATATATATATATATATATATATATATATATATATATATATATATATATATATATATATCAACATGTGATTAAATATAATGATTATCCAAGTGGGGACACTTGAATAACCATATTTAGAAATTAACTAATGAATATATATATATATATATATATATATATATATATATATATCTGAATTACAATATAGTATCATGTTGATAATCAATGATCGGATATAACATATATAACAATAGGGTTAATAATCTGGTACAATAATAATATAATTATGAAACTTTCTTACTCATGTCCATTGCATAAAGAAAATGCAAAGGTAGGATATTTGCCTGGTACGCTGCTTACAATTTGCAACTTAGTTTTATCTTTTATATAACCACCTATCAGTAATAAGATCATTTTACTGATTAGAATATATCGTAACACATAATACTGCCTATTGCAGTCAGCACATAACCTAATCACCTTGTCACACATATCCAACAATCATTGAATCACAAACAAACATTAATACATTCAAATTATCTAAATCCAGATCAATTTCTGAAACATGTCGGTATACCGACGACTTTAACGGGTAATTATCGAGTCTAAGACTCTATTTCGAAGTTCAATAACTGTAAGTATCAGTCATATTATTTTTAAATGACTTATAATAAATTTAAAATATTTATTATAATTTACCATGAATTTTCAAGTATCGAAATCATTATTAAATGATTTAAATATTAAACAATTCTATTATCATTAATATTTAATTAATATTAAACTATTAATGAAACCATTGTCAAAATGTTAAAGTTATTTATAATAACTCAAAATACTTCTAAAGTATTAATATTACCCCTAAATAATTTTTAAAATATTTAAAATCATTTTTAAATAATTATCATTAATATTTAAATATTAATGTACCATTTATCAAAATATTAAAAGTCATTAAGTATAACTTAAAATATTTTTTAATTCATTTATATCCTCTTCAAATGATTTTTAAGTTAATATAACCATTTTAAACTACTTATTTAACATAATTATTAAATAAGTTTAATATCATTAATAATAAATTAATAATCATTAATATTAAATTATTAATGAAATTATCCTTTAAATATTAAAAGTTATATTTTATAACTTAAAATATCTTTAAACACTTTACTTTCTTTTAAAATGATTTTTATAATAATAAAATCATTTTTAAACTAATTTATTTAATATAATTATTAAACAATCTTAATATCATTAATAATAATTAATTAATGAAATTTAAGTTTAAATATTGAAAGTTATATTTTATAACTTAAAGTATTTTTAAATACCTTATTATTATTTAAAATGATTTTAATATAATAAAATCATTTTTAATTTATTTATTTAATTCATTTATTAAATAACTTAGTTATCATTAATATTAATTTATTAATGAAATTCCTTACAAAATATTAAAAGTCATTAAAAATAACTTAAAATATTTTCTTATACCATAATATAATTTTAAATGATTTTTTAAGTATTAAAATCATTTTTAAATAATTTATTGAATATAATAATTAAATAAATTAAATACCTTTAATATTTTAAAAATATTAATTATTTATGAAATATATTAAAAATTATTAAAAACTAATTTTTAGACTTTAAAATAATTTTTAGTAATTTAATTTGTATTTTTAATAATTAAAACTAATTTTCTATAATTATTTAATAAAAATATAATTTTTATAAAGAAATCATGCTAAAGACCTTTATAGCTGACAGAAACCATCGGTATAGGTGTTCTTCATGTTCATCATGAAACCCAGAACATTCATGTCAGGAAACGAGCTAGCTAGTTTGACTGTGGTGTTTAAGCTTTAATCTTAAACTGTGATGTTTCAGAGCATGATTGTGGTCAGATCTTATAGTGCTAGGGCAAGACTACATGATCCAACAACAAACATGGTCAAAACATGCACCAAAAGAAAAATCTAAAGGCCTAATAGTGGCTGTCTGAGATGTGTTCTTCATTTCTGGGTTACCTAGAAATGAAGAACAGTTCGTGAGGCCTACTTTGGGCTTCCACGACTTGCTTATCATGTAATGTTTAAGTGATCTAAGGGATCCAGGTTGTAGACCATATGTAGTACTACAGATCTATTACAAAACATCATCTTAACAACAACAAGTCAAGCAGATAAGATCCGGTCAAACTGTTTTCAGAAACACGTTCTTGAAGTTTTCTGGAATTTCCAGAAAATGTAATCGTGAACTTCTGTACCACTTTGACCAGCCACTACAATCGACTCATTTAATTTCAAGGAGATTTTAAGGCATAAACATGGAGTTCATATACCAGACTACAACTTAGACACAACAATCAAACCAAAACATCAACACACTGACAGATCTAGACGCTTGAATAAGTTATCAGACGCTAGTTCACGGTTTCTGGGTTGCCCAGAAATGGCCCGGTCATGGTCGGTCAACCGACTTTGACCAACAATAACTTGCAATCTAGACCAGATCTAAGTCTGATTCTTGATATAATCCAGATCAAAGACTACATATCAGACTACATATTTAAACCTTTAAACAGCAAAAACCAAGATCAGACAAGAATCTAAAGGCAGTACATTCGTTGTCAGACCACAAAACAAAATTTTACAAATTTTGTAAAACCTCAAATCCGAGCCTCTAGATGTTATGGATCTAAGATCTAACAACCCAGATCATCATTATACACCATAAACAACCTATTTTAACAATAAATCATAATATCTAACATGCAGATCAAGATCAGATTTCTAGGGTTAGTTTTTATACCTTGATGATCAATCTCTGATTCTGGCTTCTAATTTTTGTTATATGTATTAATGGGGCTGGTTTTTGGGATTGAAAAACTAAAGGAATTCGCAGGTTTGAGAGAAAGAGAGACTTGGATGTGTATTGTGATCAAATGAGCAACAAAATGACTTTTTCTCTCTCTTAGATCTATATAGTACTTGTATACAATGTATGTTGCTGAGATTTGCTGCTGATTGTGTGTTTATTTTATGTCACATAGTCAGATAAATTGGTTACCAACTCTTTATTTGGTTAGATACACAAGTTACATAAAAAATCTAAAGAGGGGTATTTTGGTCATTTTGTTCATAAATTTAATGGCAAACTTGTAACTTGGCAAATCCTTAGGATTTAACCCTTAGGGTTTAGGGTTTTCAAAAACTAAATTTTCTAGGCTTTCAATTTAGGGTTTAAAATAAAAATAAAATTAGTTTCTAAAAATAGAAAATTAGGGTTTGTTAATTAAATTAGATTTCTAATTACATTATACAGGAACATTAGGGTTTAAGATTTACTAATTATAATTAACCTTGTTAATTAAGCAATTAGGGTTTACAATTAGTAATTAAGTTTTAAAATTACTAATTAGGGTTACTAAATATAGAAATTAGGGTTTTGAAAATTAGGGTTCTCCCTAATTAGGGTTAATATCTACAATACCGATCGTTAATCACATTAACACCATTTCTGACTGAGCACAAACTCCGGTTTAAGTTTCAAATTAGGGTTTTTAACAATAACTTAGGGTTTTCTAAATATTAATTAGGGTTTACCTAATTAATCATGTAATACACAACATAAATCATATAACAATTTGAATTTAAAAATAGGGTTAAACAAATTAATGCTAGGGTTTTGATATTATACACCATAATTGACCAACCATTATCAATACGTACATACAATACATATTTATAGCACTGAAAAATCAAAATATAATTAATATTATATTATTATTCTCATTCATTGATCAAAATCCAAAATTAGGGTTTGGATTCCATATCCGATTTATTCTTTATATATAACATTATTAATTAAGTTAAAAATAATTAACTTAATTAATCTAACATAAATTCATAAAATAAAATAAATAATTATTATAATAATTCTAAAAATTATTTCATATATTATTTAAATAATATATAATTATATTTTCATGGAAAATAATTAATAAAATATTTCTACTATAAAATTAATTATTATAAGAATATAATTTATAATAATCAATAATTCTAAAATAAAATTATTTGTAAATATTCATGTAATAAATATATTTTTATTTATCACATAAATACATATACACATTATCTTGTACATATTCCCCATATTTATTTTAATAAATAAAAAAAATATACGCAAAATTTCGATTTATTTGTATAGAAAATATCGGGTTGTCACACTTTGAAACACCGATATACGGTTATAGAGCCAGGGTTTTAAGCCCTGCTTGAACCATCGAGCTTTTCTAACCTCGGTGTCCACTTGGTGTGGAGCAAACCTCGCCAGTTCATTAAACTTGGCGGCGTATTGGGGAACCATCATGTCCCCTTGTTTCAAGTCCAAAAATTGCATCTCCATCCTTCCATACATACCTATGGGAAATTAGTTCTTGAAGAATATCTCCTTGAACCTCACCCACGTAACATTCTCAATATCAGCTCTAGCATGGTTAGCTTCCCACCAAAAATTGGCTTCACCTTTCATCATGTAGGTTGCAAAGGCAACCTTCTGGCCCTCATCGACATGTGCTATAACAAATGCCTTTTCGATTTCCTTCACCCACGTTTGGGCTTCGATAGGGTCCGTAGTTCCTTTGAACTCCGGCGGACCGACACTTTTAAAATCCTTGAAGGTAGTAGCTCTTGCTACTCCCGGATATACGGGGATATTAGGCCCATTTCTATTAAACGCTGTTAATAAATTAACAAATTCCTATATTGGGTTAACCGGACCTCCTTCCGGTTGATTTATGTTAGCGCCTTGGTTTCATTACCCTCTTCTTGGCGGCATTTTGCTGATACAATAAACAACACATTTCGTTATTATTTCCTTCTTATTAGTTAGTTATTATTCAAGATTAAACAATAACTTCAACATCCATTACTCAATATGTTCCACAAAAGGCTTATATTGATTCATTCATTGTCGTATAATACTACATCGTTTCATTACACAGCCTATGCTGATTACATTACTATCCCGCTATTGCTTTCCAAAAATTGGGATTTACAAAAGACTACCCTTTGCTATACAAAAGAGGGTTTTACGTCACTACTAGGTACACAATATTTACATACCTACACTACTCTATCCACTAATAGATTACATCTACCTAAAGGCATTATCAAAATCCGCTTTGGCAAGACCGACGATAATATCACGGCTGATAGTATGTCGCGTTTGCCCTGCCTCTATGGGATAGCCAGCTACCTGCTGTTGGAAGTCCACATGAGAACTCCTATGAATATAGGACATTCTCCCTATCTTTTGCTTTTTGGTCTTTAAATCCTCCTTGAGCTCAAAAAACTCATGCTTTAGCTCATGGACCTTATCCTTGGCTAACACCCGCTCATCATGTTCCTGTTCCCACATCGATTCCACATCTGTCTTATCCTCCGTGATGACACTGAACTCGCTTTTAGCTCCTTAACCTCCCCGACAATGGGATGTTTCTATCCAACACTGACATAAAAAGTGACATCATTGACTCCCCCGGAGCCATCTCTACTGCTATTGCTACTGGGTTGAAAGACACTACCTCCACCTCCTCTTCTATCATGCCGTTAAATACTGACATGAGATCGGGGTCCTCTGAGTCTTCAGACTCAATGAATACTATCTCTGGTTCCTCTACTATAAGGTTTGGTATAACCTCTATCTGGTTAACCGATTCTTCACTAACTGCCTAAACATCTCTATATATTCCATTTACACCTGACATCTACACAAAACAATTAAGTTGATTAGTGTATGTCAGTATAATAATAAAAACACATAACATATACATAATACATTTTTATAAGGTTATTTTCTTCTTTTACTTCTTTGACTTCTCTTAAGGTTATGACTTAAGATTTTAATTCCCCCCCCCCCATCTTAAGTTTTATAACCTAATGCTTTGATACCAACCTGTGACGCCCCCAAATCTGGGTATCTTCTAACCCGATAGATGGTGCTACACGGTACTACCATTCACACACACATTCAATTGAAAAACCTCAAAAGAACGGATATGTCTTCTATATATTCAAATTAATATTAACATTTCCCATGTTCTTTATAGCCATTACATTTGTTCTTGTTATAATATCAAATATATTATAACATTAAACATATACTATTACATTGACAGTTCAACGGCCTGCCTTAGCCTTTCCTTTATCCTTAGAGGATCCTTCAGGACGTTCAATCTTAGCTGCATTCATATGGTTCAAGCAAGAGTGAACATGACTAGCTCAGCAAGTACAACAATTCTATTTAACGATATGCTTGAATCATACAAATCATATATCTTCAATAACTGAATAATAGTTACAAAGTACTATTGATAATTCAAAATAGCACTTCTCTTTTCTTTAAAATGTTTTACAATGACAATATTCAATAAAACATCAATTCCGGTCCAAGACCTTGAGCATTTCATAATTTCTTTAAAAAGAACATCCCGGCACAAAGTCTGTAAGTCCGACATTTCTTACAAGCACGTCTAGGTGATCAGCCTATAGTACTCTATGTTGATCAATAATACATTCATTAAACGTGTGTATGTTTAAGTTGTGGAAACCTCACGTGCCTGTCATTTGACGACAAAATATTTTTACCATACATGGTCTTCATTTGAAAACCACACCAATATAACTTGGTAAAACATTGACCATACTTTGATAGATTATAAGAAATCCAAAACATCTTATGTCTAACCGAAAGAATTGGCCTTAACTTTATCATACATCAATTCATGCGTAAGAATACATGAATCACAAAGCTTGTCCAGATTGAACTGAAACAAGGGTTAGACTACTTGCCTTTACCTTCTGCTATAGTTATAACACGTGCACTTTAAGTCTTTAAGTCTCTACAGTAGATGATAACATCACATAACACATTAGGTCATGAATAACATACATAGTTCCTAGAGAACCTTACCCTTCTTCTCAATCTAATTTCGTATTAGATTTGTTATTATTGGTTCCGGCTTTCCATTACTTCGTTCTTACGTTCACATACAATTAACTTACTTCAACCCTAAATGATCATACTTAAGGTTTAAACATGTCTTAACAATGTTTCATTAAGTTCCTTAATTCATTGTAAATAAATAACCATTCATGTTATACTTATAAACTTTCTTCATTGTCTAAACCTTAAGATCAAGGCGGTATGCCATTTCGCTTTTTACTTACTCGACCCATGCCATGACGTAACTCAAGTAAGTAGGTTTTCCTTGCTTCCGCAACATGCAACGCCAACTTCAAGATAATGGGTCGCACTGTGAATCCAAACCTCGAAGAGGTCACAAGATCCTCTCACTATGCTTTCGTATTTAACTACCACCTATTTGGCCTTGGGTTGGCGCCGCGTTGCCAGCTCTGTGCAGCAGAAATTTTTTTATAGATTTTTATTTTTATGAAACTCTCGGGCTCGTAACTTCTTCGTTATAAGTCCGAATTGGCTCGTTCAAGAGCCTATAGTTCACAAATCACATACTCTACGTGTTCATGCAAAAATTTTATATTTTCGACTTCGTTAACTCAAAATTTACCTATTGGTTCATTTTTAACGAAAACGATAAACGTTCATGAACGTTCAACGTTCGTTTCTTCGATCTAAGTCAGAATCCGATCATTTTTGAGTTCACAACTCTATAATGCCAAATAAGACTTGTCTCTATCGAAAACCAACGTTTTTGAGTTCCAACACAAAATTCGACTTCCATTCCGAGAATTTCATGAATTTGACGTTTAACGTCCAATCGTGTGAATTCCGGCAAAACTTCGTTACTAACTATTTGTTCATCAATCCAAATGGATTTAATTCATTAACTAGACATCTCAACATACATATTACAACAACTTATCTTTAAATTAGGTTATGGCTTATTCCTCATAAGTTCATAACTTAACAAATTATAATTTATAAGATTTCATTCCTTATGACTTATTATTGGTTTAAGTTTTTTAAATAACATTCTTACATCTTATCAATCATACTATCTTCATATGACAAGTTCATCATTGTTCATCATAAGTTCATAATTTATTCATGACTTATTCGGCTTAAGTCCATTGCTTATTCACTTCTTATGATTTCTTAGCATACATGACCATCACTTCTCTATCAAGCTATTATGGTAGAGATAGAAGACTAATGGCATATGTTCATTTACCTTTGATGACTAGCTTTCTTCTTCTTGGAAATCTAACAATGGAAGTTTAACTTTTAAAAGTGCTTATTCTCTCTACCAATTAAGTTGTTTAACTTGGATGAAAACTAACAAACAACTAATGAGCCATCTCCTCCTCTATTTATAGGATTTCTAAAGTTAGGGTAAAAGGGTCATTTAGGCCCTCCCGCCTCCTTAATAACCTCCTTACTATTCCATACTTAATCCCTAAGTAAACTTGCTCCCTACACAAGATGCTTGGCCACCACATAAAGTTCTTGGTCATCACAACACTTGGGCACCAAGATCACCCATGGGTTTCCCTATGGATCTAGCTTTACCCATTGGATCATAGCTTTGGGCCTAATTTAATTACATATCTTATTCTTGTGGGCTTGCATTAATTTATTTTGGGCTTCACATTAACCACCCCTTGGGTTTACCCCTTAATGTTTATTGGACTATTCAATTGTTTACACAATCCTACTAGTCTATGCTATTTAATTAAAAACCTTATCACATATACTATACGTATAATTCTTGTATTCTAACTCATATATTAATTCATAATATACGGAATACCATCATTACCATATACTCATATAATACTTCGTATCATACTCGAATACACTACCTAGCACAATACATACGCATCATACGATCTTTATATTATCTTCTTAACGCTTGATATTCCTAACGTTTTCTAATTAAGTCCGTATGCGAAATATTACGTTTTCCATACTTAGATTATTATTACATAATCCATCTCACCTTGATATTATAACGTTACGTATTTCTCGGAAGTTTAAAAATAATTTTCGAGCGGAAATCGATGAATAGTGTTTTTCAGAGAATTTCTCGGAAAGCTTTTATTTTTGTCTTAGAAATTCAAACACTTTAATTCCTTCACATAGTTAAAATACTACGACTTTTCGACGTTTCTAGGTTATAAAATGACATTCATCTTACTAACACATAATAATAACAAATAATATTATTTTATTCATTATAAAAGTATTTACAAAAGGTTCGATTTTTCCGGGGCGTTACAATATTGAGTTGTATTGTCAATGAGTATGTGGATGAATGGTACGTGAAAGCTATCTTTAAGACAAGATTTATTCAGATCCCTCTAATCAACGCAAACTCGCACCTTTCCTCCGGGTTTAGGCATGGTGACTATGTTGGATAGCCACTCAGGGTATGTGGACACCATGATGATGCCGGCTTGAAATTATTTCACAATTTCTTCTTTAACTTTTAAACTCCACTCAGGTTTTAATCGCCTGAGCTTTTGACTGACTGGCTTGAATCCCTCTTTGATGGGAAGGCGATGAATGACAATGTAAAGGATACGCAGAATGTATGTGGACCAATCTCCATAGGAAGTTCAATCTCTCTAACAGTATTTCGTCAGGATCCATCAAAAGCTTTGATAACCTTATGGCTGCTTCGGATCCTATTGAGATTGATGTTCATTTTCTCCAAGGTGGCATAAAGGTAGATGTTCAAAGATGATCCTCCATCTATCAATACTCCTACTACCACGTATCCGGAGGACATAACCGCTATGTGTAACGGTTTACAATGACCCGTCCCTTCGGGAGGTATGTCATCATCAGTGAAGGATATCACATTGCTGTTAAAAATGTGAACAACCAGGTGATGGAACTTTTTAACATCCACTGATTTTGGCAAGTGGGCTTCTTCTAAAACTCTCAGTAAGACCTTTATGTGATCTTTCGAGGAGAAAACCAAGTCCAGTATGGAAATTTGTCGTGGAGCTTATTTCAAACTTAAAACCACCTTGGCTTCATTGTGTCCCATAGTACGGAGGAATTCTTCAATCTTCTCCATGGGAACTTTCCCCTTTGACTTGATGGTAGGCTTCATCACCTGTTACACTACAAAAAAATGGGCCTTTAGCAACGATTTTTCGGGCAACGACTTTATAAGTTGTTGCTAAAAGTATATGTTTAGCAACGAAATTTGTCCTTCGTTGCAGATTGTGTCAGGTTTTCTCTTTTTGCAACGAAATTCATAAGTCGTTGCAAAATTTCGCTAATTAATTCATCAAGGAAAAAAATTTCATTAGAATTTAAAAAATTTTCTACCACTTGCTTTCCCATCGTCGTAAATAAAATTTTTTTTGTTGCTAAAAATGGGGCTTTAACAACGATTTTTCAGGCAATGACTTATAAAGTCGTTGCTAAAAGTGTATGTTTAGCAACGAAACTTGTCCTTCGTTGCAGATTGTGTCAGCATTTCACTTTTTGTAACGAAATTCATAAATAGTTACAAAATTAGGAAATAAAATTCGTTGTAAAATTTTTAACCACTTGATTTCTCCTCATCGTGGGCAACGAAAGTTTTTTTGTTGCTATATTTCGTTGCCTTATATGGACCACATTCATTTGCAACAATTTTTATTTTCGTTGCATATTTTATAGAACTTTTTGCAATGACTATTAATATGTTGTCTTAAATAATAATAATAATAATAATAATAATAATAATAATAATAATAATAATAATAATAATAATAATAATAATAATAAACTCTATCCCAAAAAATATGTTGATGCATAAATTCAAACTCAAGACCTCTAGTTTGGAATATTGATCTAATGACCACCCAAGCATATGAGTCTAGTTACTATTATTTTGCAAGGAATAGTATTTATAACTGAACAAATCATTTCTCCCAAATTAAAACAAATACTCTTACTTTAGATTTGTTACGTACATACATAAATGTACATAACTAATTGCGTGATAATAATAATAATAATAATAATAATAATAATAATAATAATAATAATAATAATAATAATAGTAGTACTAAAGGTGAAACTTGAAAGGTGAATAATTGTTAAATAATATTAGTATAAAATAGTAACTTTTTTAATTCATGTATAAAAATTTTAAACAATACTTAATTTTTTAAGAATAGAGGTAGTAGTAGTAGTAGTAGTAATAGTAATGGACAAGCCCTTGAAAGCCCACAACCGTTGGATCCAAACTTTCAACATTTCTGGGGGAGTCCGAGTCGTACTCAATTTGTAAAAGGGGATTATTATTATAAGGCATCACCATAAAAACAAGGCACATAAAAGGCAAGTCACGCTACCTACCCCAACTAACCACTATCTAAATGGAATCGGTAGGTTGAGAAAAACTGATATATCTTCTTATTTATTTATTTAAAAAATTATAATATTTTTATATGTATTTTTAATTTTTTTTATATATTTCTCTCTGACACTAGTATACCGTGAGTCTCGCTATGAAAATAAAATATATGAAAATATTAAAAATATATATAAAAATAATACTTCTATTTATTTTTGAGGAATCATGTAAATAATGATAATTAATAATATTTTAATAATATATTTAATATGATAAATTAATTTTATTATATTATCTAATTTAACGTATTAATTTGACAGAAAACGAGGTCATATAGACAAAGCAAAATCGAGATTTTCAGCCTACCTTCCTCTCTCTCCACCAACCCAAAGTGGGTCCCACTCTCATAATAATAACAATAATAATAATAGTACTACTACTAATAATAATAATAAACGTAATAATAATAAGACTTAATAATAATAATAATAAAGAATAATAATAATAATAATAATAATAATAATAATAATAATAATAATAATAATAATAATAAGTAATATTGTAACCATAATAATAATAATAATAATAATCATAATAATAACAATAATAATAATAATACTACTAATAATAATAATAATAATAATAATAATAGAATAATAATAATAATAATAATAATAATAATAATAATAATAATAATAATAATAATAATAATAATAATAATAATAATAATAATTATTATTATTATTATTATTATCATTATTATTATTATTCAGAGTTTTTTTGGGAGAGATAAAATCGGTCGCTGTTTTGTTCTAAATAATTTTTTAAAATTAATTGTGGTGAATATAAATTATAATATAAATACATTAAAATTTTTACAGTATTAAATTTTTTTATAATAATTGTAACTTACAATATTACTTATAAAAGAGTTGTTTTTAAAAAAAAATGTTACCTAAGTTTTATTTTTGGAACAGATTGTCCTATCACTTGCTCAAAATACATTCAGTCGAGCCCAAATCCTGAAATCCCTCGTTTCACCGCCCATTGTTGAAGGTTTATCTTTCCTCTTTGTGCCACTGTCGATCTACCATCTCAGTGCCGATTTGTAGAAAGGTGATTATGATCTACCCTCAATTTCTTAATTCTACCAAAAAAATTGCAAAAGGGGGCAAAGCCCTAGCTAATTCTTCACTTGCAATTGGAAGGCAATGAAGTTCCCAGGAATCCGTGAGGGCTGCTAGATGTTGACATGGACCAAGTGGTTTCAAGGCGCCGTGCTCGCGAGGCGTTCAATGTTATTCAACTCTCTCTTGATTATTGCTTGTTCAGGGTAATTTTCCAAACTCAAAGTTTGAATCTTGTTTTGTGCATTCGATTTGGCATGTTTATTTTTGTTTTGGTATTTCAATTCGCTGATTGCTGCGTGTTTTGGTGACAAATTCTACTGAGAATGCTTTTATGCATCATTATGGCTGTGTGATTCAGGCAATATTTGAATACCTCGTTAATGGAGAAATTCACCTGTATGATTCTTCATAAGTGTTGTTCTATATTATGCTCGAAAGTTGTAGATTATGATAGTACCTTTTAAATTTTATTTTATCAATTTTAATTCTTAGCCATTACAGCCATTACACTACAACCATTAAATAGTAGTTCTGCTGGTGAAATAGTAGTTCTCTCAATATAATTTTCTTTCTTAGTTTGTTATAGAATTTACATTTCCTCAGGTTGGTGACAAATTTAGTAGCAGACATGGCCAAAAAGGTGTTTGTGGCACCATCATTCAACAGGAAGATTTTCCTTTCTCTGAACGCGACATATGCCCTGATTTGATCATGAACCCTCATGGATTTCCAAGGTAGCACAATATATTCTTGTGTAATGTCTTCTGACTATTTATTCCATCTATTTGTTGGGAAATTTTTATGCAATTCCCAGGTAGATATGTGTGCCACCTGCACAGTTCAGAGCTTATAAAGTTAAGACAGGTTTCCTAAGATTTGAAAATTAATCCCTTTGCTTTCAGAGCGTATTCTTTATCAAATAGATAGCACTGGACTTGTAAAAACAACATTGAGAGAATATATATACTCATGTTTTGCACATCTTCACTTACTTCTATTAATGTGGCTACCTAGATTAACACCTTCTGGTCATATCATATTTACACTGTAATCACTCAAATTAATCATGCAATTGGAGCTTTAGGGGTTATAAGCTAAGAATGCAAGTATGTGGTTTCCCACTATGGCAAACCTATACTGGATTTATTGTTATCTGAGGTAAATCATGATATGTACTCAGTTTCTTTCCTTTCCTTTCCTTAATAACATCTTTTTCTTTCGTTAGTATGACATTTTATTGCTCTTTCCCACCTGATAAATAGTAGAAATTTAGTTATGGTTCCTGGTGGTCTAGTTTGTGTGCATCCTCAGCATTTTATTTTACTAACTTTGCACGTTGCGACTGATTTTGGCTTTTATTGATGGTGTTTCATAGGCACAACCCCTGAAAATCTGCTCTCAAATTGGCTTGTGCTCTTCCCGTGGTACTCATGATGTGAGGTCAGTTTCAACCTGTTGCTGTAGTGACTAGAATAGTCCTATTAGTTGTAGTCATCATTTCAACTGGTTATAGATATAAAATATTTATATTTAAAAGTTGACTACCATAATTGATAACTATGAAATGGATACTTTTGCTTCAATTGTTTCTGATTAACTATCATTCAGTAATATAGGTTTTAATCAGTAATTAATATCTCTCTTCCATGCCTTGTGTTTCTTTTACACTTGGTGGTAAAGTATTTTACCTCTCACCAGAACAGGTAATTGTCATATGCACGTCTAATTTATATATGGCGCCATATAGTAATATTTTTTCTTTTATATCTATCAAAATAATAGTAACAATGATTACTCCAAGAGAGGTTATATTTTGTTGGATTTCATTTTAGCAATTAACTAGTAATTTCTCATCACACGGTTAATTATGAAGGATCATTGTTATTGTGGTTCGTTAATTAGAGCAATGCTAGATGTTCCAAAATGATTTATAATATCTTTATCTTGTAGCCAATCATTTGTGATGTGAGCAACTAAATACATAAATTTTGAAGCTGAATTTTTTGTTTTCCTCTTCTTGGTTTGAACATGGTGAGGGTACAAAATGGGTTTAATCCTTGCCTTACCAAAGCCCCTTCCCCTCGAGTTGAAATTGATACTCACCTCATGTTTGCTAGAAACTGGCTTTTGTAATTGCTTGATGCCTCTGCCTTCCTTCTTGCATCTAAATGGCTTATCAGTTCCGCTCTTAGTTTCATCTCCTTTGACACTCCATTTGTCAATTTGAAAATACAAATACAACCAATGACTAGTATGCACAGAGAAGCGGATATCAATATTAACAATGTTTTAATGGCTCTCTCATCCACCTTCCCCATTATGTATTTCCTTGGAATGATAATAACCCCAACTTGTAAACATGTAAATAGCGAAATCAGCTGTCTAGTTTACGTGGTACTACCTCCGCATAATATAATTATAAGCAATAGAAACATAATACTACCTCCTACATATCTATCAGAATTTCTTAAAACTGTGAAACATGGGATTTTAAGATAAGACTAGATGTATAATATAGAAACTTACCATGGGAAGTCTTGGGATGAAGTAAGTTTATGTCAATTATTGTTTGGGCATATTTTGATTTCAGGGACATCCTGGTGCTTATGCCAACCTAATGGCTTACAACAAGCCCCATTTTGATAGTTGGCCTTAATCTAACTTAAGGTTGCCAATAGAAGTTCCCTCCCTATAATATCATAAATTGCTCCCAAAAAAAAAAGTACTGCTTAAGTTGTACTCTGTAAAGTTTTTTTTCATATTTTGGATGTTAACTTATATAACCTTAAAGTCTTGCATCATTTTTCCTATTTCTATGCAGATGATAGTAACATGGACAAGTGGCTATAACATAGATGAAGCTGTTGCTTTTGTTGAGTGGGGTATGAAGGGACACTTGCAAAGGCTCTCACCAGCAGGAACATTGACTTTCCATCAAAACAACATGTGCGGTATGATTTATTTTCAGCATCACACAGTTGTGATTGAGTATAATATATACCATTTGTTAGAATGAATTAACTAGTTCCTCTGGACCTTGAGAGTTGAGAGATAAGATGGGGCATTATGTTTGATTGTAAACAAGACATTGTAGTGAAGTTGGAAACTTTATGAAAACGTTGGGTGCAACTCTTTTGTTTAATTTGTTATAATCTAAAAGAAGTTTAATTCTGTCTATCTATTAAAAGTGTAAAACAGTTTTAGTGCAATAACTTAAACTCCTAAATACTTTTATATTAGTACTAGATTTATTACATTTACTGTGAATTGATTGAGGAGTTGGTAGTTCTTTAGCTAATACAGTCCCTTAGTTGCTCCACTACTAGGTTATCTCCACCATTAGCTCCTTTCTTTATGTCTATAATTTTCATTCTCACATAGCTTTGAGTCTTCACTTGGACCCATCACTAAAATAAGACGTTTGCTTGTGTAACTTTTAATTTTAGAAAGGGTTGTTTATATTATAATATTAGTTGTGTTTCAAAACTGTTGCAGTTTTTTTATTTTGTTTATGTTGTTCAGATGTACACAGTACAAAACTTGTGCTTTTATCTGTACTTGCATTTAACTGTAATTCATTTATCAATAATTCCAGGGGGCATTGGATGGTGGTCTGGATATTCCTCACAGTGAGAAGAGGTTTGCTGGCTTCTCAAAGGATTCTAAGTAGAGCTTCACCCCAAGTATATCTATGGAGGTCATGTTTCTGCATATATGAAGGTAAAGTTCATTCATGGAACAAGAGTTTTATCAAAGGCATCAGTTGTAAGCTTAAGGTAAAATCTTCTTTGTTATGCTTCCTTTTATTTGATCATACTCACGATTCTACTCTTTTAGATTATTTCGAATTGGAATCATTTAAACAGTGCATGATGAATCTAGAATAGTATACAATTAATACCCAGTGTCACATTATAACAGTCGAGATTTAATACAAATGGCGAAATGACCTGTTACTTTAAAAGTAAATATCCTTAGTTGTGTTTATATATACTAAACACATTGTTTATTGTAAGATAGTTCCCCTTATGCTAGTGACTCAATTGTTGGGTTTCCGTTATGTCTCCTTTACTTTCTCCTTATTCAAATAAAGGCCTACATGATTTTGTATCTCCTCTTTAACAAGATATATTTTACTTCAAAATTTTCAAATTCAACAATTGACGGACAAATTGTTGTAGTGACATGACATTTTGAGATGAGTCAAGCCTGCTTGAAGCATAAAAATATAAAAAAATCTGTATAGAATGATATAGGCAATCTGAAATTGAGACTCTGATTGCTGATGATATAGTTTGGTAACTGTGGTGCATCATTTGGCTAGGTAAAATATTCAAGTTAAACTGAGATCATTAGCATATTATGAACTGTTCTTGGATATAGCTGAACTCGGAAAAGATTGTTTGCTGAATGTGTTGGCCATCTTCTTATATTTTCTACAGTATAATGTCATGTTATCATTTCCTTATCAAAATTTTTGATATGGATGCTGCAGGGAGGATATTAGCATGACGATTAGGCTTGTGGTTAGTGTCAATGGGATGAAAATCAGTACCGTTAGAAAGTAAGTGGAAATTACTTTTAGCAGGCTTTGATTGAGAAGTAAATATTTTATTTTCATGCATAGGAACTAATGTAGATGAATTTGCCATGAATTCAATCAGTTTTGACTTTTATTACTCAGACAAGGCAAAATAATTTGGTATAAGTTAGTTTGGGTGCTTTATTATCAAAGGATCACCTTTTAAAAACTGAGTATTGCTTACACAAGATCAATTTCCTTTCTATCACATTATTTTCATTCTTTCTATTTTTTCTTGTGCTCGACTTTCTTTGTAAATTGGGACTTTTTATCCATGTCTAGGTTTTACATACATATATATATATATATACATACACATATATATATATATATAATATTGATAAGTATATCTAGATGTCAAATTATTTATGTCAGCTGACATTATCTCAACATTAAACATGTTTTTACCAGCTAAATTGATAGACTTGTCTATTGATTTCCATATGGCTTCACTATCATATATGATGGTTCTCTGAAAATGATGAATGGTTTATCCAACATTCTCATATGACTAGCATATGCTTTGTAAATCACACTTTTTTTGACTGTTATATGTGTTTCATAGTTTAATTTGGTGAAGTTTCACAATATATGTTTTAGAGAAGGTGAATTGAGCAAAAGAGCCACAACAGGATTCACAACGACAATTATAGCAACAACAACCAAATATATTACAACAAGATATGTTTGCTAAGGCACCAAACATCGACTTCGTTCCGTAAACATCATGCAATTAAGCAGAAAAGCAATTATCGCAATCAACAATTTCTTTTCTAGCAGAATCATCAAGTATGTTTCTGACTTTCGCTACACGCACGAACATATTTATCAAGTTGTATTGTCATCATTATAAGCCTGTAAAATATCTGTTCACTTGTAGCATTATTTATGAGCACCAATTATTATCTTGACCTGTGTCAATGTATACCCACCAGGACGAGGTTCACGAAGCACATGCTTGTCTTCTTCAGGATATTTGATTTAGATATTAATTTAGTAGTCAATAAAAAGGGTATTACCTTCTTCTATGGCCCTTGATTAGTAAGAAAATAACACAATATTGTTGTCTTTGTATATTGATTTTGGCACTAAGTGCCTCTGGTGACTTATTTGCTTCATTTTCCTGATTTGTTATTATTTTTAAATATGTACAGGAAGACTGCGTCTACGACCAGCCTTACAATACTGGGTATTAAATTTCCATGCTACGTTTACGGAAGACAAGAGATGAAATTATGAAGTGTACTCTCTCTATATATGTAGATATATATTTTGATTGAAGAACTGTGGTAGTTTTAGATGGTTAATTGTAAAGATAATGAATGATTATGTAGTGGATGATTTTATTAAGTTAATAATATTTTAGTTTTTTGTATTTTTGCCATTATTTGCTACGGAGACATTGAGCCAGTTAGGTACACAAAAAGAATGTCAAATTTTGATTTGGCAACAATATAATTCGTTACCAAAGCATTGAGCAAGTTTTAATATAGCAATAATTTTTTATATATTTAGCAATAAATTTTTATTGCTAATGGCATTAAAAATATAATATTTGGCAACGAAAAATTAACCTAATAACAACGGAGAGGATATTGTTGCTAATACTAAAATAAAAGGCAACATTTTTATCGTTGCAAATCATATCAACTTTCGTTGCACATATAAAAAGAAATCCAAGAATATATAATGTCGTTGTTAATCGATTTACTTCCGCTTATTATTGAAAATAACCAAAGAACAAACATTTTCGTTGTTGATTCAAAGATAATGTCGCTAAGCAAATAATATAATCAAGAATCTAAAATCGTTATAAAAAGTTTACATTCCGCAAACGAAAGCAAGCTTAGGCAACAATTTTCATAATGTACTGCAACGAAAAATGTCGTTGCAAAAAAAAATTATTCATTTCGTTGCCAATTAGCAAGCTTTTGCAACGAAATGGGGGTTTTAGCAACGACATTTTAATTATTCTGCAACAATACATTTTGTTGCTAAAGGATCAACGTCTCTATACGAAAGTCAAATTTCGTTGCAAAATGTATTACTTTTGGCAACGAAAAAAATATGTTCGTTGCGGAACAATTAGCAACGCTCATTGCGCAACGAAAGACGCAACGACAATAAAGTCATTGCCAAAACCCTTTAGCAACGAAATTTGGCACCTTTAGCAACGAAAATCGGTTATTGCTGAAGCCCCATTTTTTTGTAGTGTTAGGGAAGATACAGTGAATTCTCCTTCGGCACTGCAGCAGTTATGTGGGATGTGGATCCTTCAGCCTTTCCATAATTCCATGGCACTTTTTTGTAGGCTAACAACAGGATATTGTGGTCTGAATGGCAAGATAATTGGCTTTGCCGCAGCCACTTTCAAAGGATTTTCAGTACCTTTGAGTTGAATTATTTGTATTATGAGTGGTATTACAGCCAAATCATCCCTAGAGGATATAAATGCTACGACTTCCTTCCATTTTGTAAGAAATGTGTCCCCACTCTCAAGTAATACAGTGTCATCATCTACCAGCTATAGGACACCGCTGTCAATTAGGTTCTAAATAAGATGGCGGAGTGCCCAAAGATTCTTCAAAGGTCAGATCATGAGAGGGGCCGCAATCTTGACATACTCCATTAGAATTGAACCGTCTTGACCGAGGATTGATCGGAGGTAGCAGAGCCGTGATTCTTCCTTCATTGATCAGCATCTGAAATATTTCTTCCATCGGTTAGCCTAAATAGATAAATTCCCTCTTGTTGGCGAAATCCCGACGGGCTTTAGCATTTACTCTTTTTGCAATTTTATCCTCCAGCATTTCACCTTCTGAAGTCAACAGGGGAGTACTCATAACAAAAGGAAGGAGGCTAGCATGCTCCTGGCTAAATAATTAGCGTGTGACTTGGTGTTGATGGACCACCAGTTCTGCCAATTGGTTGACTTGCTCACAAAGAGCCTTCATTTTCAGTTCCTCATAAACTGGAACTGTCCAAAATCCCATTTATCAGCACTATCCTTGCTGGTTTGGGAGGATCCACCACCATAATAAAAAGTCTATCAATTACTCCGATTAATCATGTTAACCTCCTCTTCTTTGTGTTGAGGAATAGGGTTGTCTTGTACATGAGATTGGTCAGTTTTAGTCACCACGATCTCACCATTATCAATCAAATCCTGAATCTTATGCTTCAAGGCCCAGCAATCCTGAGTATCATGGCCTGGAGCTCCAGCATGATAAGCACACTTCCTGTTAGCATTGAAACCCTTCCCGTTCGGGTTGGCTGGTGGAAGAAGATGGGTAATTTTCTTCTGAGTTATCAGAAGATTGAGAATGTTCTCGAGTGAGTCCCCTAAGGGTGTGAACACTCGAGTGCGTCTAACTTCTCCACTCTTTGGCAATGGAGGGTTTAAAGACTGTGCTTGAAAAGGGGAGTAGTTTCTCCTCTGAATAGGTTTGTTCTGACTGCCTTTTTGTCCTTGTAGTATCAAGGAAGCATCCTCCTCTTTTTTCTTATGGACCCTCTAGGGATTGTTTCCATAACTTCCAAACTGGATGTGTTCAGCTATAGCTTTCAGAGCGGCAAGGTCTTGAATCTTTCCTGAATTCAATCACATCTCAGCCATTTCTCCATGTTTGATCATCTCCGAGAATGGCTTGCCTATGCCAGCTAAGACTCTCTCATAGAAGGGAGCTTCTTGAATGTTTATGAAGGTCATCACCATTTCGCACTTCGATGTAGGGGAATAACTTGAAAGCGGACGCCTCCATCTTTGGGCATACTCTCTAAAAGACTCATTGGCTTGTTTCTTGACCTTGGTAATTTGGTACCGATCTGGAGCCATCTGAGACTGGAAACTGTACTAACCGAGGAAGGCATGAGCTAGCTCCTCCCAGCTATGAATCTTGGAGTTGTCTAATCTGGTGTACCATGATCTGGCTTCTCTAGTTAGACTTTTCTGAAACAGCTGCATGTTGAGATTTTCTTCTTCGACATAAGATCTGAGTTCTCCAATGAATACTTTCAAATGTGTGTAAAGATCTCCCAATCCATCATACTTTTCAAAATCAGGAGTCTTAAATTTCTCTGGATAATGAACCCCAGGGAAGATACAAAGGTTTGCATATGAAACACTCCCGTGTGCTCCAATCCCTTTGATAGACCAAATGGTCTCTTCCATTTATAGGACTTTTGGGAAGCCTGATAAATAGGTTTTATACCCACTTATCCGGTATCTGTTACTTGAATTAGTTGCTTATATTCATGTTCTTAGTTACTTTTCATACATTTTATGTTATTTTGTAGGCTATGACATGACATTGGCATGAAGAAGCAAGGAAAAGCAATTCAGACATCTCTTGGACTAAAATACGCAAGCAAGTGCAATAGGGGAATATTGAAGGACTTTTAACACCAAGTTGGATGCATGTTCTTGGCTTGGAACTTGGATTTTATGGTAACTCTACTTCTTAGCTTCCCAGAACATCTTGAATCATCTCAATCGGAGATCGGATGTGAGAGTTATGGCCTTTTTATCAACGAAGATCAAAGCTAAGAGTTGTCATGTTTGCCATTTATATAGCGTCTACTTCAAGCCCGATTTCCGCCTTGATCCAATCCGAATCTGTCCATCCTCAAAGAATGAAAGTTGTATATCTCGTCGTTATCTTCGATTTGATAAGTAGCAGGCCTCGTAACTCCAAGCAGATCAAACGTTATGCCTGTTTTACCAAAGGACGTCGCAGCAGAAAACAGACTAGCGCGGATCACTTGTGCCAAAGACCGACAGTCGCTACTACATCAATATTCTAAGCCAACAAACTACACAACGGCACGATCAAGGCTAGTATAGCCGCCTGCACGCTAGGGGGCGGGAATTGAGTCAAATTAGGTTATTTGATGTCCAAATTGAGCTAGAATAGGATTCTTAGTGGTCTAACTTGCTAGGATACCTATTAGAACTATAATTACTTGAGTTTAACTTGGATTGGGAGGCTAATTCTAAGATTTTATTAAATCCTCTTGGGATATATTTCAATAAGGAATTCTTCACTTTCTTTCTTAGATTAGAACCCTAGATTAGATGAGATTGGGAGATTGAAGCGACTTGGAGACCATCAAGATCAAGAGCGGAGCTTGAAGAAGATGGAGATTTCTTTTAACAAATGATTTATTCTTTACTCTACTCTTATTCTTATCCTTTAATGTTATTTCAAGTGTGGATTCTTAGTTTTAATTCAATGAACTAATTCTTTGTTTGAGATTACAATGGATCTTATTGTGTAGTTTATTTTAATATGCTTCATTATCAATTATTATGTTTTATTGTGAGGATTGTCTATTATGATTTGGACTTAATTTTTTAATTGATTGGCCATCAATTACCGTGATAATCTATATGAACTCGAGAGATGAAGTTTAGATTTAGATCTAATCATGATAGCATGTGTTCAGGATTTTGTTAGTAGCTTAAACTTGATGTATGTTAAGGTAGAGATATGCTTGACATCACATGTAATCGGATAGAGAACTTGCTCTTAAACCTTCTCCAATTGTAATTCACATAAAGATATAGTGGGTTAGTTGATTAAGGTGTTTAACGGATTTCTTTCTTAATTGTGGATTGACGTTAATACGGTATTAGTGCATCGAGAGGTGATTAATACTATTTTAGTGTTCTTGATTAACAATTCGGGATAGAGAATAATTGATGAGAAGTGTGTTAACTTAAATGAAGTAATAAGTGAAGTTGTGATCTTAAATCTCCGTTATCTTAATTTAACTAGTGGAATTTAATAGTAGTTTAATTTATATAATTTGAAATTCATTCGTTTAAATAAGATTGAGTTGGTTACGGGTTAGTCTTTGGTGATTGTTATTAAATAATTCTCTGTGGGAACGATACTCAACTTATCACTTTATTACTTGTTGACCACATATACTTGCGTGTTGTGCGTAATTAGATTTTACCCGACAAGTTTTTGGCGTCGTTGCCAGGGAATTAGTTTAATATTTTTTGCCAATATTAGCTTAAAACAACTTTGTCTTAATTTGAACATTTTTTTTTGTCTTTTTATTTAATTCTCTTCCTATTTTTCTCTCTTTTCAGGTACCATGGATGACTTTGTATATCAATTGGCCATACACGAACATGATCGAACCAAGGGAAGCGAGGGATTGATGGACTTAATACATTTTCCATGAGTCGAGACAAATTGAGACAAATTCAAGACCTTGAGGTTATCGCAATGACCCAACGGAGGCGAAGGATGGCGATTACGTGTGACTATTGTCTTCGAAACCATCAAAGTCATCAATGCACCGTCGAATTTTGAACCCAACATAATATAGTGGTGATTACCTCAATAACTATGTTGATCCTAACTATCACCAAGATTGGGGGTATCACCCAAATTTTTCATGGAGCTATAATTATGATGGTCATTACGCTCTAAATCCATCATACACACCGGATTTTTCATGTCCACCTCCAGTGTCATAGGAGATAGTTAATTCGAGATTGGAGGAATTGTTGTCCAAGTTCATAGCATCAAATGAGGAGAGAAGGATTAATCAAGAGCGGTCGATTCAGAATCAAGAGATCAATTGACCAAAGTTGTAAGCAACCTTCCTCCAAACAAGTGGTGTTATGACGAGGATTTCGAAATTGATGAAGTGCCCGAGCCAAATCTTCAACTGGATGAGCCACAAGAGGTTGAAAAAGAGACAAGTGGGGATAATGACAATAAGGTCGGTGAAGAGCTAACTATAAGTACTAACGAGGATGAGCCGATGTTATTAGTGCCCCAAGTTCCTTCTCCACCAAAGATCAACGAGTCAGTCAGATTTGCAAAATCATGCCCACTTGGTAGTCATGTCGTCGGTGAAGCTCTTGATGACAAAAGAGCGAATACAATTTTGAATCCATGGTGGGACAAGAAAGAGAAGATAGATGAAGAGCCCATTGTGTGTGACACGCTTCCATTCCCCAAAGTGATCACATGCACAATGGAGAAAACACCTAGCTGTGGGACGTTCTTGATTGAGATCATACCGAGTTAGAGCATGCTAGGTGACTTTAAAGCAATGGCTAGCACAATTGGGAATCTACCAAAAGCTACATTATTTCCAATGGATGAAGGGTTCCTCAACTTCCGAAGAGGAATTGGATAGCGTTGACCAGACAAAGTCTGGCTGAAAGACTATAAATCAAGCGCTTCTTGGGAGGCAACCCAAGCTCTAAACTCTATCTCTTACTTACATTTAAATTTTTAGTTATAGTTTAGTCATTAGAAGGTATACTTGAGAGTAACAAAATCTCTATAATTGCGAAACCCCAAGCAGTGCAACAGCAACATCATTATAGAGCGAAGAACAAAAGACTTCGTACACGATCAAGGCTGAATGACGGCTACCGATCGCTACTTACCAATCGGGCTCAAGATCCTTGCACGACAATACACAAAGAAATATAAACCGCGCCATCAACGTCGGAACCAGTACACGACATCGCCACAATAATACCGACTAAAACCCACATATCACATTATTACACTTGCTACCGATCAAGGCTAAGGTCAAGGCCGATCAAGGCTTAATAAAAGTGATAACTATTCGATCAACAGAGCGGTGTTTGGTATCATATTATAGCGGTACCGATCACATACGCATCGAATTTCGCAACTAAAGAGGCGTGTTGAATTGAATAACCCTACCTCTCCACCTCTCTATTACACCAATACCACTCCTCCACTTATCCTACACCTATGGCACTTCCTAATCCCCATAACCCCCATTACACCATCTTTACTTCTCCTTCTCCTTTTCAACTTCCATTTCCATTAAACCCATTCATCCCCAACTTCCAATCCACGTTGGTTTTCAATTTCTGCGCCGCTTAGACATCCCAGGCATTAAAAGGGGTTTAATTGCAATATTAGTCAAGTCCAACTCAAGTGTGGTTCCAGATTTATTCCAATGTGTCTGGCTTATTCTTCAGACTTAGCAGATAAGGAGGAACATGTCAGATTTTCGTGGAAGTCCTCTCTTTAATTTTTCATATCTTAGCCATTGAGGACAATGTCTGTTTTAAGTTTGGGGGCATTTTAGTGTCATATTGCATATAGTTAGTTATTTACATTGTAGTTCATATAGTTACATTTAGTTTTTGCATATAGTTTTTTTTTTTTGAAAAAAAAAAAATTACTATGTTTATATAGCATTTAGTACATCTTGCATGAGTCCAGCTGTTTGATATTTAAAGTTTGTTTTGGCCAATGATGAGTTTGGAATTGGGTAAACAAGTATAGTACTGACTATTAGAGCTTTGATTTGATTTCTTGTTATGAATTGAATCTTTTTCTGTATGAAACTAGTATAATAAGGATAACACAATAAAAACAACTTGTTGATTGATTGAGTTTAAATTGATACATAATGGGACTCTAAAGGATAATGCTAGTTTAAATGAAAGAATGACAAGAATAAGTAGTGATGGCTAAAGTTAGACAAAACTTTAAGTTTGGGGAATATTTGGGATATATAAGCTTAAAAAGAAAAAAAAAATAAAAAAATACCGTGGCTAGTTTTGTTTCGGGGCCTTTGTTACTTGAGCAAGTACGCCCGAAGGGGTGTCTTAACACCTAGCGCCCTAAGGTCTTATATGGTCTGGGAGTCGTTGGTCGAAAGTTCGCTAAGGGGTAACACTGTTAGCCTAATGTTATGAGACATTGCACAGTCATGTTTAAAAAAGAAAAAGAAAAAAAAAGAAAGTAAAAAAAAAAGTGAATAAAACGGGAAAAGAGCAAAAAGCCCCCGCAATGAAAAGTAAAGCATAAGTATCCCGGATTGGACTCTTGAACTTGGTGGATGTTTGATTTTGGTTGGATCTAGCTTGTTTTTGGATTTCTTGAGTTTACACTGTATGATGCCTTCGAAGAGACTTATTATGTGTTAAATTTGATTTTATATCAGTTAACATTGTTGTTGAGCACACACACACACTATATTAGTGATAACAGTCTTAGATTTGATGATTGATTGGGAAGTTAATGATTTGTTTTGATATGATGTATTATCATGTTTACATGATTTCTCTAAGGCCGGTTGATAGACTTGTTTCTGTCATTACTGCTGGATTCGTAAGCATGTAGATTAGTTGCATTGCATTGCATTATGTTGTTTTGCTTGAGGACAAGCAAAGATTTAAGTTTGGGGGTATTCGATAAGTAGGTTTTATACCCACTTATCCGGTATCTGTTACTTGAATTAGTTGCTTATATTCATGTTCTTAGTTACTTTTCATACATTTTATGTTATTTTGTCGGCTATGACATGACATTGGCATGAAGAAGCAAGGAAAAGTAATTCAGACATCTCTTGGATACTTATGCTTCCAAACGCAAGACGCCTCTGCTTTTCCTTCATTAAACGAAAAACCATCAACAGTAACATAAAAATGCATAAAAATAAACACAAAAATAAACCAATCTGAACATAATTCATGATTTAAAAACCTACTCATCAAAATCCCCCAAACTTAAACGTTGCTTGTCCTCAAGCAAACACAATATAATGCAATGCAATGCAACTAATCCTAAAATGTTGAATCCCGTATCCAATTAGTAATACCAAATCATTGACAAGGCCTCAGAGAAATCATGTAAATATAGCAATACCTCATAACGAAACCAATCCACAATTTCTAGCCAACCATTGAATCTCAATCTGATATCACTACTATAGTGTGTGTGTGTACCAACAACATAAATTGACGTACTATCAAATTTAAAACATAACACACCTCTTCTAAGGCTACAACAGAATAAAAATAAGAAATCCAACAATAAGCTTGATCCAACCAAAGCTAGACACAAACCATCATAAAGGGTCAACTTGGGGTATTTATACCTCACTCAACATTTACGGGGGCATCTTGCTCTTATTTCCCATTTTATTCTTTTATATATATATATATATTTAATAACCATGACTGTGCAATGTCTCATTCCATTAGGCTAACAGTGATACCCCTTAGCGAGCTTTCGACCAACGACTCCCAGACCACATAAGACCTTAGGGCGCTAGGTTTTAAGATACCCCTTCGGGCGTACTTGCTCAAGTAACAAAGGCCCCGAAACAAAACTAGCCACGGTATTTATTATTATTATTTTTTTTTATTAAAAACAGGCTTATATACCCCAAATATTCCTCCAAACTTAAGTTCTTGTTTAACACTAGTTATCACTACTCATTCTTATCATTCTTATATTTAAACTAGTGATGCCTTTTAGAGCTTTATTATGAATCAATTTAACGCAATCAATCTACCCATTGGTATGTTCGTGCAACCCTTTTATAATAGTTTCAAACAGTAGAAAGATTCAACTTATAACACAAAATTATTTCAAAGTTCCCTTACTAAGTATCACACAATTTCACCAAATTCCAACCTCATCATTGGCCCTGAAAACAGCAACATATCCCAACTATCCACTGGATTCGTGCAATATATTTTTTATTTTTTTTTTGATAATAAAAACTAATTTAAAACTACTATGCAATTGAAAACTATAACTATCATGCAAATGCAATTAAAATAAATAAAAACAAATCCCCCAAACTTAAATTAAGGAATGCCCTCATTACTTCATATATGCTCAAAAATAGAAAATTTGAGGACTTCCCTGAAACCGCATTAATGCGCGTCATCGTCCGAAGGAGGATATGTTGGCAAGATAGGAGGAGTAGGCATAACGACTGGTTGAGCGTTTGGATTACAATGGGAAAATGCCTCAGCAAGGGTGTTGAATGCGTTTGCATTGTACTGATGCATTAAATCTTGTCGCTCAGCCAACCACACGAATTGTTTCCTTGGGACCCGTGCTTGTTCCTCGCGAGCGGTAGCGGGTTCTTCTTGTGCTGGTCCTTCACTCGCTGAGGATGATGGTTGGCGGATCATGATGTAACCTTCACCACGCGGGTGGGACTGTGCTCCATCCCAAGCTATATACCTCTGAATAGTTTCATGGTCAATTATCGATAATGGTTGTTGAATTGGTTCATTAGGTTGCCACTGCACCCCAGCCTTCCAGCATAAATCGGTAATTAGAAACCTATGCAGTAGCCCGCCTGTGGTACTTCCCCGTAGTGCTCGATCAATTGATTCTTGAATACATTCCCCCACATCAACATTATAGAAAATAATAGAATTATTCACAAGATAGTGGTGGTGAACGATTCCATACAATAATTGGGCCCGTGCTTTAGTAACCTCAGTTAGATGGCTCGTGGGCATTAATCTAGCACAAATGAATGCATGCCATGCCTTTCCATATCGACTCAGTGCTGCATGAGGAAAACATATCTTTTCGGTCGTTCCAACTTTAATCGTCCATTTTGTTCCTGGTTTGCATAATCGGACAATCAACTCATCTAGCTCAGGCAACCCATCTTCATACCGGTCTTCTTGTGGCGTGTCCAACCCAAAATATTCATTGATAGCTTCAACATGAAACGCTACCGGTTTTCCTTGAAACATGACAACATGATTGACATGTTCAGTTGCATTCGCGTAAAACTCTTTGACTATGTTGATTGCCGCTGGAAGTGGTTGCTCTTCCAGTTGAAACCAATTGCGTTCTACAATTTGCAGCGCCATATCACCATCCAAATTCGCATTTGGTTTCAATCCTCTTTCTAGCACCAAATTTTTCTTGCCAATTGATGTGTGGAATCTCTCTGCGGCCCTCTCGCTCACAAATTTTGTATGGTCATATGTTGTGCGAGTCGAAGAGGTTGATTCCCTTTGTCTTTTGTGTGACGACATGTTGCTTCTAATTTGTTGACTCAAGAATCTGGTTTTGTATTTTTCTTAAACGGTTGGTGGGCGGAGTGTGTGATTCCCCCAAATTTGTTTTGTTGATGAAGCTTTGCTACCCAAACACTCAAAATTCTGCACCTTCTTCTTGATTTCACAATCTCAGCTTTACCACTCACTATTGGATGTCACAATAAGAAATTTTGTGAGCGATGAAGAAAACTATCACACCTTTTATAAGTTGGGTTTGCCTCTTTGAAGAGAAGTCCCAATTTGTATCACTTTATGCAAGACTAGTGTTAGATTTAGGATTGGGTTATGATTCTTGAGTGTTGTAGTGTCAAGATGTTTAGAATGAAGGAACTTCATATAGAACACTAGAAAACTAACGTGGGTGGTAGTTGGGACTTGGAAGGGTTAGTGGTTTTGGAATTTGGAAAGGAAAAGGAGTGTAAAGATAAATTAATGTGGAGTTATGGGGAAGAGGAAGTGCAATAGAATTAGGAGAAGTGGAGAAGTGGTATTGATGAAGTAGAGAGGTGGAGAGGTGGAGTTATTCAATTCAATCATGACTCTTTAATTGCTGAATTTCCATGTAACATGTCATCATACCGCTCATGCTCTAGCGTGATCGGCCTTACGTCAAGCATAGTCGTCAATGCTCGCCTGGCTCAATTGGCCAGTGCTTGTTATGCGGTTGTTGGCTTAGAATATCGATGTAGTAGCGCTTATCAATATTGGCCTCGGCGCGTGATCCGCGCTAGTCCATTTTTCTTCATGACGTCCTTTGGTAAAACAGGTATAACATTTGATCCGCTTGGAGTTACGAGGCCTGCTACCTATCAAATCGAAGATAACGACAAGATATACAACTTTCATTCTTTGAGGATGGACAGATTCGGATTGGATCAAGGCGGAAATCGGGCTTGAAGTAGACGCTATGTAAATGGCAAACATGACAACTCTTAGCTTTGATCTTCGTTGATAAAAAGGCCATAACTCTCACATCCGAGCTCCGATTGAGATGATTCAAGATGTTCCGGGAAGCTAAGAAGTAGAGTTACCATAAAATCCAAGTTCCAAGCCAAGAACATGCATCCAACTTGGTGTTAAAAGTCCTTCAATATTCCCTTATTGCACTTGCTTGCGTATTTTAGTCCAAGAGATGTCTGAATTGCTTTTCCTTGCTTCTTCATGCCAATGTCATGTCATAGCCTACAAAATAACATTAAATGTATGAAAAGTAACTAAGAACATTAATATAAGCAACTAATTCAAGTAACAGATACCGGATAAGTGGGTATAAAACCTACTTATCAAATACCTTAATCATAATATACAATCCTCATAATAGAACATAATAGTTGATAACGAAGCATATTAAAATAAACTACATAATAAGATCCATTGTAATCTCAAACAAAGAATTAGTTCATTGAACATAATAGACAATCCTCACAATAGAACATAATAGTTGATAACGAAGCATATTAAAATAAACTACACAATAAGATCCATTGTAATCTCAAACAAAGAATTACAATCAACTAACCCACTATATCTCTATGTGAATTAACTAACCCAAAATAGGTATACATTACCCATCTTGAGTCGCCAAATACATGGTACAAAATTCAAATACAACTTAATAATACAACTGTCGTGTAAAATACGACAAAACATAAACTGAGAGTTCTAATACGAATATTGTTTTCTAGACAGTATTCAAACTCAAATGGAGTCCTCAATACATTTATTATCACACTATTTTATAGACTAGTGAGGACTACTAATGCTATCATCTGGACCGTTACTCCGTTCCCCGACTAGTCCCAGCTATATTCTCATTTCCTGAAGAGAACAATGAAAGCAAAGGGTGAGCTCAACTAGCCCAGTAAGAAATATTATGACTAAGATAATGGAAAATAAATTATCGTTAGCCTTCAACAGTGTTAAACTGATAAAATATAATAAACATCAAGTTTAACTGTAGCAGAACAAGCAATCCATTAGAAGAGTCAAGTAGAGCATGATATCTACTATCTTCTATGATTTAAAAGGTTTTTTCATCACTTTTATCACTGAAACTCAGCTTAATAAATAATCCACATCATCGAATCACCCATGCACTACGGCCAAGGATATTCTTTAGTATCACGACCACAAATTATCCATGCACTACGGGCCAATGATATTCGTGTATTTATCAATGGTCATGATCATGCCAACAACTGTCCATCAATGCACTACAGGCCAATGAGGACTTTTGCCACAACATTTGTAACATTACGATCATGATTATACCGAATAATCCCTGGTCATAATCATACCAAGTCCATCTATGCATTACAGGCCACATATGACTTTCAACATAATATAAACATGAGGATGACGACAATGATATAAGAATGCAATAAAACAAGTTCAAGGATAAATTTTAAAAAATTTATAATTTAATTTATCCAGAAATCAATAACGTCCAAATTGTCAACAGGATACTGCTTTGTGGAGTAAAATTCAAGAATAATATTGTACCAAAAATAATTTGGATCGAAAATGAATCATTTTTTATCATGAATAGTACCCCGGGTGAATAGTACTCAAGTGAATAGTACCCCGTGAATAGTACTTCGAGAATAGTAACCCCGTGAATAGTACTCCGACATGAAAAAGTTAAAACTTATCAAGAATGGTCAGAATAATATTTTTATGAAAAGATACTGGATGAAGCGCAAATATGAAGGATATTCTACTAATTTCATGGAGTATAGAAGCCAAAACTTTAACCAATTGAGTATAGAATTCGAAATCTGAAACGAAATAATATTACTTACATACTATAGAGTATGGAAGAAAATATTATTTCAAGCGAATATTGAACAAAAATAACATCCCTTACCTTGAAAAGAAGAGTATTCCAACTGGTATAGCGGGGATATACTTGAAAAAAACTTGCACTATTTTCTACGCTCAAAGCTTTCTTAAACTCTAAAGAAATACGCTCAAGATTATAGAAGAAGAATTCTCTGATTCCGGTGTGATTTTCAATTCTAACTAAGCATCCTATTTATAAGAGAATGGAAGGGGTACTGTTAAGAAACGGACGCAACAGTAATTTTTTTTTTAAAAAATCACGGACGAAACACAACTTCACGAGCCAAAATTCAACACGTCCGTTTTTTAAAATAATATTATAAAATTCAAGTAAAACAAATAACTTTAAATAAAATATAATATATTCTATTTATAATCTAATAAAACAAAACTTATATATATATATATATATATATATATATATATATACTGATCCGGATCAGTCATACCCTTATCTTACTCATCCGTGCTCACTTCACCTTTAGCGATGACTCATGATGGTTCGGTTGATACAATCGTCGCTCATACTTTTAGCGACGCTATATGTTGTCCGTCGCTAAAAGTATAAACAACGATTGTATATTAGAAAATCAAATCATCGTTCATCGCTAAAGGGGGTGAGCACGATGAGTAAGATAAGGGTATAATAATAATAATAATAATAATAATAATAATAATAATAATAATAATAATAATAATAATAATAATAATAATAATAATAATAATAATATATACATCCTAATTCCTACCCGTGAATCCCCCCCCATCAACAGCAAATATATATATATATATATATATATATATATATATATATTATTCATAGCACACTATTTTAAAAAAATAAGTAGGTGAGGGTCCATATAATAAGCCAAATTTACAACAAATACTTCATAAAAATCCCCTCAATATTTTTAACAATATTTATCATTATTATTATAATTCGCAATATTTAACAACCAGATCGTTCCCAGGTAAGAGGGGGCTTTCCAATAAGGATTTCTCCATATTGGCGCGTAATTAGGTGACCAAACCTCTCATTGACAGAACTTCTAGACATCGTCAATATTGAAAATAATAATATTAATAACATTGTCGTCTCAATTATTAATTTAATAATATAAAATATTATGCGATGATGATCTTTGTGATAATAATTGAATCAATAATATGAGAGATATGATGCAAAGAACTCATCAGAGCAATAATTGAGTATAATTGAGTGACTTCTCACGTAAGCATCAATAATCAATACCGTGTGCTACTACTATGCGACCCACAGCAGACATCGTACTTTTAACACCTAGGTTATTTCAATAGCTTTTAACGGTAAAACTTCCGCCGTTATTTTTATAAAAAGATATTTCGCTGCTTTCTCATTCGCATAATAATTCCGCTAGTGGGGTCCACTTAATGATTATGTCGTCATACAAATATTCTCTGTTAAAACGAATATTCTCCGACGAATCGAATATTATATAACAACTTGCTTACTTTCTAATATTTATAAATATTACTCACAACTTTAATATTATAACAAATCAACACTGTAATTATTCAAAATGATATTTATAGAAAAATTTATCTTTATTCATAAAAGTTGGGGTCTTACAACCTCCCATTTTTATGAAATTTTTCCCTCGAAATTAGGGTACATACCTGGTATGACGAAGAGGTGAGGATACCTTGATTTCATTTTAGATTTTAACTCCCAGGTCATTTCCTCAACATCGTGGTTTCTCCACAAAACTTTGACTTGAGGTATAACCTTGGAGCGTAGAATATGTTCCTTTTTATCCAAGATTTTAACAGGTACCTCTTCATACGTTAAATCCTCCGCTATTTCGTCCAGTTCTAACTCAATAATGTGGTTCGGGTCTTCCACATATTTACGTAACATGGATATGTGAAAAATGTTATGAACATGAGACATACTTGGCGGTAAAGCGAGTCTATAGGCCACAGTTCCTACTCGATCGAGGATTAAAAATGGGCCAATGAATCGAGGATTGAGCTTTCCTCTCTTCCAAATCTCGTAACTCCTTTTCATGGAGCAACACGTAACAACACATGATCTCCAAAATTGAATTCCACGTCTTTTCAATGAAGATCAGCATAACTCTTTTGTCGATCTTATGAGGTTTTTATACGTTGTCGGATCGTTTAAATATTTTCCATAGTCATACGTACCAACTCCGGTCCCAACAACGTTGCTTCACCCACCTCATCCCAGCATACTGGAGAACGACACTTTCTTCCATACAACGCTTCGAATGGAGCCATGCTGATACTTGCTTGATAACTATTGTTGTAGGAAAACTCCACCAATGGTAAGAACTTGTCCCAACTTCCCTTGAAGTCAAGGACACAGAGTCTTAATAGATCTTCAAGAGTTTGAATAGTCCTCTCTGAATGTCCGTCCGTTTGAGGATGATAAGCTGAACTATATCGTAAATCCGTGCCCATAGCTTTTTGCAAACTAACCCAAAATCTTGAAGTGAATCTTGGGTCTCGATCAGAAACTATGGATACTGGCATACCATGCAATCTTACAACCTCGTTTATATACATACGAGCAAGACGTTCAAGTGTATAAGTTTCTCGTATAGGTAAGAAATGAGCAGACTTGGTCAATCTATCAACAATGACCCAAATTGCATCTATGCCTTGAGAAACCTTGGGAAGACCAGTAACGAAATCCATAGTAATGTGCTTCCACTTCCATTTTGGAATTTCAAGTGGTTGCAATGGACCTTTTGGCACTTGATGCTCCGCCTTGACTCGTTGACAAGTTAGACACCTTGAGATAATGTAACGCCCCAGAAAATTGAACCTTTTTAAATACTTTTAATAATGAATAAAATAATATTATTTATTATTATTACGTATGGATAAGACCAATGTCGTTCTATAACCTAGAAATGTTGGAATATCGTAGTATTTTAACAACGTGAGAGAATTAATTTGTTTGAATTTCTAAGACGAAAATAAAAGCTTTCCGAGAAATTTTTCGAAAAACACTATTCATCGATTTCTGCTCGGAAATTATTTTTGAACTTCCGAGAAATACGTAACGTTATAATATCAAGGTGAGATGGATTATACAATAATAACCTAAGTATGGAAAATGTAATATTTCGCATTCGGACTTAATTTGGGAACGTTAGGTTTATTAAGCGTTAAGGGAAGAAAGTTGTGATCGTATAATGTGTATTCATTATATGATGGTAATGAATGTAAGTATAATATGACGTATTGTACTATTATGTATGAAGAATGAGATAACGTATATTATGAATTAATATACGAGCTAGTATATGAGGATTATATATGGGGTATAAATGTTAAGTTGTTAAATCTAAGATAATGGACTTGTAGGTTTATTAACCTAATAGTATAAGTCTAATAGAAGTGACAATCAAGCCCAAGTGTTTGATAAGTCTTGAGTCCAAATTATGGAAGTATAAGCCCAATAAGGAATTATCTAGATTAATTAGCAAGCCCAATGACTAAGCCATGATCCATGGGGCAAACCAAGTATGAAATGGGTAGACTTGATGGGCAATCAAATTGTGTGGTGACCAAGTGATGTGCTAGACAAGGAATGAATAGTTAGGAGGTGGAGGATTGAGGAGGTGGAATAAGGAGGTGGGATGGTATTTTGACCATTTTGCCCTAGCTTTTGGTTGCCTATAAATAGAGAAGTCTCACTTTATTTGTTGGTTGTTCAATTTCTCCCAACTCCTCTCAAAGATAAGCAACTTATTTGGTAGAGAGAATAAGCCACTTAAGCACTTATAAGCCACTTCAACTTTTGCTAGATTTTCCAAAGTGAATTGAAGTCATAGTCTTCAAGGGTAAGACTCATACTTTTTATCTTTATCTCTTCTATGATAGGATTGATAGAGAAGGGGATTGGTTGTTAAGAACATGTTATAAGTTATTAAGGAATAAACTTAAGCCGAATAAGTTGAATAAGCAACTTGAACTCTAATAAGTTGTTGGAATCTTGAAGAACTTATCATATGTTTGTCATATGATGTTAGTATGTTGATTATAGCATGAGAACATTTATTAATGGACTTAAGTTCATAGTAAGTCATTAGCATGAGAATTAGTAGTTCATAAGTTAAATAAGTCATTGACTTATGAGAATAAGTCAAAACCTACTTTGACTATAAGTTGGTGTAATAAGTAACTTGTGATGTTCATATGTTGGTTAAAATTCATTTAGAATCATTAAGAATGTAGCTTTGCCGGAATTCATACGATTGGACTATTATCGTCGAATTCGTGAAATTCTCGGAATGGAAGTCATATTTTGTGTTTGAAGTCGGAAACGTTGGTTTTCGATGGAGACAAGTCATATTTGGCATTATAGAGTTGCGGACTCAAAAATGACCGAATTTTGACTTAGAACGAAGAAACGAGCGTTGAACGTTCACGGACGTTTATCATTTTCGTTAAAAATGAACTCATAGATGAAATTTTAGTAAAAGAAGTTGAATATATAAAATTCTTGCATGAACGCATAGAGTATGTAATTTGTAAACCGTAGGCTTTTGAACGAGCCAATTCGGACTTATAACAAAGAAGTTATGAGTCCGGGAGTTTCGTAAAATTTTTAAAAATTGCAAACTGTCTGAGGAATAGAGTTGGCTCTGCGGCACCAACCCAAGGCCATTGAGTGACATCGTAGCGCCTAGTCCGAGGCTTTTTCACTGAAAACTCGTGCTACGGCACGAGAAGAAGAGTGGTATGTGGCGCCGCGGCACCAGATCTAAGAAATTTCCAGAGAAGAAAGATTTCAAGTACAGAATGAAATGGAACTTTATAGTATTGAACTAAGGCATAAACATGACATTATTAGGACATTGTTAGACACTTACGTATGATGATTAAGAGTTAATAATCAAACGAAGATGAATGAAATGTGAATGACGTAATGAAAGCCGAAAACCCATAATAGTAGATCTAAGTCAGGATTTACATTGAGATGAAAGGTAAGATATAATAGTATACATACTTGATTATATATGACCTAATGTGGTACGTTATATGATCATGTATTGTAGAAACGTAGAGACTTAAAGTGTACGTGTGTTAATTAGTAAGCAGACGCTGAAGGCAAGTATTCTAACCCTTGTTCCAGTTCAGTTTGGACAAGTTTTGTAATTCATGTATTCTTTCGCATGAAGTTTTTAACGATGAAGTCTAAAGCCAACTCTTTCGGCTAGACTTATATTATGATTCTGTAAAGCATGATTTATGTTTACCGAGTTATTTTGGTATGGTTTTCAATCGAAGACCAAGTATGCTAAAATGTTTTTGTCGTTTAACGACAGGTACGTGAGGTTGCCACAACTTAAACGTATACACGTTTAATGAATATAGTGTTGATCAACATAGAGTACTATATGGTCGCTCACCCAAAAGTGCTCGTAAAGCTATCTTTGACTTACTTGACTTAGTTCCGGGTTGTCCTTTTCAAAAGAAATTATGAACTGCTCACAATCTCGAGCCTTAGTTGATATTCTATTGAATATTGTTGTTGGAAAATGTTTTGAATGAAAAGAAGTGCTATTTGAATTATCGATAGTACTTCGTAACTATTGTTCAGTTATTGAAGGTATATGAGTTCTATGTTTCAAGCATGTTGTTTATTAGAATTGTAGTACTTGCTGAGCTAGTCATGCTCACTCTTGCTTGAACCATATGAACACAGCCAAGATCGAGCGAATGAAGGCTCGAGGAGGAGGAGAAGGCGCGGAGACGAACCCTTAGATTATTTATGTAATAGAATAGTTTGAATGTCCTGTAATATATTGAATATTATGACAAGAACAAACGAATGGGTTACAAAGAACCTGGGAAATATAATATTATTTTGGATATATAGAAGTTATATTAGTCCTTTTGAGACTATTCAATTGAATGAATGAATGAATGGTAGTACCGTGTAGCAACATCTGTCGGGTTAGAAGAGACCCAGATTTGGGGGAATCACAGATAAACCCCGCTATCGCTCTCTTCATATTGATCCACCAAAATGTATGTCGAAGATCATGATACATTTTGGTACTCCCAGGATGGATTGCAAACGGTGTGTTGTGTGCCTCCATCATAATTTTATATTTTAAATCTGGGTCGTTAGGAACACAAAGTCTGGAGTTGACTCGAAGTATTCCTTCTTCATTGATTCTTGCTTCCGGAATAGCACCTTCTTGTACTTTCTTCCTCATACGTATCCACTCCAGGTCTGTAGCTTGAGCATCTTTAACTTTATCGATTAAAGTCAGTTCTACTTGTATATTTACCATCATCACGTGGGTTCCTGGAGTCTTTATCTCTATTTCCATCCTTTGCAAGTCATACAAGATGGGCCTTTGTGTTGACAATATCGCACTTGTACCCGCATATGATCTTCTACTTAATGCGTCAGCTACTACGTTCGCTTTATCAGGATGGTATTGGATGGTATGATCATAATCTTTCAATAGTTTGAGCCAATGTCGTTGCCGCATGTTGAGTTCCTTTTGAGTGAAGAAATATTTGAGGCTTTTATGATCCGTATAGATCTCCACTTTCTCCCCATATAGGTAATGCCTCCAGATCTTTAGTGCGAAAACGACTGTTGCCATCTCTAGATCATGAGTAGGATAATTCCTCTTATATTCTTTGAGTTTTCATGAGGCATAGGCTATAACTTTCCCATGTTGCATGAGAATACATCCTAAACCTTTGCCCGAAGCATCACTATAGATGACAAATCCCTCCGAGTCGATGATGATATTGTCGAAAGAAGTCTTTGAAATGAGTCTCCTCTTGAGTTCTTGAAAACTCTTCTCACATTCTTCGCTCCAACCAAATTTTGTATCTTTTTGAGTCAGCTGAGTTAATGGAGTAGCGGTTCGAGAAAATCCTTCCACGAATCTCCGATAATAACCAGCTAAGCCAAGAAAGCTACGTACTTTGGTCACTGACTCAGGTTGTTCCCAGCTTTAAATTGCTTCAATCTTTGTCGGGTCAACAGATATTCCACGATTTGATATTATGTGCCCAAGGAATGCAACTTCCTCAAGCCAGAACTTGCATTTCTTTAACTTGGCATAAAGCTTATTTTCACGAAGCTTTTGGAGTATCAGCCTCAAGTGTTGCTCATGATCTTCACGTCTTTTGGAATATATGAGAATGTCATCAATAAAGACAACCACAAAATGATCCAAATATTCCTTGAATTCTTGGTTCATCATGTCCATGAAGGTAGCAGGAGCATTAGTCAATCCAAATGACATGACTAGGAATTCATAATGCCCGTACCGAGTTTTGAAAGTCGTCTTTGGAATGTCATCGGTTTTAATGTTTAACTGATGATATCCAGAACGAAGATTGATCTTTGAAAAGAATTTGGCGCCTTACAACTGGTCAAACAAGTCATCAATACATGGAAATGGGTACCTATTTTTGATGGTGACATGATTCAACTCCCGATAATCAATACAAAGTCGCATACTCCCATCTGTCTTCTTTACGAATAGAATAAGAGCACCCCAAGGAGACGTACTAGGACGAATAAAGCCAATGTCTAATAATTCCTATAGTTGGGTCTTTAACTCCTGAAGTTCAATAGGAGCCATTCGATATGGGGCTTTGGAAATGGGTTTTTTACCGGGTTCAAGGTCGATACAAAATTCAATTTCACGCCTGGGGTAGGCGAGAAGTTCTTCGTGAATACGTCAGGAAATTTATTAACAATAGAAATATCATTTAAATTTGACATATTTTTATTTAAATCTGTGACATGGGTTAAGAAAGCTTGACATCCGTTTTTTAATAAACGAATAGCTTTATGGGTTGAGATGACAGTGATTGATTTTAATGGGTTGGTTACTTGAATTCGTATAATAGGTTGGTTAGGAATATGAAAGCTAACAACCTTACGAAAATAATAAATTTTCACATGATGAGTAGTTAACCAATCAATCCCTAGAATTACATCAAATGCAAGTATTTTTATTAAAATAAGATCGACAGGTAATGCGAGGGTATCGATTTGAACCAAACAAGACTTATAAACAGTGGATGTAATAAAGGTTTCTCCCAACAGAGTTTTAACTGACAAGTCAAAGTCTAATTTCTTCGGAGTCAAATTTAAACGTTGAGCGCAAGTAGGAGAAATAAAAGAATGGGTAGAACTGGTATCAAATAAGGTATAGACCTCGTTCGATTTCCTTGCTTTTTGGGAGGTTACGACAAATGCTCTCCCTTGAACTAATGGTTTTGACTTTTCTGGAACAGCCATTGATGCCTCCATCCCAGCTGGACTTGGCTTCCCCGAACGACAAAATTGAGCTAGGTGACCTTCTCTTCCATAATTATAACACGTTTTGGACTGCTGCACATAGTTTGGACTGATATGTCCCTCCCCTTCGCATTTGAAGCATATGATAGGTGATCGTTCTCCTTCCTTAACAACAGGTGCTAGTGCTGACGTCTTTCAATCATTGTTGAATCTTCTTTTCTTGAAATGTCCACTTTTATTATCTTGGCCATGATTACCACCGAAGTGGTTACCATTTCTGGTATATTGATTCCCTCCACGTTTGTTGTCACCGCTTCGATGACTGCTACCACTGGTATTATTAACTTGTCAGCTGCTCTCTCTTGGTTGGGTTGACTCATTATCGCGCTTCAATAACTGAGCCCTATTTACAACATCTGAATACAAACACAGTTTGTGAGAGATAAGGTATTGACGTATCTCGGGTTTCAAACCTCTTAGAAACATTCGCGTCATTCTCTCCTCATTATCAACTAAGTGGGACACAAACCGGGATAACTCGGCAAACTTGGCTTCATACTATGACACGGTCATGTTGTTTTGCTCTAGTTTAATGAACTCTACCTCTTTCATGTGATGAATACTTTTGGGAAAGTACTTGTCATTGAACAGTTCTTGGAACTTCTCCCAAGACATCTTCAGTGCGGCAGGTTGAGTACGCTTTATAGATTCCCATCAGTAATTTGCCTCTACTCGCAACATGAAGGTGGCAAAGGGAACCTTTTGCTCCTTGGAGCATCCCAAGACATCAAATATCTTGTTGATCTGCTTTATCCACGTCTCCGCCTTAAGTGGTTTTGGCTCTCCAAAAAACTCCGGTGGTCCTAGCTCCTTAAACTATTTAGCGATGACTGTCCGAGAGTTGCCAGGGTTTCCATCTGCATTTTGGATAGGAGCCACTCTCACCTGATGTTGCATAAATTGCATAAAGCCTATGAACATTCCATCGTTCATCATTTGATCGGTGTTATTATTTGCATGAGGATTGTTGCCTTCCTAATGCACATTATCTTGATTATTGACCTGTGGTGACTCAATGGTCTCCTGTGCTCCATTGCTATTCTCAACATTCTCAGATGTCATTTTTAAATATTGCCATAAAACAAGGGTTAATTGACATGTCACATATTATCCCTATACTCTGACCGACCAATTAAATAACAAATAAACTTAGGTGGGTCATACTAGCGAAGGAATTCCCCGTCTCTCCCCTCCTAGTTCTTGTCTCACATCTCAGCCAGGGATCATATCCCTAAGCTTTGATACCAACTGTGACGCCCCCAAAATAGGTATACATCACCCATCTTGAGTCGCCAAATACATGGTACTGTCGTGTAAAATACGACAAAACATAAACTGAGAGTTCTAATATGAATATTGTCTTCTAGATAGTATTCAAACTCAAATGGAGTCCTCAATACATTTATTATCTCACTATTTCATAGAATAGTGAGGACTACTAATGCTATCATCTGGACCGTCACTCCCGCTCCCGACTAGTCCCAAATATATTCTCATTTCCTCAAGAGAACAATGAAAGCAAAGGGGTGAGCTCAACTAGCCCAAAGAAAAAATATTATGACTAAGATAATGCGTAATAAATTATCGTTAGCCTTCAACAGTGAAATATAATAAACATCAAGTTTAATGCGGAACAAGCAATCCATTAGAAGAGTCAAGTAGAGCATGATATCTACTATCTTCTATGATTTAAAAGGTTTTTTCATCATTTTTATCAATCGAGACTCAAATTAATAAATAATCCACATCATCGAATCACCCACACTTTACTGACAAGAATTTTCTTTAGTATCACGACCACAAATTATCCATGCACTATGGGCCAAAGATATTCGTGTATTCATCAATGGTCATGATCATGCCAACAACTGTCCATTAATGCACTACGGGCCAATGAGGACTTTTACCATATCATTGGTAACATTACGGTCATGATTATACCGAATAATCCCTGGTCATAATTATACCAAGTCCATCTATGCACTACAGGCTACAGATGACTTTCAACATAATATAAATATGAGGATGATGACAATGATATAAGAATTCAATAAAACAAGTTCAAGGATAAATTTTTAAAAATTTATAATTAAATTTATCCAGAAATCAATAACGTCCAAATAGTCAACATGATACTACTTTGTGGAGTAAAATTCAAGAATAATATTGTACCAAAAATAATTTGGACCGAAAACGAATTAATTTTTATCATAAATAGTACCCCGAGTGAATAGTACTTGAGTGAATAGTACCCTGTGAATAGTACTTTGGGAATAGTAACCCCGTGAATAGTACTCCAGCATGAAAAAGTTAAAACTTATCAAGAATGCTCAGAATAATATTTTTATGAAAAGATACTGGATGAAACTCAAATATGAAGGATATTCTACTAATTTCATAGAGTATAGAAGCCAAAAATTTAACCAAATGAGTATAGAATTCGAAATCTGAAATGAAATAAT
The DNA here is from genome assembly GCA_020205605.1 of Panax ginseng. NCBI lineage: Eukaryota > Viridiplantae > Streptophyta > Magnoliopsida > Apiales > Araliaceae > Panax > Panax ginseng. The sequence goes on along the minus strand of CM035128.1, from coordinate 99,528,456 downwards.
ATTACTTACATACTATAGAGTATGGAAGAAAATATTATTTCAAGCGAATATTGAACAAAAATAACATCACTTACCTTGAAAAAAAAAGTATTCCAACTGGTATAGCGAGAATATACTTGAAGAAAACTTGCACTATTTTCTACGCTCAAAGCTTTCTTAAACTCTAAAGAAATACGCTCAAGATTATAGAAGAAGAATTCTCTGATTCTGGTGTGATTTCAATTCTAACTAAGCATCCTATTTATAGGGGAATGGAAGGGGTACTGTTAAGAAACGAACGCAATAGTATTTTTTTTAAAAAAAAATCACGGACGAAACACAACTTCACGAGCCAAAATTCAACACGTCCGTTTTTAAAAATAATATTATAAAATTCAAGTAAAACAAATAATTTTAAATAAAATATAATATATTCTATTTATAATCTAATAAAACAAAACTTATAATATATATATATATATATATATATATATATATATAATAATAATATATACATCCTAATTCCTACCCGTGAATCCCCCACCAAAACCCACGTATATATATATATATATATATATATATATATATATATATATATATATATATATATATATACATCCTAATTCCTACCCGTGAATCCCCCACTAAAACCCACGTGAATGCTTCCAACAAATATATATATATATATATATATATATATATATATATATATATATATATATATTATATTCATAACACACTATTTTAAAAAAATAAGTAGGTGGGGGTCCATATAATAAGCCAAATTTACAACAAATACTTTATAAAAATCCCCTCAATATTTTTAACAGTATTTATCATCATTATTATAATTCGCAATATTTAACAACCAGGTCGTTCCTAGGAAAGAGGGGGCTTTCCAATAAGGATTTCTCCCTATTGGCGTGCAATTAGGTGACTAAACCTCTCATTGACAGAACTTCTAGACATCGTCAATATTGCAAATATTAATATTAATAACTTTGTCGTCTCAATTATTAATTTAATAATATAAAATATTATACAGATGATACTGTGATAATAATTAAATCAATAATATGAGAGATATGATGCAGCAACTACCGTAGTAATAATTGAGTATAACTGAGTGGCTTCTCTCGTAAGCATCAATAATCAATATTGTGTGCTACTATGCAACCACGCGTATTACTGTACTTTTAACACCAGTTATTTTTGTGACGCCCCCAAATCCGGGTTACCTAACTCCCGAGTTTGGTGCTCACGATCCTGAATATAAATAACATCTAAGTACCCATTTAATTATGAATAGTCACATAAACCACATTAACTGATATAGTTAATACATTTGTCCTAGGTTATCTAACCTTTATATTACAAACATACCCTTTTAGATATACAAAAAGGGTTTACAAATACAACATAATAATAATGTTAAACATAACTATTACAGCACAACACCTTTGTCTTTGGTCTTCACAAAAACTCCCGAAACTGCGTCCATAGCTGAAATGTTTTATTTAGCAAGGGTGAGCAACAAATTTTCCCAGCAAGTTAAGATATACAATAAATGTATAAGAATCAAGACAACAAACTATCTAATTCGATAGAATGACTCCAAAATTCGGGAAACTTTGAAATAGCTGAATAATTTATTCGTCTCTAACTAATCTTCTCACAACCTATGCAACAAATTAGCGAAAGTATACAATTCTTTCAAAGTTTCTACGATATTCTAATGAATAATCAAGAATCAATTCTACGCTATAGCAAAGTGGAATGTTTTCTAGATTTATGTTGAGTGATCACACAAGATCTAGAACTTTTCTTCTCGGGTAGATATCAAAGATTTACTTTGATATATACTCATGTGTATCAGATAACCATAAAGATTAAATCATACCCCTTTGCAAGTATAACAAGTGATCAACTTTATTATACCTTATATTATGCATAATACTTAAACATAGCGCGTAATAGTCGAATTTACGACTAATAAAATGTTCCCTTTGTATAAAAGGTTGTTCTCCTCAGTCTCAGAATCAAGATTTTGATTGAACAACGAAATTCAATGATTTCCAATATCTAATCACTTTTCTTTTCTTTTCTTCTCGAACCTATCAGGTTTTAACAAATGTTCGTCTTGCCAGAACAAATGGGCTAAGACATTTCTTAACACGACTTAACAATAGACAGAAATTATCTGTACTATTTACAATCAATAATAGCTTCTACGGATATGAATTGCCAATAGTAGTTATTCTACAAGTATATTCTCATAATTAATAATTTAATTTGAATTAATAAGCATGCACTAACTGCGAATAATCAACAATAAATCATTGGACGTGGTCTAATTAACAATAATTAACCACCATAATAATTGAACAATATTAACTCAAGGTTGAGTTAAGGGAACTTGCCTCTTCCGCTAATTACATCTACACAATAAACTTATCTACTTTCGTAAGACCTATAACTAATAATATCGGTCTCACAATTAGCACAATCAGTTATAACACACAACACTGTAATCCACAGTCAAACTTCTCCTAGACACATTACCACATAGCCACATCAGTGTTTATAACCTATATAAACACTTAATAAGTCTAACTATTTCGGTCTGGTTGAACTTCGGTCCATTCTCGTTGTTCTAGTCACCCTACCCGACAATTAACACAGTTATTGTCAAGTAAATTCGGTTTTTAAGATTCAATATTAATTCAATTATCATTTATAATATTTTTCGAAAGCTTTTAATAATTTATAAGCAATTATTATAATTTATAATAATTTTTTAAACACTAAAATCATTTTTAAATAATTTAATTATCTAATACTCTTATCACCGTTAATATTTAATAATATTAAAATATTAATGACATACTTGTCAAAATATTAAAGTTATTATCAATAACTTCAAATATTTTTAAATCATCAATATTCTACTTAAATGATTTTAAAGTAATTAAAATCATTTTAAATTATTACCATTAATATATAAATAATAATGAAATTATCATCCCAATATTAAAAGTTATTAATTATAACTTAAAATATATTTAAATTATTTTTCTCATTTTAAAATGATTTTTAAATCAATAAAATCATTTTTAATTTATTTACTTAATATTATAATTAAATAAATCTAATATCATTAATATTAATTTAATAATGAAAATTCTCCAAAAATATTGAAAATTATATTTTATAATTTCAAACATTTTCTAACACTTTATTCTCATTTAAAATGATTTTTAAATTACTAAAATTATTTTTAACTCATTTATTTAATATAATAATTAAATAAATCTAATATCATTAATATTAAATTATTAATGAAAAATTCTCTAAAAAATAATAAAAGTTATATTTTATAACTCAAAATATTTTTAAATACTTTATCCTTATTTAAAATGATTTTTCATAATATTAAATTATTTTCCTCTAATTTATTTAATACACTAATTAAATAAATTAAATAACTTTAATATTTAAATAATTATAAATATTAAAGAAAAATATTCCAATTGGTCAAAAATTATTTTTCATAATTTAAAATATTTTTTAAAACCATTTTAAATAATCTTTAGAATTTATTTCTATTTTTTTTATTAATTTCCAGAAATTCAGAAATTAAAATAATTAGAAACCGTCGCTGAAGCCTTTAGCGACACATATCTGCCGTCTTTGGTGTTCTTGGCTCAAGAACACTAACAATTCCCGTTATAGCAAGGGTCATGGTTTGACCAGCCTTAATTCTCTGCTCAAATTGTTTCTGGGCCATCTAAGACTTAGGTATTGTAGTAGAAACGTAATACTACAGTTATCAATCACCAACTAGGTCATATGACATCACACCAAGGAGATCAAAGCCTCCAAAGTTGCTGTCAGACGGTTTCTGGGTTTTCCAGAAACCCAGGCAGTTCGACTTGGTACTTTCCAGCCCAAATTAATCTAGGTTCTGATCTTGGTTCAAGCTGTTGAATGGTTCAAGGTTATAGTGCTTGTGTCATAAAACATTTACAAAACAACAACTCAGTTTAACAACAACAGAATCACAATGTATGACCCGGTCAAACTCTGACAAAAACTGAGTTCATACGTTTTCCGAAATTCCGAGCATGACATTCATCTTGCCGTAGTAGGCTACTTTGACCGCTTGCTACATTCGATCTGTTGATCAACTACATGATATAAAGCCATGAATCTATAGTCAAGATATCAGGCTACACATGTATTACAACAACAACAACAAAACTAGTAAACACTGACAGATCTAGTCATTTTAAAAGCTTGTCAGACTCTGGTAAACCATTTCTGGGTTGCCCAGATTTGGTCCGTTCATGCCCAGTCAACGGGTTTTGACCACCCATAACACATGATCTAGACATCCAATGACACTGATTCCACTTTCAGATTAAAGACAACATATCAGGCTACAAATTACAACTTTAAAATATTAAATATAATAAACGATCAAGAATTTGTGGCTACTGACATTAGCTTGTCAGACCACAATTTTTGTTCTTGGAAAGATTTTGAAAAATACTACTTTAAAGCCATTTGATGCTATGGATCCATGATGGATCAACATATAACATCTAAAAACATCATATAACACCTGATTAAACATTTTAAACAAAAACTTTTCTTAGCAACATGGATCAAAAATTAACTTAGGGTTATACCTTCTAGCTTTAAATCCTTGATCTTTATACTCCTAACTGATCTTGGTTGATCAAGGGGCTGATTAGGGGACTGATATACTTGATAATTTCAGAGGTTGAGAGAGAATAAGAGTTGGTGGGAGCTTTCAAGAAAAATGGGCTAAATTATTAACTTTCTCTCTCTTTAACACTTATATAATCTTTAGATTCAATGCATTTTGCTGGCACATGTGTAAAGAAGAGGCTGATTTGCTAATATAATAGTCACATTGTCAACTTAGTTGGTCACCAACTAAAGGTGTTGGTGAATTTTACAAGTTACCATTTAAAGAAAATGAAAAAGGGCATTTTTGTCTTTAGCAAAATGATTTTAATGGCATGCTAGACAATTGCTCAAGTTCTTAGGTTTTAACCCTTAGGGTTTAACCCTAAGGTTCTAACCCTTAGGTTTTAAAACTTTAACTTTCTTGGATTTTCTAATTAGGATTTTTAAATTAGAAAATTAAAAGTTTAAAACTAAAATTAGGTTTTCCTAATTAAATTAGGTTTTCCTAATCATATTAGTGTTTAATAAAAACATTATGCTTGCCAATTAGGATGAGGGTTTCCTAATTAGGGTTTAGGATTCTCGGATATGAAATTAGGGTTTCCCAACTTTCGATTAGGGTTTCTAACTACACGTTAGGGTTTCTAATCCTGAGATTAGGGTTTCTAATCTCTTTTTAGGGTTTATTAATTTTAAACTTTATTCGATCAATCATTGATCAACATTCCTATACAGTACAAACACGTATTCATCAATACAATTATTTTAATTGCATTTTCTGCCGAATCCCTATCCAGAAATTAGGGTTAGGGTTTTCTAAAGTTGTTAAGCACAACTCTACTCTAATTTCTCAGTCAATACACAAATTGACCATACCTCGATACTCGCATCACAGATACACAATACAATATTAACAGTCAATGTCAATATTAAATAAAAAATAAAAAATTTATTCGTGAAATTTGGATTATTCGAAATCCCGGGTTATCACAAATTCAAAATTTTTAACGGTAAAACTTCTGTCGTTATTTTTATAAAAAGATATTTCTGTCATTTTCTCATTCCGACAATAATTCTGTTGTGGAGTCCACCAATGATTGTGCCGTCGTACGAATATTCCCTGTTAAAACGAATATTCCCTGACCAATCAAATATTATATAACAACTTGCTTACTTTGCAAAATTTATAAATATTACCCACAACTTTAATATTATAACAAATCAACACCGTAATTATTCAAAATGATATTTATAGAAAAATTTATCTTTATTCATAAAAGTTGGGGTCTTACAACTTTCTTCCTGATATCATCGGTGTATAGATCTTCTCTGAGATGGGTAATTTTAGTGGTTTTGTTGGTTTTGTCCAACTAAGACTCATGTACTGGAGCTTCTTTTTTTGGTCCCTATGTTCCTCCATGTGCAGAGGATTCTGTATGTATGGGCATTCGTGGACCCTGAGTGGATTTGTGTAGTTCTTTGAGCAGAACGGCTAACTCTGTAATTTGGTTCCTTCGAACTCTTCGTGAGAGACAGGAGTAGGATTAGACTGGCCAGATGAAGCCATGCTTGGCTGTAGGCTTACTGCCTTTTTGGACTTTGAACGGGTAACAAGACTAATTGTTTCCCTACAAAAAGACTTATATAGTTTAGTCTTAGGGAATGTGGAAATGCTACATGCTATGTGATGTGTCCATTTTAGGAGTATTATCCTGCAAAACGAATGTTTGTTTTTTTAAGATATCATGTCAGGTTTTGATATAAAAGGGAATGCATGTACACATATTCTTCATATTTTCCATTACATTGAGATTAACATGGAATGAAATTACAAGTAATTGAAATGGGAAAGTATGAAGAGACTTCCCTCCGCGTTTGGTTTATCAGAGGTTGACCTATCTTAGGTTACTCTCGCGGCTTTTTCGCATGAAGGTTCCAATATCATCGCAATTTACTAGACGGGAAGTTAATCCGGTCTTTCAACTGGAACTAATCTGGGTGGTGCCTGTCGACGTCAGGATTTTTATTGTCCCTTTTCTGTTCTTGTCTTTTGGTGTTCTCATGTTAGGGGAGATTTATTTGAAAAAATAAGTTGTGAAAAGGTCCGATATGTATATGTCAACGATTAGACTGTAAGAGTCACCAGTTGGTATTTTTAAATGGTTGCACCAACTCAACTTAGAAAAGGTTTGCACATTGACCCAGTGATGTGACACTGTTTAACAGGTCTATAAAATCGAGATTCGTTAAGGTTCGGGGACTTGATTATGCGGAGGGAAGGTGTTAGGCACCCCCCGACATCCGTGTTACCACGGTGACTGCCACTTTTCAATTAAACTGTTATATGAATGTGTGTGTGTGGATCAATGTGCAATTATATGGAAGTAGTGTTATGCCTCGTTCGCACCTATTTACAAAGGGTTTAAATTTTTATATAAAAGTTTAATTTTAACAAGATATAGCAATGATGTTTTATAAAAGAGGTTTTTCAAACCCTTATGCTCAATAGTAATTGAGGCCTTTGATACTTCTATTTTATTATCTGTTCGGCTTGATTGCTTTTTTTTTTTCGAGATGCGAGGTATCTTCAAGAAAATGAGGTATATAGAAATGCCGAACTCCTTGTGGGCATGAGAGTCATCTAAGGAAATTCGAACACCGTAAAAAATGTACAAGCTGATTACAGCCGAAAATGTCCATCACGGGAACTGAATCTATATTCAGGTGACTAAATCTGTGGTCACATGATTCCTAGACTCACATGATGTAGCAGTTTGTATGAAACCTGTAAACAGTTATATATATAAAAGTTGTAAATATATATATACAGACGATCAACCACCATGAAGCGAACTTCATGGGGGACTGGAAATGTAAATATATAAAAGCGATAAATATATATATAGAGACATGACCAACCACCATGAAGCACCTCCATGGGGGATCGAAAAAGTAAATAAAGCAGTAAAGACGATCAACCGCCATGAAGTAAACTCCAGGCGGGACTAAATGTAAATAAAGCAGTAAATGGCCACGAAGTAAACTCTAGGCCAGACAGAAATGTAAATATATATATATATATATATATATATATATATATATATATATATATATATATATATATATATATAAAATAAAAAGCCACGAATGAAGTCTGCAGGCATACACACGCCACACGACTCTCAACGTGCAGAATTGTGTGTGCACAATAGTGGAGAAAGGCTTGAAAATATATAAGAAGGCTTACAGTGGACTGCCAAAGAAAACTTATATAGCTTTAAATGGATGAACACTCAGTTTACAGCGGTAAAAATATAGCCAAATATGAGCTCACAAGTGTTTAAAATGAGAAAACACTCAATTTATAGTGTGTACAGAGCAAATTAGCCAGGGCTTCCTCGCCGTTTTCTATTGCAAAATAGCCACCCTAAGCCCTCTATTTCTAGAGGGGGAGCTGCAGGTGCCACGGTTCCCGTCGTCTCGAAGTACATGCACGCATGCAACATAATGTCCCCTCGAACTTTTAGAACTTCAATTCGGGCATTCGATTGAGGTGTATAAGACCTTTTTCAGAGTACTGTTATCGAGAGCTACACAATGACATGGGATTAGACGTTGTGCGAAGTCAAAAAGATGGGACCATGCCTTTGGTCTTCAAGTCTTCAAATTATATGTGGTGTGTTATCCTGTGTAGTAGTCACTCAGGATTGGAGCTATTGGTTCTTGTAGGACATTGCTATGTAGAATGTATGTTGAAATGTGTTGAGATGGCGCGCATGTAGGATCGAGGTGGCAAAATGACGATTTTGCCCCTCACTAGGGTTATCTCCAGTTTAGGCTGATATAGCAGTCGTTGCTCAGGGTTATCTTTGAGATTGGGTTACTGTAAGTGCTGAATGTCCTCACGGTTATCTCTGAGGTGTGCCTGACCTCCTGAGGTTATCTCCAGGTTTAGGACTGAGTGCTTCAGGGCTATCTCCGAGGTTAAAGCTGATTGCAAAGGTTGAAACGAGCTTTTCTGGGGTTATCTCCGGAACTGCAACTGCACCCTCGGGGTCATCTCCGAGGTTGGAACTAAAACTCCCGGTGTTGTTTCTGGGATGAAACTAGATATCTCAGGGTCATCTTCGAGATGAAAGAGCTTTCTCCGGTGTTATTTCTGGAACTTGAACTGCATCCCTTGGGGTTATCTCCGAAACACCATTCTGTCCTCTTGCAATGTTCGTAACAAGAGTGCAAATTTTTTTAAATGTGTACAGATGCCCCTCTTTATTATATTCATGAAATGCAATGGTATGAATAGGATAAAAAACACTAGACACTTGAAATGTGACAAGATAAACATGATGCAATGTACGGCAACATGATGTATATGAATGATGTATGCGGTTTGTTGGATTGTTCTCCAACAGGATGTGATGACTGTTTGTTCCCATGACTTCTAATGGGGATTACAGTTATCACTAACAAATCTGATGAACTGTCTTGGATGTGTGATGCAAAGTTCTCAAGAACTCTCAGGATGTTAACGTTCGTGTAATCACCAAAGTTTTTAATCCTTGGTACAGACTTTCCACTGAGGATGTATCTCTCATGTACAAGAGACTCTATGGGGATGTGTTTTGTTTGATGAAGTTGTGTATTACAGATTCCATCATCGAATTTCCTTGATGAAGGTGTTCCTTCCTAGTTGGTATCGCCGGGGCTTTCTAGTGTCCTGTTGGAGTTACTGCCAACAGTCTATGTTATCAAGGTTGCCTGACTCTCGCTGAAATGTACATCAACAGATTAGATCCCTGCTGGGAAAAGTGTTAAAGTTGTTTGACCTTTGTTGATATGTGCATTAATGGATGAGATCGTGGGATGGTTCCTGACGCTTCGATGGGTTTAACTACTAACGGTTGATGATGTCAAGGCTGCTTGACCTTCGTTGACATGTGCATCAATGAATGAAGTTTCCGCTGGGGAGAATTATTTTGGAGTTACGACTCCGAACTAACGGCATCGGACCCCTGTGAGGTATTGTCGAGTGTAGTGTGCAAAAACTATGATCATCGGTATAGTGAACCCTATGTTTGGGCGAATACCAATGAGTGATATGTAGACCCATAACTTGGTCTATAAAAACCTGGATTTCAGGCTCTTTCGCTCAATCGCGTAGCATTTTTCTTCCTAATTTGGCCTTTTTAGCTTGTAAGACCTCCTTTGTAACTCATATTAAACTGAGTCGAAGGGGTGGGCCCCACCCAGGGGAGCCATAGGTACACCTATGGCCAGCCATGGGTGGCCTTAAATGGTTTGTTGCAGTTATAAGTCATTTTTATATCGCGCCACACAGGAAATCCGAGAGCTCTTCTTTAGATCTGTTGAGTTCGGGCGTCTCTCTGCAAATTCTGTCACCGTACAAGTGTTTTACACTACCCTGGTAACTTATGCATGTCTTCTTTTCCATTTTTTATTCGTTGGAAAATGAATTATCACATGAAATGCTTCTAAACACATAGTATTGAATATGCATACTCATATGACTTGATAAAAAATATTCAACACAGTAAATGTTAGTATTTAACCATGCTAAACATAATGATGTGAAAAAAAATTGACTTTTGAAATAGTCAAATTGACACCTTTTTCTACTATTTCTTATCCTATTTGAGGACAAATGAGCAAAGGTGGTAAAGCAAAGTAATCCTGGTAATTAGGCTACCCTTACGGATTTTGACTTTGATATTATAATGCATATAGGATGTTTATGATTGTGAGTAGGTGTGCTACTGAATGGCCACCTAGTTATACCTATGTGCATGTGGATAGTCCTGTTTACAAAGGAGACTATGGCAAAAATTTACCAAAATGTAGGCATTGGTTAGTCATGCATTTTTAACTCTACTGTAGGCGTATGTTAAAGTAATGCATACATGCATGTAGTCATGTAATATATTTGAAAAAGCTCTAGGTTAGAGTTTACCACACCCTTTCTGAGGTGATTTGGAGACTTATGTCCTGATATATGAATCCGGATCAACTGAGTAGTTCCTGCAAGAGTACTTTAGGTGTACGGAGGAGGGCTTTTGATGTGCCTCAACCCCATTCAGTTAGACAGCCTCGTCATCTGGCGGAGGTAGTGATTCGTCCTATCCGTGTTGATGTACCAGATATTGAGGACAAGGAGGATGTACCGGTTATGGACCCTTCTCCTGCTGCTCCTATTCCCCGTAGGGATTTCCCAGGCATTCAGGTGGCGATCCCAAATCTTCTGGGTGATTTGAGTCAACACCCTTCAGTTTACTTGCATGCAAATGAGGTACAAGCTAGAATTTGATCTTCCTTCTTTCCTATTGATGAGGAGAAAAGGATTCTAATGTTGATCCGCTTTTGTGATGTAGGTTCCCGGCTTTACGCAGCCTCGAGGGAACTGGTTCAGCAGTCACTCTACATATCAGGCTCTATATCCCGATTATCGAGCGATTGTGCATAGATGGGGCTTCGAGTCATTCTTTTCCATCCTCCCCCATCGTTGTCCCTGGGGTTACCTCAGGGCATTGTCTGAGCGCTAGTTTCACCAGACTCAGTCTCTCAATTTGTTAGACTTTGAGGTGATAATGACACCGATGGATTGGCAATTTATCATAGGTATGGAGTTTGGAGGTGCGCCAGTGCCATGTACGACATATATTACCTTGACTGCCGTCAGATCCTTGCTAGAAGTCCCGGCTGAGGTGCTCAAGGGCAAGATAGTTTGTACAGGTCCTTTGAGCGTAGATGCTATGAGCAGGCTATTGAGTGAGCCTATACCCGATGATATGAGAGTCAGGGATCACATTCTTTGGCGATTATTCCTGATAATCATTAGAGGATGCTTCATAGTGGATAACTCTTCCATAATTAACTGCTTGATACCCATTGATAGGGCAAGTTTGAGTCCCATGATATAGCCTTCATACTTAGCTGTATTGTTTGTGCTGACAAACTGCAATTTGATAGCGATGGGATACTACTCCCCCGTACCAGATACTAGAACCGCTCCAGCTCTAGAACCTTCCATATTAATAGCTCCATCAAAATACATTTTCCATAATTGGTGTGTATCGTAATGATGATGTTGATGGACTGTCATTATCCCTTCATCGGGGAAGTATGTTTCCAAGGTTTTAAAATCCCCTAAAGGTGCGGCGGCCAATTGATTCGTAATTCCTTGACCTTTAACAAACTTTTATGTCATGTAGACGATGTCAAATTGCTGTAGGATCAACTGCCATCTGGACAGCCGACAATTCATGATGGGTTTACTGAACACATACTTGAAAGGATCCACGCGGGATATGAGATGGGTTGTGTGACCATGGAGGTAATGTTGTAGCCTCATGGAAGCCCATGCTAAAGCACAACAAGTCTTCTCAATCAGAGTGTACTTGTGTTCACTACTGCTAAATCTTTTGCTGAGGTAGTAAATAGCTCGCTCTTGGCCTCTATCGTCTTTTTGTCCCAGCATGCAACCCATAGCATTGTCATTGATGGATAGGTACATGAACAGGGGAACATCATCCCTGGGAGGTACCAAAATAGGAGCGTTGACCAGCTGTTCTTTGATTGCAAGGAAGGCTTTTTGACACTCATCGTTCCATTTCATGGAGGAGTTCTTCCTTAACAACTTGAAAATAGGCTCACAGGTTGCTGTGAGTTGGGAGATGAATCGGCTGATGAAATTGATTCTTCCCAAAAATCCCCGTATTTCCTTCTCTGTCTGAGGAATGGGCATTTCCGTGATAGCCTGGATTTTGGTGGGATCCAGCTCAATCCCTTTGTAGCTGACTAGGAAACCAAGCAACTTGCCTGATTTAACGCCAAAGGTGCACTTGGCTGGATTCAATTTCAAGGTGTACTTACACAACCTGTTGCATAGCTTTTTAAGATGGTTTATGTGGTCTTCTTCCCTTTGGGATTTGAAAATGATGTCATTAACGTAGATCTATATAACTTTGTGCATTAAGTCATGGAAAAGAGCCATCATGGCCCACTGATAGGTAGCTCCGGCATTGATGAGGTAAATGATAACCTTCTATAGCAAAAGGTTTCCCAAGGCACGATGAATTCAGTTTTCTCACGATCCTCTTCAGCAACCATGATTTGATGGTACCCCGCAAAACAATCATCGAAGGAGTATATGCTGTTTTGAGCAGTATTGTCAATGAGAATGTGGATAAATGGCACGGGAAAGCTATCTTTAAGGCAAGCTTTATTCAAATCCTGATAATCCACATAAACTCGCACCTTTCCTCCCAGTTTAGGCACGGGGACTATGTTGGACAGCCATTCAGGGTATGTGGACACCATGACGATGCCTGCTCGAAATTTCACAATTTCTTCTTTAACCTTTAAACTCCACTCAGGTTTTAATCGCCTGAGCTTCTGCCTGACTGGCTTGATTCCCTCTTTAATGGGAAGACGATGAATGACAATGTCAATGGATAAGCCAACCATGTCTTCATGAGACCATGCAAACACATCCTGGAAATGGGTTAATAGCGTAACCATGTCATTCCTTTGGTTTGGAGTGAGGTTCGTACTGATCTGGATTAGCTTAGGGTTTTCTAAGGTTCTGAGATTGAATGAGGTGGTTTGATCAAGAATTGGTTTGGGTTTATCCTTTACCCATTCTTTGATCTCCTGAGGTATCTCAGTGTCCTCTTATATTTCCATCAAGTCTGAGTCCAACTTTTCATCAAAGTTATAGTCCTTGTGGAGAAAAGGCACCTCATCAGCAAGTACAGGCACATCTAAATTCAGAGTCCTGAAAAAAAATATGCTTTCACTTAATATATGAAACTGTTCAATCATACAAAGGGTTAGCCTGTAATGACAAAACAACTGATAATACTGTACAGAAAAGTAAGCAGTTATAACAATCTACAGGGCAGAGGGAGTTTCTGCCCTTTTTTACCCTTATCGACAAATGCAAGGAGTGCTGCTCCAATTGTCAAGGGTGAAGTCCTGTTGGACTGCAGTGATAAAGGGGCTATTATCGTCCTCTTTTTCTTGAATGATGACCATAATGTCTAGACAATCATCATCTGGGGTGTCTCTATTTGTGTGCTCATCATGGAAAATGATACGTAGGTGAGATAATATCCTGGCGATGTCTTGTTTGCATCTTCGCTCCCTTTCTTCCACTTCGGGATCAGGAATCAAGACCTCTTTTGCTTTAACCGGTATCGGTTTGGGAAATAACATAGCCATTATATGGGCAGGCACCTTTACTGGAGACTATATAGGTTCAGGATCTATAAGTTGAGATAATCGTCGTGTGGCTAAAACTGAAGGAATCTATTTGTGCTTATGAGGATTCCTATGACTGGAACTGGCAGAATAGCCTAGTCCGACTGTTCCGGTCTGACTGGGAACTTGAATTGGGCGCTTGATGCCCTGACGATCTTTGCCCAACCCTTGTCTAGGTTGATAGCCTAATGATATCATCTCTTGAGTTGTTGCCATTATCTATACAGAAATCTTGGGTATGAGAGGTGGCGCCCCAATGGGATGATAGTGAGTGTTGCTCACCTCTGGGGCATGGAAACTGACCGGTTCAACTTTTGCATTGAAGCTGATGAGTGGTATGTCACCTTGTTCAAGACATTCTGGCTCAGCATTGACAGTGACTAGGCTGTTGTTAATGATGTATTTGAGTTGTTGGTGAAGGGTGGAAGGGATGGCTCCGGCCATATGAATCCACGGTCTTCCCAAGAGCAGGTTGTATCATGTATCTATCTTGAGCACATGAAAAGATACGCAGAATATATGTGGACCAATCTCCATTGGAAGTTCAATCTCTCCGACAGAGTTTCGTCGGGATCCATCAAAAGCTTTAATAATCGTATGGCTGCTTCGGATCCTATTGAGATTGATGGTCATCTTAAGCAAGGTGGCATAGGGACAAATATTCAAAGATGAACCTCCGTCTATCAAAACTCCTCCCACTATGTATCTCGAGGACAGAACCGCAATGTGCAATGGCTTGCAATAACCAGTCCCTTTGGGAGGAATGTCATCATCAGTGAAAGATATCACATTTTTGTTAAAAATGTGATCAACCAGATGTTGGAACTTTTCAACGTCCACTGATTTTGGCAAATGGGCTTCTTCCAAAACCTTTAGCAAGATCTTCCTGTGATCTTCGGAAGAGAAAACCAAATCCAGTATGGAAATTTGTTGTGGAGCTTCTCTCAAGCTTAAAACCACCTTAGCTTCATTATGGCCCATAGTACGGAGGAACTCTTTCAATTTTCTCCATGCGAACTTTTCTCTTTGATTTGATGGTAGGCTTCATCACCCGGTGTGGAAGATACAGTGGATTCTCCTTCAACACTGTAGCAGTTATATAAGATGTGGATCCTTCAACCTGTCCATAATTCCATGGTACTTTTTATAGGCTGACAACATGATAGTGTGGCCTGGATGGCAATGTTATTGGCTTTGGTGCAACCACTTTTAAAGGATTATCAACACCTTCGAGTTGAATTGTTTGTATTGTGAGTGGTCTGGCAGCCGAATCATCCTCGGCAGATATAACTGCTACGACTTCTTTCCATTTTATAGGAATTGTGTCCCCACTCTCAAGGAGCACAGTGTCATCGTCTGCCAACTGCAGGACACCACTATCAATTAAATTCTGAATAAGGTGGCGGAGTGCCCAACATTCTTCTGTGCTGTGTCCATGAGAGTGGGAGTGATACTGATATACTCCATTAGAATTGAACCGTCTAGAATGGGAATTTATTGGAGGTAGCAGAGCTGTAATTCTTCCTTCATTAACCAGCATTTGAAATATCTCCTCCATTGGTTGGCCAAGGTATGTAAATTCCTTCTTGTTGACAAAATCCTTACGAGCCTTGGCACTTGCTCTTTTTGCAGTTTTATCTTCCACTGTTTCATTTTTTGGAGACGATAATGGAGTATTCATAAAAAAGGAAGAAAACTAGCATGCTCCTTGCTAACTAATTGGCGTGTGACTTGGTGCTGATGGATAACTAGTTCTGCCAATTGCTCAACTTGCTTACAAAAAGCCTTCATTTTTCGTTCCATCATAAACTGGAACTGCGCATAATCCCATTTATTAGCAGCTGTTTTTGGAGGATTCGCCACCATAATTGGAACTCTGTCCATTGCTCCAATTAATCATGTTAACCTCTTCTTCTTTGTGTTGAGGAAGAGGGTTGTCTTGCACATGAGGTTGGTCGGGTTTAGTCACCACGATCTCACCATTATCAATCAAATCAAGGAGCTTGTGTTTCAAGGCCCAACAATCCTGAGTATCATGTCCTGGCGCTCCAGCATGATAAGCACACTTCCAATTAGCATTGAAACCCTTCCCATTCGGGTTGGCTGGTGGAAGAAGATGAGTAATTTTCTTCTGAGTTATTAGAAGATTGAGAATGTTCTCGAGTGAGTCCCCTAGGGGTGTAAACACTCAGTTGCATCGGACTTCTCCACTTTTGGGCAGTGGAGGGTTTGAAGATTGTACTTGAAAAGGGGAATAGTGTCTCCTCTGGATAGGCATGTTCTGATTGCCTTTCTGACCTTGTAGTATCAAGGAAACATCTTTCTCTTTCTTCTTATGGACCCTCCTGGGGTTGTTTCCATAACATCCAGACTGGATGTGCTCAGCAACAGCTTTCAGAGCAGCTAGGTCTTAGATCTTTCCTGACTTCAATCCCATCTCAGCCATCTCTTCGTGTTTGATTATTTCAGAAAATGGCTTGCCAATGCCAGCTAAGACTCTCTCATAGAAGGGAGCTTCTTGTATGTCTATGAAGGTCATAACCATTTCCGACTTAGTCATAGAGGGAATCACTTGAGCAACAAGGCGCCTCCACCTTTAAGCATACTCTCAGAAAGACTCATTTGATTATTTCTTGACCATGGTAATTTGGTACCGGTCTGGAGCTATCTGAGACTGGAAACTGTACTGACTGAGGAAGGCATGAGCTAGCTCCTCCCAGCTATGGATCTTAGAATTGTCTAATCTGGTGTACCACGATCGGGCTTCTCCCATCAGACTTTTCTGCAACAGCTATATTCTAAGCTTCTCATCCTCGACATAAGATCCGAGTTCTCTAATGAATACCTTCAAATGTGTGTAAGGATCTCCCAACCCATCATACTTTTCATAGTCAGGAGTCTTAACTTCTCTGGATAATGAACACCAGGGAATATAAAAAGGTCAGCATATGAAACACTCCCATGTGCTCCAATCCCTTTAATAGACCCAATGGTCTCTTCTATTTGAAGGACTTTCTTCCTGATATCACCAGTGTCTCGATCTTCTTTGAGATAGGTAATTTCAGGGATTTTGTTGGACTTATCCAACTGAAGCTCAGGTATTGTAATTGCTTGGTTAGAACCTTGAGTTCCTCCTTGTACAAAGGATTTTGTATGTATGGGTATTCGTGGACCCTGAGTAGACTGGTGTAGTTCTCTAAGCAAAATAGACAAATCTATAATTTTCTTTCTTAATCCGTCAAACTCCTCACAGGAGATAGGAGCAGGATTAGCTTGGTTAGATGAAGACATAATTGGATGTAGGCTCGTTGCCTTTTTGGAATTTGAGCGCGTAACAGGCCCAATTGTTTACCTACAAAAAACTTATGTAGTTTAGTCTTAGGGAATGTATAAATGTTACATGCTATGTGATGGGTCCGTTTTAGGAGTATTATCCTGCAAAACGGATGTTAGCTGTTTATAAGATAGCATGGTAAAAAGGAATGCATGTACACATTTTTCTTTTATACTTTCCATTACAATGAGATTGACATGGAATGTAATTACAAGTAATTGTATTTACGAGTAATTGAAGTGGGAAAGTATGAAGAGACTTCCCTCCACATTTGGTTTATCAGAGGCTGACCTATCTTAGGTTACTCTCGCGGCTTTTTGGTATGAAGGTTCCCAGATCATCGCAATTTAGTTAGTGGGAAGTTAATCCGGTCTTTCAACTGGAGCGAATCTGGGTGGTGCCTTTCTTGAGCCTCGTTGGAATTAGTCTCCCTACGAGTCCAGTAATCAAACACCGACAGGATAGCCTCCTGAGGGAGGGACCACACAACATTCATTCACATCAACGTATCTCACCGTTATGGAAATGATGACATATGCGAAGCACTTTAATATCACAAGTAGATACAGTGCGAAGCACTAAGTGCAGTAAGTAAATGCATTCATACACATCCATATAAATGTAAATGCAACAACCACACACAAGCATATAACAGTTTGAAAAGTTTGTAGTAGCGGCTTAAGTCCTTTTACTGGATGTCCCCAACAGAGTCGCCACCTATCGACGTCGAGATTTTTATTGTCCCTTTTCTATTCTTGTCTTTTGGTGTTCTCATGTTAGGTGAGTTTTGTTTGAAAAAATAAGCTGTGGAAAGGTCCGACATGTATATGTCGACGATTAGATTGTAAGAATTGCCAGTTGGTATTTTTAAATGGTTGCACCTACTCAATCGAGAAAAGGTTTGCACACTGACCCAGTGATGTGACACTGTTTAACAGGTCTATGAAACCGAGATTCGTTAGGGTCCGGGGACTTGATTATGTGGAGGGAAGGTGTTAGGCACCCCCCGGCATTCTTGTTACCACGGTGACCACCACTTTTCAATTAAACTGTTATATGAATGTGTGTGTGTGGATCAATGTGAAATTATATGGAAGTAGTGTTATGCCTCATTCGCACCTATATACAAAGGGTTTAAATTTTGTATAAAAGTTCAATTTTAACAAGTTATAACAATGATGTTTTGTAAAAGAGGTTTTTCAAAGCCTTATGTTCAATAGTAATTGAGGCCTTTGATACTTCCATTTTATTATATGTTTGGCTTGATTGCTTTTATTTTTTGAGATGCGAGGCATCTTCAAGAAAATGAGGTATATAGCAATGCAGAACTCCTTGTGGGCATGAGAGCCATCTAAGGAAATTCGAACACCATAAATAATGTACAAGCTGATTACAGCTGAAAATGTCCATCACGGGAACCGAATCTAGATTCAGGAGACTGAATCTATAATCACATGATTCCTAGGCTCACATGATGTAGCAGTTTGTATGAAAGTTGTAAACAATTATATATATAAAAGTTGTAAATATATATACAGACGATTAACCACCACAAAGCGAACTTCATGGGGGACTTGAAATGTAAATATATAAAAGCGATAAATATATATATATATATAGAGACATGATCAACCACCACGAAGCACCTCTATGGGGGATCGGAAAAGTAAATAAAGCAGTAAAGACGATCAACCACCACAAAGTAAACTCCAGGCGGGACTAAATGTAAATAAAGCAGTAAATGGCCACGAAGTAAACTCTAGGCCTGACAGAAATGTAAATATATATATATATATATATATATATATATATATGTATAAAAGCTGTAAACGCACCGGATATATATGATTCGGGCTCGGTTTATCATTTCAGCGATATATATATATATATATATATATATAAGTAGTAAACGCATCGAATATAAAATCCAGGCTCATCGAACAGAGTTCGACAATATGCATAATAAAATATAATATATTCTATTTTTCATAAAAAGTAAAACTTATTATAATATATATATATATATATATATATATACACACCTTCCTTTATATCGTTTCCTCCCCCCCACAATTTCCCAAACAACACCTAAATATATATATATAAATATATAAAACTTATATATATATATAAATAAAACAAAACTGAGATAACTTCTACTGACAGTTTTGAAAAATGGATAAGTGGGGGTTTATATAATAAGCAAAATTTACAACAAATAGTTCATAAAAATCCCCTTAATATTTTTAACAACATTTATTCATCAATAATATAACTTGCAATATTAACAACCAGATCATTCCCAGAAAAGATGGGGATTTCCGATAATTAAGGATTTCTCCCTATTGGCGCGCAATTAGGTGACCAAACCCTTTTTCTCGACAGAACTTTCTAGACATTGTCAATAATGTAAATAATCATATGAATAACTTGTCATCTCAATTATTGATTTAATAATATAAAATATTATGACAATAATTGAATCAAATAACGTGAGATACTATGCAACAATTACTGTAGCAATAATTGAGTATAACTGAGTGACTTCTCACGTAAGCATCAAGAATCGATCTTCGTGTGCTACTTATGCAACCACAGCAGATTCATCGTACTTTTACCACCAGGTATTTCAACAGTTAACGGTAAAACTTTCGTCGTTATTTTTATAAAAAGATATTTATGTCATTTTTTAACTCCGAAAATAATTCCGTTGTGGGGTCCACCAATGATTGTGCCATCGTACGAATATTTCCTGTTAAAACGAATATTCCTCGACCAATCAAATATTTTATAACAACTTGCTTACTTTGCAAATTTATAAATATTACCCACAACTATAACATTATATCAAATCCACACCATAATATTCAAAAATATATTTCGAGAAAAATTAATCTTTATTCATGAAAGTTGGGGTCTTACAGTCATGGACCCATTTTCCTAGCTTCGTATAACCTCCAATCTCATATCATTGTGTAGCTCTCGACAACAACATTTTGAAAAGGTACAACACGCCTTTATTGTAACGACCTCAAAATTAATACAATTTAATTCTCGACTTTGGTCGTTAATAATACATTCAACCTCTAAATTTTCATCATTAAACGATAATACAACCGTTGAAATTTGCGGAATAATTAAAATTTTCTATTACAAACTACTCTCGTTCCCAAAACCTTCAACCTTTACATTTAAATATCTTAGAAACATTTTAATACTACAATAGTTTACATCGCAAAACGATATTACAATTCAACCTTTAATACATTATTCGGAACCTTAAACATGGTTCAAATAATAATAATACAACTTAAGTGTGTAAATCTTCAAATATCACATCTGATTCATGTCTTTCAAGTAACACATAACTTTACCTTGAATCTTGAACCTACAAAAGTGGTTATTTGCAAGGTTGAGCTCGACAGCCCAACAAAATCTAACAGTTTTCATGCATCACATAGCACATAATAACATGCTCAACATATATCTCATAAACATTAGATTAATATAACATACATGTTACAGTTCATATAACAAGTATAAAGATTGAGTTCCTTACTCAATTAACATGCTTTACTCAATCAACGTAGTCATAAGTTGACTTTAACATTTCATGCATTCAACACATATATATAACATATCATGCTCTTTCCAATAAAAATTTAAAATAGTTAATCACCAAGTTTACATAGCAAATAAGAACTGAAAGACTTGGCTTGATCATTGTTTACCAATAAACGTTTAACAGCTTACAGCCATCTACACTTCACGTGCCCTGCACAATTATGTAATCATGCACATCAACTATTAGTCACATAGCAATGCATAGTAGTTATAACGTAAACTTTACTCTATAACTCATAACCCTTCCTATTACGAATACACAATGTTCAATTTGATTGTGTTAACTTTCGACTTATATCTCACTATATTTCATATTCGAAGTTCATTCAAGTGCTCAAGTCTTGCTAGGAATCATTATTGGTTTTATATTAAACCCATTTCATACCTTATAATGTTCATTTCATTTGCCTTAAAACACTTTTTACGTTCATTAACACTTATCACGGCGTTTCGACATTTATTCGTCACACGCCCAATTTGTCTCTCTTGTGTGTGCTTAGTATGCGTATATAACTTATCTAATATATCATTTATTAAAGTTAAGCATCATTATACTTCATAATATTCATGTTCTATAACTTAGAATAACATCTCTTATCGTCAAGAGCATTACACTTGCATACGTGCATGCCCGACGCCCTACGATTGCCTCCGATTACATAACTGTCACAAAGATGACTATTTTGACCCTTTCTAACGACCTCAAATTAAATAACTTAAAGAACAAAAGTTGTAGGTCTATTCGTTCTCGTTCCGGATCATCTTGAATCGCCTTAATCGGAGTTCATATGAAAATGTTATGGCTATTTTACCAAACTAGGTCAAAGTGGTCAGCGGACATGGGTTGCTTGTTACGCCTTTGCTGCAAGGCCATTACATTACTTGTAAAGACTCCAATTTGCATCGCCCGCTGATGTGACTTACGATTACTTGACTTCGCACATAATAGCTTTTCTCAATGTACAAACTTCAAATCTTCATAACTTCTTCATTTTAAGTCGGAATTAGTTGGTTTTTGATTCTATGAACTCGTGAAACACTGAACTACTCATCTACAGAGTAATTTTAACATTTCAAAAACTTTAACAAATCAATTTAAGAGTTCCAGTTCAATGTTCATGCTATATTTTCATGTTTTAAACACATTTAGCGAATTCGATCGCCACAGCTTCATTTTTTAACCAATTGACATGATTTAAACTACGCCGCTTTCATTTCTTTACATACTAACGTAATTCAACATCAATTCGCAGATTATAAAAAGTATTGACCATGAAATTTTGTACTTTCTAACCCATATTCTATAATATAAACACTGTTATTTTACCTTTCGTCCTACAAACCAATTCTCACAAATTTGAACATCAACCAAGGATTATAGATGATAACTAACAAGTTTAGCAACAACATACAAACATAGAATTCGACATCTTATCCCTATCCAACGAAATTTCCAATTTAAAGGATAACTCAAGAACACCCAAACTAAGAAGAAACTAGGTTATTTACCTCTTAATTCTTGTTTAGCTTTGTTAGGAGATATTAGAGAATTGGTACTTCCTTCTTGTTTTCAAGGATTCTCTTCCAATTTCCTCCCAATTCCTCTCTAGAGCTCTCTCTCCCTCTGTATTTTCTCTCCCACTATCCTCAAGTTTAGGCCAACAAACATACACAATAAACAAAACGTAAAAACTGATGTATTATTAAGTACATATCAGTTACAAAAATATTTATTATATTATATTTTATTATTAATATTTTTTTTAAATCAAAAGCCATAAGGCTTTGTTTGGCAAAACCAATTAAAATAATGACTTAATCATTCCTTAAGTCTTGTTTGGCAAAACAAGATTAAAATAAAAATTTCAAAAGCTCTAAGGCTTTGCTTGATAAAACCAAATTAAAACTCTTTTAATATATTTCCATAAGTCATTTATAATAGAGTTTATTGTCACGCTTTATTTAAATAAATTTCCATATTAAATTAAATCTAATAACAATTTATTAAATCAATTTACCACAAACCAATACAATAAAATTATAATTTTCATTATAATTATAATTTTATTTAATAAATTAACACATCACTTTGATTACAAAAAAAATCAAATTAAAATAACATTATAATAATTCATTTAATCATAATATAGTTTCAACTTAATTTAAGTTACCCAATATTTATAGGGTTAATTTCTCTCTATACTAAATTCTTTATCTGACTAATTTCTTTTATTTCCTTTAATAGTTTAATCAACTATTAAATCTCATAAAAAATTAATTTCTTCATACCAAAACACATAATTAAAAAATACATACACCTCATATAATAAGAATTTTAATTATTAAATTCTTATTTTAATAACTTATGAAAATTCGGGTTGTCACATTTATAGGATGCTCGGATTGAAAGTTATGAAGGTTCGAGCGGACAACGCGTTATCCAAGTGCACGTACTTCAAATCGACGAGACTCCGAAAGCTTCGAAAGCAACTCTTCGACAAATAGCGACGTAGACTCCATGGCTGCATGCAGTTGACCAAGCATGACTCCTTAGTCTATAAATAAGAGCTCTGGAAGCTCATTTAAAAAGAAGGAGAAATGGAGAGAAACTGTCCATTTCAGTCTATAAACACTTTTAGAGTGCTCTAAACTGAGTGATTCTTCTTTCTAAACACTTATAACCTTGTGTTTTGCCACATACTAAAATTTAACTGGCGGAAACCGAGTTTCAGGCGTCTAAAGTTATCTGAAGTCTTCTTTGCAGCCCACTGTAAGATATTTCAAATTTTTAAGCTTTTTATTACTTCTATATATTTATATCTACTAACGTTAAGAGTCGCGTTGTGTGGGTATGCCTGGATCGTCGATCCGTGACTTTTTATTGCTTATATATATATATATTTACCGCTTTTATATAAATATCTGCTTTACTTGCTTTGATAATGTAGATATTTAATCTTTCAGCCTACGGGCTAGATTTGCCTAAATCTGGCTATTTCTCACTTTAATCAGTTCATGGTGACTAAACTGGAACCGTTGAAGCTAGAATGGTTTAGATTTGCTCAAATCTAGTTCTTTTTCTAGCTTTTGCATATATTGCTTTCTCATGTGAGCCTAGGAATCACGTGATCACAGATTCAGTCTCTGAATCTAGATTCGGTTCTCGTGATGGACATTTTCAGCTGCAGCCAGCTTGTAAATTATCTACGGTGTCTGAATATCCTTAGATGGCTCTCATGCCCACAAGGAGTTTGGCACTGCTATGTATCTTATTTTCTCGAAGATGTCTCGCATCTCAAAAATAAAAGCAATCAAGCCGAACACATAATAAAATGGAAGTATCAAAGGCCTCAATTACTACTGAGCACAAGGGTTTGAAAAATATATTTTACAAAACATCACTGCTATATCCTGTTAAAATTGAAATTTTATACAAAAGTCAAACCCTTTGTATATAGGTGCAAACGAGGCATAACACTACTTCCAAACAACTGTACATAGTCCTAATTCACACACACATTCATAGATAAAAAGTTTAATAAAAAGTGGCGGTAACCGTTTTATCACGGAAGTCAAGGGGTGCCTAACACCTTCCCTCCGCTTATTCAAGCCCCCGGACCTTAACGAATTTCGGTTTTGCAGACCAGTTAAACAGTGTCACATCACTAGGTCTTTGTACAAACCTTTTCTCAGTTGAGTTGGTGCAACCATTTAAAAATAACCAATTGGCGACTCTCACAGTCAAATCATCGACATATACATGTCGGACCTTTTCAAACAAATCTCACCTAAAATGAGAACACCAAAAAACAAGAACAGAAAGGGACAAATAAAAATCCCGACGTCGACAGGTGGTGACTCTACTGGGGACTCCCGTAAGAGGGCTTAAGCTGCTATTCAAGCTTTTCAAAAACTTTTATCTACTTATGTGTGAATACTGCATTTACATTGAATGGATGTATACTAATGCTTTATTTACTGCACTTAGTGCTTCGCACCATATCTGTCTGTGATATTAGTGCTTCACATATGTCAACATTTCCATACGGTGCAACGCGATGTATATGAATGTATGTGGTCCCTCCACCAGGAGGCTATCCCGTTGGTGTTTGATTACTGGACTCGTCGGAAGACTAATTCCACGAGGCTCAGGAAAGGCACCACCTAGATTCGCTCCAGTTGAAAGATCAAATTAACTTCCCATCGAGTAAATTGTGATGATCTGGGGACCTTCATGCCGAAAAGCCGCGAGAGTAGTGTAACGCCCCATAAAATTTGGATTTTTGAGAATTAAATTATTATTTTGATTATGTGGATTAAATGAATTTAATTAATTATTTATGGGAGTAAGATATTTGAAGGTCGTTCTATGACCTAGACATGTCAGAATGTCGTAGTATTTTGGCTACGTGGTAGAATTAAAGTGTTTGAATTTCCAAAATGAAAATAAAAGCTTTCCGAGAAATTTTCTGAAAAAATCTATTCACGCATTTCTGTTCGGGAATTATTTTTGAACTTCCGAGAAATATGTAATGATAGAATATCGTGGTGAGATAGAATATCCAATAATATTTCAGTTATGGCAAACACAGTTTTTCGCCTGCTGACTTAAAACCTAACGATTAGAGAAAGTGAGTTCCGAGAAGAAAATGTAATACGTATAATGAATTAAAGCGTTGATCATATAATACGTAGGTATTGTACGAGGTAATGAATATGAGTATGATATGAGGTGTTATACAAGTATGAATGAATGATGGTATGTCGTATGTGAATAAGTATACGAAGTGGAATGCGAGATTAATACGTAAATTATACGTTATAAGGCTTTAAGCCAAATGTAATGGACTTGTAGGATTGTGTAAAACATTGTAAAGTCCAATGAGAATTGATAAGGCCCAAGTGTAGAAATGGGTAAGTCTAATAGGAATTAATGTGTAAGCCCAATTCTAGCTAATAGTAAAGCCCAAAGAATTGTTAATGCAAACCCAAGTATAAGTTAAGCTAAAAGCCCAAAGTATGAATTTATGGGTTATTGGATGGTTTAAATCCATGGGTGATCCAAAGTAATGAGCAAGTAAATAATGTGATAAACAAGTAAAGTGCTTATGTGTGGTGAACAAGTAAAAGTTGTGATCAACAAGTAAATGATAAGCTAGGTGATTAACAAGTAAACTTAAAGGCTAAGTTATGTGATTAGCAATTATATTTAATGGTTAAGTATATGTGATGCCCAAGTATTGGATAGATGGTGTGATGGCCAAGGAAAGAGTGTGGTGGCCAAGTTAACTTAGTACTTAAGCTAGGAATAGTAAGGAGGTGATTAAGGAGGTGGGATTGGCTTTGGACTAAAATGCCCTCACTTTGGGTTGCCTATAAATAGAGAGCTCTCAATTCATTTGATGGCTTGATTAAAATTTCTCCCAACTCCTCTCAAGTTAAGTAACTTATTGGTTAGAGAGAATAAGCACTTATAAGTCAAACTTCCATTATGAGATTTTCAAGAAGCAAGAAGGAGATTAAAGCTTAGTCAAGTGATATTAAAGGGTAAGAACTTAAACCATGAATCTCTTTCTCTTCCAATGGTAGGGAGATGGGTAGTGGTAGAACATGTATGCTAAGGAATGATAAGAATGATTAATCAATGGACTTAAGCCGTATAAGTCATGAATAAGTAATTCAAACTTAATTAAGTTATGAATTTATAAAGAGATTATATGAACTACTCATATGTGTACCTTAATAAGATTGTATGATAATAAGAAGCAAGAATGGTGGGTAAAAGACTTAATCTATAATAAGTCATGAGAAAGGAAGTCATAAGTAGTTTGTACTTTTATAAGTTATAAACTCACAAAAAACAAGTAATAACTTCTCATGTTTATAAGTTAATGAAGTATGTATGTCAAGATGTTTGTATGATGGATTGAATCCATTTGAAATGATGAACAAATCATAAGAAATGAAGTTTAGGCGAAATTCACGAGTTTAGACGATAATCATCGAATTCGTGAAAATCTCGGAATGGAAGTCGAATTTTGATATTGAGCTTGGAAACATTAGTTTTCAATGGAGACAAGTCATATTTGGCATTATAGAGTTGCGGACTCAAAAATGACCGAATTGCGACTTAGAACGAAGAAACGAGCGTTGAACGTTCACGAACGTTTATCGTTTTCGTTAAAAATGAACTAATAGGTAAAATTTTAGCAAACGAAGTCAAATAGATAAAATTCTTACATGAACGCGTAGAATATGGAATTTGTGAACCGTTGGCTTTTGAACGAACCAATTCGGACTTATAACGAAGAAGTTATGCGTCCGGGAAGTTCACAAAATTAAAAATCTGCAAAATTTTTCTAAGGCACAGAGTTGGCGCCGCGGCGCCAACCCAAGGCCAAATGGTGGTAGTGCAGTGCCATAATAGTGTTAGGGCATACATAACTAACTTCAAGCATGCCACAAAAGTAGATGAAGAAACTAAGTGTGTGGCGTAAGCATGCCACTAGTCCTAGAGTTTTGACAAACAAGAATGTTTACAAGTATAGAATGAAAGATAACTCATTAGTAATGAACTAAGGTGTTAATATAACATTGTTAAGACATTGTTAGACACTTAATATATGATGATTAAAGGTTAATAATCAATTGAAGATGAACGTAATGAGAACAACATAATGTGCTAAGCCGACTGTAGAAATTTGTTGACCAAGTTGATTATGAATCCAATGGTTTGCAATACCAGTATGGGTTATGTAATTACTTAATGAACAAGATAGGACCTTTCCTAAATCACTATTATAGTGATGAATTTATGAATTTAATGTTGTTTAATGAGTAGTTAAATGATGAACGTAAAGTATAAGGAACGTGAACCATATTCAATAATGAAAAGGACTATAATGTTAAGAATTTCAACTAAAAGTTGTTAAGTAATACGTAAACGTAAACGGTATGCAATAAAGTGTACTTAATAAACGACGATCGTGTTTCGATTAATAACGTAAAGATGTTAGTAAGCCGTGAGGAAGGATGATTAACTCGAAATGAGTTGGATTAATGAAGTAAATCTACGTAAGACATAGAAGAGAAAGAAGTTGGTAAGAATAATGTAAAATATAATGGCAAGCCGGAACCAATAGTAACAAATCTAATATATGATTAGATTGAGAAGAAGGGTAAGATTCATTAGGAACCATGTATGTTCATTCATGACCTAATGTGGTATGTTATGTGGTTATGTATTGTAGAGACCGTAAAGACTGAAAGGAAAAGTTATTTTTACTGTAGCAGACGCTGAAGGCAAGTTTTTCTTAAAACGCTTGTCTAACCTTCGTGTTAGCCAAGTTTTCTGTGATTCATGTTATGAGAAGCATGAAGTGTTTTACTAAAGGGTCGATGCCAGTTTTATCTCGGCTAGACTAATCTTGAAGAGTTGAATGATTTATTTATAAGTCTTTCAATATAGAATTGTTAACGCTATCATACGCCAATTGTTTGGTACGGATTCAAGGTAAGCGTGAGTATGAATAAATAAATTTATTTTTCATCGATTATTCGATGGGCACGCAAGGTTGCCAAAACTTAAACGTACATACGTTTAATGAATGTAGTGTTGATCTACATATAGTACTATGGGTTGATCACCCAGAAGTGCTCGTAAGATATACCGAACTTACGGACTTAGTACCGGGTTGTCCTTTTCAAAGAAATTATGAAATGCTCATGATCTTGAGCCAGAATTTATGTTTTATTGAATATTGTTAATGTAAAACGCTTTAAAGGAAATGAAATGCTATTTTGAATTATTGATAGTACTTCATAACTATTATCCAGTTATTGAAGATATACGATTCCTATGTTTCAAGCATGTTGTTTAAAAGAAATTATTGTACTTGTTGAGCTTGTTATGCTCACTCTTGCTTGAACCATATGAATGCAGCTAGGACCGAACGAACCGAGGGATCTGACAAGGATAGAGGCAACACGAAGCTGAACGATTAGTTTACCTTGTAATAAACTAGTAAGTTGTATATATTATAGTATGATGAACAAAGAATGTAATGGTAATAGAACCTGGGAACGAGATTTAATATTATTAATGTAATAAGAATGTCATTGAGACGCAAATTTTGAGGTCGTTTCAATAGAATGAATGTATAGTGTTGGAAGAATGCATATTTTGATTTGATGTTTAAAGTAATTACTCATGATTATATATAAAGCCCTTCAACGAATATATGTACAAGGGCTTAGTGATAGATCAAATTTGTTAGGTTGATCTTTGCTTTGAATGTTCATCATTCCATAAATGAATGTATAGATAAAGATATCAAATTTGTTAGGTTGATCTTTACTTTGAATGTTCATCATTCCATAAATGAATGTATAGATAAAGAGATCAAAAATGTTAGGTTGATCCATGACTTGAAGAGTATAGATAGGCTTCATCAAGAATCGTAGTCTATCAAACTGATCAACAAATTGCAGAAGCTAAGGTAGGATCGTAGAGCTTAACAGATCGTAGTGAATCTGCCTTGGAGGACCTCTCCCGAAATCGTAGAGTGGTCCAGACGTTTGCCGAATCCAACTCAGAGATCGTAGTGTGCTTTCGGAAACGTAGAGTCAGCAAGACGAGCAAGCAAAGAACGTAGTATTCAAAGATCGTAGTATGCAAATTCTTGAAAGGAATCATAGTGTTCTGACTAAGCACAAATATGACAAGACACCACGACATGGATCGTAGAGTCTCATCTCTCTTGTGTCAGAAGCATCGAGCTCTATCTTCTATTTGGAGATAAAGTCAAACAAATGAGGAATGAGTTTTAAACGTTGAAGCGCTCACCAGTCCCAATGGTACACAAGATATCCTTAGTATCTATCAAAAGGAACGTGTTCAAGAAGATAAGAAAAGGACCATTGGACAGAGGAAAACACCTTTTTAGGTGTTAGGTGAGAAAGCAGTCTGCCGTGTCAGTGGGCCAGAATGAAATCAGAAGATGTGCAGAAATGTCTCCATAAAAGCTCAAAAATGTCAAACGCATTTAATGCTTCATCCGATGACTTCAACGGATAGATTTCAAAGATCACATATATACGAAATACAGATATATGAGAGAAGTAAGCAAGTACTGAACAAAATGCACAAGAACACTCAACGCGGAACTCTACGATCTGAGAAAAAGAGGAAGCTTGCTTAGCTACTTAGTTTTTTTGAACAAGTGCTTAATTGCAACTGAGTAGCCTCAATCACAACTCAACAACTATCAATCTATTGAAGTAAGAAGTTCCAAGTCAGAAGGACTTGAAGAGTTCTAAGTGAACTATAAAGAGCCAAGTCTGCTGGACTTGAAGAGTTCAAGAGTGAACTTAGAAGTACCTGGACTGCTGGTCTAGAAGGAATCTGTGAGATTCAGAAAGTGTAAAAGACATCCTTAGTGGATTTCCTACTCAAGGAGTAGAACAGTGGACTAGGAGCTTTGAGTGCTTCGAACCACTTAAAAACAATCGTGTCTATTTATAAGCTGCTATAACGCGCTTTTCTCTTTAACTAACTTGCTATCTAAAAGGGATTTCAAAGAAACAATAATTCCGCTGTGCTTAAAAGCTTTATCAAAACAGTCTTTAAACAAAGAAAAGTTTTTAATATCTATTCAACCCCCCCTTCTAGATAACTATTGTGTCTCCGGGAACTAACATACAATTATGAGTACCGTGTAACACCATCTGTCGAGTTGGAAGATACCCAGATTTGGGGGCGTCACAGGTTGGTATCAAAGCATTAGGTTATAAAACTTAAGGGGGGGAAGAACCTTAGGCTAATAACCTTGTTAAGGAAGAAAATTTCGAAGGAAGTAAACTCAAGCTTTACTTCAGTCGAATGAGTTAATAAGGTATTGAGGAAACTCAGTACCGAAAGATTTAAAAGATGGAAAGTATCCCTAAATAAATTAAATGTGATTTGTGCTTATACTATGGTGTGTTATGTACTAATCAACATGTTATGAGTTATTGTAGGATGTCGATCGATAGCTTAATGTATAGAGATATACACGCGGTGAGTGAAGAAGTTGTGAATAGAGTAGAGCCTGTACCTATGCCGGTGGTGGATGTACCATTAGTGATTCTAGAGGAGTCGGAGACAGTGGAGTACTTTTCTGAGGAAGACTACTCCGCGGGAGATATGGATATAGCGTCATATTTTAATATGATGGTCATATTTTAATATTTTAGTAACATCGGTTAATACGGTGGTACCTACACTAGAGTCAATACCTCCAGATGCAATGAGAACATTGTATCTGGCGAAGCTTTGACAGAATGTGCAAATGAAAGCACATTATGCGTAATCGAGTGAAGAGATTAATTATCTCCATGAAGCTAAGGTGTCTGCAGTATGATTTTGAGTCGTAGTATGATAGACATGTGTTTATGATAGAGCGTGCTAGGGACTATAAGGAACAGGTTGATATGCTTCGTAAGAAACTGATTAAGAGAGACTGGAAGATAGCACGGATGTCTTACATCCATGAGAGTGCTCATAAGGATTTCAAGCTTAAAGTTGCTTGTCATCCCATGGAGTCAGGGCAAACTCGACATACTATTAGTCGGGATACTGTAGCGAAGATTGCGAATGAGAAACACAAGGACACTGTTATGCATTATTAGAAAGCTAGAGTTATAAATATGTGTGTAGTGATGTAAAACCCTCTTTTGTATAACAAGGTAGTTTTTTTGTAAATCCCAACTTTTGAGAAGTTCAATTACGGGATAGAAATGTACTAGCCGTTGGCTATGGAAGTAAAATGTAAATAGTTTCAGACTATGAAGAAGCATATGAATATAATGAAGTTTTCATTTAATATGCTTTGTTATGGTATGAGTTGTTATAAGACGAATAATAACGAAATATGTAAATAGATAATAATGAAATTCTATTTAATCAGAAAATGCTGCCAAGTAGAAGACAACGTAATCAGGAAGAGGAATCACGTAATGAAAATCAAGGGGGGGGGGGGTCAAAAAACAACCCTATGCAAGAGTTCGTTAATTTATTAACGGCTGCATTTAACTAAACTGGGGGTAGGGTAACTGCCGAACCTAGGTTAGCCAGAATTACTACCTTTAAAGAATTTAAAAGCATAGGTCCGCCGTAGTTCAAAGGAACGATTTTAATTATTAGCGACCTGACATGGGTAAAGGAAATAGAGAAGGCGTTTGTTATTACAAACGTAGGTGAGGCACAAAAGACTTCTTTTACGACTTACATGATAAAAGGGGAAGCCAACTTTTGGTGGGAGCTAGGCTCACCAGGGTGGGGCTAGAACAGATGCGGTAATGTGGGAACAATTCAAGAAGGTTTTCTTCGAGAATTATTTCCCTACAAGCATGTAAGGGAAGATGTAGATTACGTTCTTAGAACTTAAACTAGGGGACATGACGGTTCCCCAATACGCGGCCAGATTCAATGAATTGGCAAAGTTTGCTCCACATCAAGTGGACACTGAGGAGAGGAAGGCTCATAGGTTTGAGCAGGGCCTGAAACCCTGGCTCTATAGTAGGATTTCTGTGTTCCAGAGTGTTTCCTGTGGGACCATTTTGGAAAAGGTGATTATAGCCGAGGGTGGTAGTGAGGCGTTGACTCAATATCACAAAGAGAGGGAGAATAAGAGCAAGGGAAAGGGAGGAACCAAGGCGGAGAGTGCTAGTGGTAGTGATAGTAAGCCAAAAAAAAAGAAAGAATTTTAACTCCGAGAATACCGGAGTGGGACAAGGGGATCCTAAGTGTAAGATCGAAGTGTGTAAGACATATGGAAAGACTCATCTAGGAGTATGTCTGAAAGGGATTATAAGTATCTTTAAACATTACGATAGAGAATGGGGAAATAACTTTCTTTAATTATATTCGTGGAAATGGCTTCACGAATAAGGAATGTAAGCAAGTATTGGTAAATAAGTACCGATAAAGTTAAGAGAATTTGAAGTAATTCTCGGTATGAATGAGTTGATTAACCATAGAACTTTAATAAATTATTAGAATAAAAGAATGGATCTTCGATTTTCTAAGTAACCCAAGGTAGTATTTATGGTAATAAAATACCGCGACGCTCTTGTTGTCTAATAATAAAGCAAGTTAGGAGGATGTTAAGGAAGAGGATGAGTCGTTACGGTTACGTAGCGACTATCGTAATAGGAGTAAGTTAGCAGTTGAGAGTGAATACCCATGGCCCATGATCGATGATCTATTTGATCAATTGAAGAGGGTAAAGAATTTTTCTAAGATAGATTTGCATACGGGGTATAGTCGGTTGAAAGTAAGAAAGAAGAAGGAGGTACCTACATGACATTCAGAACTCGTTATAACTATGACAAGTTTCTGGTTATGTCAATTGGGTGGACTAATGTACGAAAGTTATATTTTTCGTAAGAGGCGTTGAGCAAGTCGGGGGTAAATTGATAGATACCCTTATGAGGTGATATGATTAAAAGTACCATTAGCGTCACAGGTTGGTATTGTCGAATTGGGAAGTGAGAAAAAAATAGTTTTCAGGAACTAAAAAGGGAAGTTAAGTGAGGTACCAGTGTTATCCTTATCAAATGATATGAGTAATTTTGTAGTGTATCTTGATGTTTCGTATAGATGACAAGATTGTGTGCTTATGTAGCATGGCAAAGTCATTAGGTATGCATCACGCCAGTTACTAAATTATGAGAAGGTCTATCCTACTTATGATCTATAATTGGTAGCTGTAGTTTTAGAATTAAAAAAAAAATCGGAAGATAGTATTTATACGGTGAGAAGTGTGAGATGTACACGGACTCTAGGAGTTTGAAATATATCTTCACACAGAAGGAGTGTAATATGCGGTAAAGAAGGATTGTGATATTTTATATCATATAGGGAAGGAAAGTGTAGGAGTCGACGCATTAAATACGAAGGGTAGGGAAAAGATATCAATGTTAGCGACTCAAAATAAGTTAATAACGGAAATGGCAGGAATGAAGTTAGAAGTTAAACTATGGAATGAAGTGGTAGAAATATTATTCATAACATAGACTCAATCCACGATAATGGAACGAGTTAATTAAATACAACTAGGTAATGAGGAATGTACGCGAATAAAGAAGAGGATGCATGATGAAGAGAAGATCAAGTATAATCTTGTTTTGAAGGAGGAATTTGAGTTCCAAATAATTCTAAGTTAAACGCTAATGAAAGGGTAATAACGTAATGTGTCAATAAGTATTTAAACTTCCAACTCAAATTATTGATATGAAGTGTCAAGTCATGAAAAATAAGATAATACCTTCGTTGAAGGTGAAATGAAAGAACCACAATATCAAAGAAGCATTGTGGGAACTTGAGATTAAAATAAAGGAAAATGTTTCCTCAAATGGTGTATGTATTATTAGCGTGATTCTGGGGATAGAATCCTTATATGGGGGGAAGAGTGTAACGCCCTAGAAAATTTGGATTTTTGAGAATTAAATTTTTATTTTGATTATGTGGATTAAATGAATTTAATTAATTATTTATGGGAGTAAGCTATTTGAAGGTCGTTCTATGACCTAGACATGTCGGAATGTCATAGTATTTTGGCTACGTGGTAGAATTAAAGTGTTTGAATTTCCAAGATGAAAATAAAAGCTTTCCGAGAAATTTTCTAAAAAACACTATTCACGCATTTTTGCTCGGGAATTATTTTTGAACTTTCGAGAAATACGTAATGATAGAATATCGAGGTGAGATAGAATATCCAATAATATTTCAGTTATGGCAAATGCAGTTTTTTGCCTGCGGACTTAAAATCTAACGATTAGAGAAAGTGAGTTCTAAGAAGAAAATGTAATACGTATAATGAATTAAAGCGTTGATCGTATAATACGTAGGTATTGTATGAGGTAATGAATACGAGTATGATACGAGGTGTTATACGAGTATGAATGAATGTTGGTATGTCGTATGTGAATAAGTATACGAAGTGGAATACGAGATTAATACGTAAATTATACGTTATAAGGCTTTAAGCCAAATGTAATGGACTTGTAGAATTGTGTAGAACATTGTAAAGTCCAATGAGAATTGATAAGGACCAAGTGTCGAAATGGGTAAGTCCAATAGGAATTAATGTGTAAGCCCAATGCAAGCTAATAGTAAAGCCCAATGAATTGTTAATGCTAACCCAAGTATAAGTTAAGCTAAAAGCCCAAAGTATGAACTTATGGGTTATTGGATGGTTTAAACCCATGGGTGATCCAAAGTAATGAGCGAGTAATTAATGTAATAAGCAAGTAAAGTGCTTATGTGTGGTGAACAAGTAAAAGTTGTGATCAACAAGCAAAGGATAAGGTAGGTGATTAACAAGTAAACTTAAAGGCTAAGTTATGTGATTAACAAGTATACTTAATGGTTAAGTATATGTGATGCCCAAGTATTGGATAGATGTTGTGATGGCCAAGCAAAGAGTGTGGTGGCCAAGTTAACGTAGTACTTAAGCTAGGAATAGTAAGGAGGTGATTAAGGAGGTGGGATTGGCTTTGGACTAAAATTCCCTCACTTTGGGTTGCTTATAAATAGAGAGCTCTCAATTCATTTGATGGCTTGATTAAAATTTCTCCCAACTCCTCTCAAGTTAAGCAACTTATTGGTTATAGAGAATAAGCACTTATAAGTCAAACTTCCATTATGAGATTTTCAAGAAACAAGAAGGAGATTAAAGCTTAGTCAAGTGATATTCAAGGGTAAGAACTTAAACCATAAATCTCTTTCTCTTCCAATGGTAGGGAGATGGGTAATGGTAGTACATGTATGCTAAGGAATGATAAGAATGATTAATCAATGGACTTAAGCCGTATAAGTCATGAATAAGTAATTCAAACTTAATTAAGTTATGAATTTATGAAGAGCATATCTGAACTACTCATATGTGTACCTTAATAAGATTGTATGATAATAAGAAGCAAGAATGGTGGGTAAAAGACTTAATCTATAATAAGTCATGAGAAAGGAAGTCATAAGTAGTTTATACTTTTATAAGTTATAAACTCACAAAAAACAAGTAATAACTTATCATGTTTATAAGTTAATGAAGTATGTATGTCAAGATGTTTGTATGATGGATTGAATCCATTTGAAATGATGAACAAATCATAAGAAATGAAGTTAAGGCGAAATTCACGAGTTTAGACGATAATCATCGAATTCGTGAAAATCTCAGAATGGAAGTCGAATTTTGATATTGAGCTTGGAAACATTGGT
The DNA here is from genome assembly GCA_020205605.1 of Panax ginseng. Lineage (NCBI taxonomy): Eukaryota > Viridiplantae > Streptophyta > Magnoliopsida > Apiales > Araliaceae > Panax > Panax ginseng. Next base: position 99,492,268 of record CM035128.1, on the reverse strand, counting down.
TTTTAATGGAGACAAGTCATATTTGGCATTATAGAGTTACGGACTCGAAAATAACCGAATTCTGACTTAGAACGAAGAAACGAGCGTTGAACGTTCACGAACGTTTATCATTTTCGTTAAAAATGAACTAATAGGTGAAATTTGAGCAAACGAAGTCAAATAGATAAAATTCTTACATGAACGCGTAGAGTATGGAATTTGTGAACCGTAGGCTTTTGAACGAGCCAATTTGGACTTATAACGAAGAAGTTATGCGTCCGTGAAGTTCACAAAATTAAAAATTTGCAAAATTTTTCTAAGGCCTGAGTTGGCATGCCTACCTGAACCCAAGGCCAAATGGTGATGTGTGACTGCCGGTAATAAAGTGTCAAGGCATACTACTAACTCACGCTGCGGTGTGAGATGAAGGGCTAAGTGTGGCGCCGCGGCGCCAGTTCCAGAGTTTTGACAAACAAGAATGTTTACAAGTATAGAATGAAAGATAACTCATTAGTAATGAACTAAGGTGTTAATATAACATTGTTAAGACATTGTTAGACACTTAATATATGATGATTAAAGGTTAATAATCAATTGAAGATGAACGTAATGAGAACAACGTAATGTGCTAAGCCGACTGTAGAAATTTGTTGACCAAGTTGATTATGAATCCAATGGTTTGCAATACTAGTATGGGTTATGTAATTACTTAATGAACATGATAAGACCTTTCCTAAATCATTGTTATAGTGATGACTTTAGGAATTTAATGTTGTTTAATGAGTAGTTAAATGACAAATGTAAAGTTTAAGGAACGTGAACCGTATTCAATAATGATAAGGACAATAACGTTAAGAGTTTCAACTAAAAGTTGTTAAGTAATATGTAAACGTAAATGGTATGCAATAAAGTGTACTTAATAAATGACGATCGTGTTTCGATTAATAACGTAAGGATGTTAGTAAGTCGTGAGGAAGGATGATTAACGCGAAATGAGTTGGATTAATGAAGTAGATCTACGTAAGACATAGAAGAGAAAGAAGTTGGTAAGAATAATGTAAAATATAATGGCAAGCCGGAACCAATAGTAACAAATCTAATATATGATTAGATTTAGAAGAAGGGTAAGATTCATTAGGAACCATGTATGTTCATTCATGACCTAATGTGGTATGTTATGTGGTTATGTAGTGTAGAGACCATAAAGACTGAAAGGAAAAATTATTTTTACTGTAGCAGATGCTGAAGGCAAGTTTTTTTTAAAACGCTTGTCTAACCTTCGTGTTAGCCAAGTTTTCTGTGATTCATGTTATGAGAAGCATGAAGTGTTTTACTGAAGGGTTGATGCCAGTTTTATCTCGGCTAGACTAATCTTGAAGAGTTGATTGATTTATTTACAAGTCTTTAAATATAGAATTGTTAACGCTATCCTACGCCAATTGTTTGGTGCGGATTCAAGGTAAGCCTGCGTATGAATAAACAAATGTATTTTTCATTGATTATTCGATGGGCACGCGAGGTTGCCAAAACTTAAACGTACATACGTTTAATGAATGTAGTGTTGATCAACATAGAGTACTATGGGCTGATCACCCAGAAGTGCTCGTAAGATATCTGGGACTTACTTGACTTAGTCTTTGGGTTGTCCTTTTCAAAGAAATTATGAAATGCTCATGGTCTTGAGCCAGAATTGATGTTTTACTGAATATTGTTATTGTAAAACGTTTTGGAGGAAAAGAAATGCTATTTTGAATTATTGACAGTATTTTATAACTATTATCCAGTTATTGAAGATATACGATTCCTATGTTTCAAGCATGTTGTTTAAAAGAAATTGTTGTACTTGTTGAGCTTGTTATGCTCACTGTTGCTTGAACCATTGAATGCAGCTAGGACCGAACGAACTAAGGGATCTGACAAGGATAGAGGTAAGATGAAGCTGAACGATTAGTTTACCTTGTAATAAACTAGTAAGTTGTATATATTATAGTATGATGAACAAAGAATGTAATGGTTATAGAACCTGGGAATGGGATGTAATATTATTAATGTAATAAGAATGTCGTTGAGATGCACATTTTGAGGTCGTTTCAATAGAATGAATGTACAGTTATGAGTACCGTGTAACACCATCTGTCGGGTTGGAAGATACCCAGATTTGGGGGCATCACAAGTAGCCTAAGATAGGTCAGGCTATGGTAAACTAAACGCGAAGGAAAGTCTCTTCATACCTTCCCATTTCAATGACTTATAATTTTAATTACTTGTAATTTCATTTCCATGTCAATCTCAATGTAATTGAAAATATAAAGGAATATGTGAACATGCATATCAAGACCTTCCATGCTATTCTGTCATCAAAATAGCTTACATCCATTTTGCAGGATAATACTCCTAAAAAATGGACACATTACATAGCATGTAACATTTCCACATTTCCCCAATCTAAACTACATAAGTCTTTTTATAGGGAAACGATTGGTCCCGTTACCCGTTCAAAGTCCAAAAAGGCACTAAGCCTACTGTCAGACATGGCTACAAGTGCTCAGCCTAATCCTACTTCTATCTGTCACGAGGAGTTCGAAGGATTAAGCAATCAAATAACAGAGTTGGTTGTTCTCCTGAAAGAAGTAAACAAATTAACTTAGGGTCCATAAATACCCATGCAAACAGAAACCTCTGCACATGGAGGAATCCAGGTCCAGACAGAGAAGTCCCAACACCTGAGTCTCAGACTGAGAAGACCAACAAAACCCTTGAAATCACCCATCTCAAAGAAGATCAAGACACTGGTGATATTCGGAAGAAGGTTTTACAAATGGAAGAGACCATAAGGTCCATCAAAGGGATTGGAGCACACGGAAGCTTGTCCTATTCAGACCTTTGTATTTTCCCCGGGGTTCATTATCCGGAGAAATTCAAGACTCCATATTTCGAGAAATATGATGAATTGGGAGCTCCTTACACCCACTTAAAAGTGTTCATTGGAGAGCTCAGATCCTACGCCGAGAATGAAAAGCTCAGAATGAAGCTATTTCAGAAAAGTATGACTGGAGAAGACAGAGCATGGTACACCAGATTGGATAACTCCAAAATTCATAGCTGGGAGGAGTTAGCCCATGCTTTCCTCACTCAATACATATTTCAAACTCAGATGGCTCAAGACAGGTATCAAATTACCAAAGTCAAGAAGCGAGTTAATGAGTCATTCAGAGAGTATGCCCAAAGATGGAGGCGTATGGCTGCTCAAGTTATCCCATCTATGACAGAGTCTGAAATGGTGATGACCTTCATAGATTTTCAAGAAGCTCCATTTTATGAGAGGGTCCTAGCTGGAATAGGAAAACCATTCTAAAAAATGATTAAGCACAGAGAAATGGTACAAATGGGATTGAAGTCTGGGAAGATTTTAGACCTCGCCGCTTTAAAAGACGTAGCTAAGCATATCCAATCTAGAAGTTATGGGAACAACCCCCAGAGGGTCCATAAGAAGAAAGAAAAGGATGTTTCCTTGATACTGCAAGGACAAAAAGGCAATCAAAACTTGCCTATTCAAAGGAAAAACTACTCCCCTTTTCAAGCACAGTCTTCAAATCCTCCTTTGCCAAAGAGTGGAGAAGTCAGATGTTCAAGAATGTTCACACCCTTAGGGGACTCACTCGAAAACATTTTCCAACTTCTAAACAGCTCAGAAGAAAATCACCCAACACCTTCCACCAGCCAATCCAAGTGGAAAGGGCTTCAATACAAGCAAGAAGTGTGCTTACCATTCTAGAGCTCCAGGCCATGACACTCAGGATTGTTGGGCCGTCAAGCATAAGATCCAAGATTTAATACACAGTGGTGAGATCGTGGTGACCAAACCCAAGCAACCACACGTTCAAGATAACCCTCTCCTCAACACAAGGAAGAGGATGTTAACATGATCAATAGGGGCAGTGGAGAGAGCTCCAAGTACCTCAAATATGTGGGTGGTTCTCCCTAAACCAACAATGATAGTTTTGATAAGTGGGATTATTCAGAGTTCTAGTTCATGATGGAACGAGAGTTAAAGTCTCTCAGAACAGGTGATACATTAACACCAAGTCACATGGTAGTTATTCAGTCAGGAGCATGCTAGCCTCCTCTCTCTTATCACAAAGACTCCACCACTTACCCAAGAAATTGAAACCTTGGAGGAAAATCTTGTTAGAAAAGTAAGAGCTAAAGCCTGTTGGGATTTTGCCAACAAAAGGGAGTTCACCTATTTAGGCCAACCGATAGAAGAAATATTGCAGATGTTGATCAATGAAGGAAAGATCACTGGATTGATACCTCCAGTCAATCCACGCTCAAAAAGATTTGATGCTATTGGAGTATGTCAATACCACTATCATTCTCGTGGTCACAACACTGAGGAATGCTGGATACTCCGCCATCTTATCCAAAATATGATTGGCAGCGGTGACCTACAAATGGCAGACGATGACACCGTATCACTTGAAAACCCTTTGAAAGTGGCTGCATCAAAGCCAATCATATTGCCATTCAGGTCATAATATCCTATCATCAGCCTTAAGAAAGTCCCATGGAACTATGGAGAGGTTGAAGGATCAACATCAAACACAACTGCTGCGGTATCCAAGGAAAATCCGTTATATCTCCCTCAACGAGTGATGAAGCTAGTAATCAGATCTAAGGGGAAAGTGCCCAAGGAGAAAATTAAAGAATTACTCCACCAGATGGGACACAATGAAGCCAAGGTGGTGCAAATCTTGAAAGAAGCACCACAACAGATATCTATTCTGGACTTGGTATTCTCTTCAGAAGATCACTGGAAAGTCTTATAGAAAATATATAAGAAGCCCGCTTGCCAAAGACAGTGGATGTAGAAAAGTTTCATCATCTGGTAGATCACATCTTCAACAGTAATGTGATATCCTTCACCGATGATGACATACCTCCTGAAGAGATAGGTCATTGTAAGCCACTGTACATAGCAGTGATGTCTTTCGGATATGTGGTCGGAGGAGTGCTAATAGATGGAGGATCATCCCTAAACATTTTCCCCTATGCCACATTGGAAAAATTGAAGATCAATCTCAATAGGACGCGAAGCATCCACATAATCATCAAAGCCTTTGATGGATCTCAAAGAAATACTGTCGGAGAGATTGAATTACCAATGGAAATCGGTCCACATACAGTCTACATATCCTTTCAAGTCCTCAAAATCACTACAGGATATAATTTACTGTTGGGAAGACCTTGGATTCATATGGCGAGAGCTGTCCCACCATTCTTCATCAACAGTAATTTGGTCACTGTTAATGTTGAGCCAGAGTATCCTGTCCAAAGTTATATACCTCCCATCAGTTTCATTGAAGAAGTTAAGCCTGTCAGCTTCCAAGCCCTTGAGGTGAGCAACACTCACTATCAATCCATTAGGGCTCCACCTCTGAAACCTAGAGTTTCCGCTGATGTAATGTCGGCCAGTCAAGAGATGATATCCTTGGGTTTTCAACTAGGATAAGGGTTAGGAAAACATCAGCAAGGAATTCAATGCCAAATTCAAGTTCCCAGCCAGACAGGGAAAGCCGAACTAGGCTACTCCTCTGGGTTCAATCACAGGAACCCGCATAAGCATAAACCGGTTCCTTCATCTACAAGGTTGTTGCCTAAACCTATAGATACAGAGTCTATACGGCCTCTAAAGAAAATTCTTATCTCTGTGGTGGGTATACTGTTTCCTAAGCCGATACAGATTAAGGGGAAAGAATTCCTAATTCTAGACCCAGACATGGAGGAAAGGAATCAAAGATTCAAACAAGAGATAAAGAGACATTTGTCAAACATGCGCGTCCTGATCCATCAGAGGGTATAAACAGGGACATCCCAGATGATGATTGTCCAGACATCATGGTCATCATTCAAGAGGAGAAGGACGATAATAACCCCTCCATCACAGCTGTCCAGCAGGACTTAACTCTTGGCAATTGGAGCAGCACTCCTCACACTTGCCGAAAATGGTAAAAAGGGCAGAAATCCCTCTACCCTGTAGATAGTAATAACTTCTTACTTTTGTTGCATAGTATTAGCAGTTGTTTTTGTCATGTCATGCTAACACTCTGTATGATTAAACATTTTCATATATTAAGTGAAAGCATTTTATTTCAGGACTCTAATGCTAGATATGTCTAAACTTGCTGATGGAGTGCCAATTCTTCACAAGACTGTAACTTTGATGTAAAGTTGGACTCTGACTTGATGGAGATTGAACAAGAGGACTATGAGGTGCCTCAAGAGATCAAAGAAAGGGTCAAAGAGAAACCCAAGCTAAATCTTGATCAAACCACCTCTTTTAACATTGGAACCTTCGAAAACCCCAAACAAATCTAGATTGGTATGGACCTTACTCCAAGCCAAAGTAATGATATGATTACTCTATTGACCCAATTCTAGGATGTGTTTGCATGGTCTCATGAAGACATGATCGGTTTTTCCACTGACATCGTCATTCATCGCCTACCCATTAAAGAGGGATTCAAGCCAGTTAAATAAAAACTTTAAGCGATTAAAACCTGAGTGGAGTTTGAAAGTCAAGGAAGAAATTGTGAAACAATTTCAAGCAACCATCATCATGATATCAACATACCCTATGTGGCTATCCAACATAGTCCCTGTACCTAAATCTGGAGGAAAGGTGCGAGTTTACGTGGATTATAGGGATCTGAACAAAGTTTGTCTCAAAGATAGCTTTCCCTTACTATTCGTCCACATACTCATTTACAATACAGCTCAGTTTGGCATGCACTCCTTTGTTGACTGCTTTGCTAGGTACCATCAAATCATGGTTGCTGAAGAGGATCGTGAGAAAACTGCATTCATCACTCCTTGGGGAACCTTTTGCTACAGACAGTTGTTTTTTGGCCTCATCAATGTCGGAGCTACCTATCAGTGAGCTATGATGGCTTTTTTCCATGATCTAATGCACAAAAAGATAGAAAGCTATATGGATGACATCATTATAAAATCCCAAAGGGAGGAAGACCACCTAGATCATCTCAAAAAGCTCTTCAACCGGTTGCGTAAGTACAACTTGAAGCTAAATCCAGCCAAGTGCGCCTTTAGAGTAAAATCAGGTAAGTTGCTGGGATTCCTAGTAAGCCACAAAGGCATTGAGTTGGATCCTACGAAAATCCAGACCATAACTGAGATGCCCATACCCTAGATAGAGAGGGAAATATGGGGATTTCTGGGAAGAATCAACTTCATCAGAAGATTCATCTCCCAACTCACAGCAACCTGTGAACCCATCTTTAAGCTTTTAAGGAAAAAATCCTCCAAGAAATGGAATGAAGAGTGTCAAAAAGCCTTCCTTTCTATCAAAGAGCAACTAGTCAAAGCTCCTATCTTGGTACCTCCCAAGGATGACGTTCCCCTGTTTATGTACCTGTCAATCAATGACAATGCCATGTGCTGCATGTTGGGGTAAAAAGATGATAGAGGCCAAGAAAGAGCTATCTATTACCTCAACAAAAGATTCAGCATCAGTGAGCACAAGTATACGTTGATTGAAAAGACTTGATGTGCATTAGCATGGGCTTCCATGAGAATACAACATTATCTCCATGATCATGTAACCCAAGTCATATCCAGCATATATCCTCTTAAGTACGTGTTCAGCAAACCCATGTTGAATTGGCGATTGTCCAAATGGTATTTAATCCTACAGCAGTTTGACATCATCTACGTGACTCAAAAGTCTATCAAGGGTTAAGGAATTGCGGATCAACTGGCCGCCGCACCTTCAGGGGACTTCAAACCCTTGGAAATATATTTCCCCGATGAAGGGGTAATGACAATTTAGCAACACCATCAGGACAATACAACCCAATCATGGAGGATGTATTTTGATGGAGCTATGAACATGAAAGGTGCTGGAGCTGAAGCAGTTCTAGTTTCTATCTCGGGAGAGCAATATCCCATTGCCATCAAATTATAGTTTGTCGACACCAACAACACAACTGAGTATACAGGATGTATTATGGGGTTGAAACTAGCCCAATCCATGGGCGTAAAATGGTTAACTGTCTTTGGAGATTCCAAAATGGTAATCAAATAAACTATTACGATCTATCACACAAAGGAATTACATTTGCTGCCTTACCATCGGAAAGTTATCCAGATAGCTTCGGAGTTTAAATAAATATCCTTCCTCCTCATTCCTCAGAATAGGAATGACTTTGCTGATGCACTAGCAACTTTGGCCTCCTTAATCAATATATCTGAAAGGAAGACATGCCAAATATCACCTTTATTAGGCAAAGGCCCCAACCTATATGAATTACATAGGAGAAGTATCAGATGAACTGCCTCCCATCCAACACACTTGGTATCTATTTATCAAGGAGTATCTACGAGATGGATCTACACCCACTAGGGCAAGTCAAGCTGAAAGAAAGCGAATACATAGAATGGCCATGAAATTCTATATGAGATGCACTCTACAAAAGAGATGCAGGACTAGGCCTTCTAAGATGCCTAGACAAAGACCAATCTCAGAGGCTCATGGATGAAATCCATGGTAGAGTATGCGGCCCACACATGAGTGGCCCTCTACTTGTCAAGAAGATCCTAAGAACAAGGCATTACTGGCTCTCTCTTAAAGCTGACTGTGACGATCACGTCAAGAGATGTTACCAATGACAAATTCATGGAAATATTATCCATGCCCCTCCAAGGGAGCTCCAAAATCTGAGTTCGCCCTGGCCCTTCTCAATGTGGGGAATGGATGTGATCGGGCCAATCGAGCCCAAAGACAGAAATGGTCATCGATTTATCTTCACCATGATCGACTATTTCACCAAGTGGGTAGAAACAGCCTCCTCCCCCAAGGTTACTAAAGAGTTGATCATTGGTTTCATCAGAAACAATGTAATTTGTCCATACGGACAACCAGAGGTGATTGTATCAGACAATGCCAAAAATCTCAACAACCAAATGATGGAGGATTTATGCAGTAAACTCCACATCAAACATCTTAACTCCGTCATCTATAGTCTAAAGATGAATGGTGCTGTTGAAGCGGCTATAAGAATATCAAAAAGATCATGTTAAAGATGACCGCCAGTCACAAAGGATGGTCTGATCTGTTTCCCCTGACTCTATTAGCCTACAGAACGTTAATGCACATTTCCACTGGGGTAACCCCCTACTCATTAACCTATGGCATGGAAGAAGTGCTCCCCATAGAGGTGGAAATGGAATCCCTGAGAGTGTTGATAGACGCTCAACTGGAAGAAGACCAATGGTTACAAGATCGGTACCACCAATTGTCTTTAATAGATGAAAGGCAGGCCACAACCATCTTCCATGGTCAATTATACCAACAGAGGATCGTTCGATCCTATAACAAGAAAGTCCGGCTACGGCAATTCAAAGAAAATTACTTGGTCTTGAAGAAGGTCCTTGACAACCAAGATTAATCTAAAGGAAAATTCGCCCCAAACTGGGAAGGCCCGTTTATTGTCAAGGAGGTATTGACAGGAGGAGCCCTCAGGTTACAAGAGATGGATGGCGATACCCCAACCTTTTATAAATAAAGAAATTTTTTTCGTAATTATTATTTTTGAATAATAAGGTGTTGATTTAATATAATGCTTTAGCTATGGGTGAAATATGCAAATTTTGCAAAGTAAGCAAGTGGTCATAAAATATTCATTTTGTTGGGGAATATTCGTTTGGTCGATGAATATTCTTTTTGTCGGAGAATATTCGTACGACGGTGCAGTCATTGGTGGACCCCATGGAATGAAGGTCGGATATAGAAAGCGACAGAAATAACCTTTTTATAAAAATAACGGTAAATCTGTTACCATTAAACTGTTGAAATATCCGGTGGTTAAAATACAAGTAATCTGTGAGGTGTTGCACAAGATGCTACACCTCAGATTGCACAATAATTCTAATTATTGATTCTTACGTAAGAAGTCACTACCCAATAATTGTTACAGTAATTACTGTTCAATATTTTATTTTATTGATTCAATAATTTCTACGTTGATATTTTGTATTATTGATTCAATAATTGTCATTGCACAATATTTCAAATTATCAGATCAATAATTTATATTATTTGAATAATATTATTAGATAGAATTATTGGCAATGTCTAAGGAAGTTTTGTCTAGGAGGAGTTATTTAATTGTACGCCAATAAGGAGAAATCCTTACCAGAAGGCCCCCTCTTTCCTGGGAACGACATTGTACTCAATATTGTAGTTCTATAATATTATTTGTGAATAATTAATTATTGATTTATATGATAAGAAAATATTTATTTTATGTGGATATAAATGAAGGAATCAATGCTGAGGTGTTTTATCATTATTTTTCGGAATGAAGGTGTTGAAAATCATCCATATGTGAATTTCGGTCATTTTTCGTTTAGAATTTGGAAAAAACTTTCTTCTACAAAGTTATAGAGAATTAAATTTCCTATGCAATGGACATAAAATTCAAATTTTTCTGATAAAATGGTTATTTATTTTGAATTATTAAAGTTTCGGAATTATTGATTTTTGGGTTATAAATATTTTTTTACAAAAAATGTTTTTAATGTGGGTGGGACCCAATTGTGTGTGCTGATGAGAGTGATGTGGTGTGCGTAAGAAAATTTTTATAAAAATATTAATATTTTATTAAATTTTCTACTTTGGTGTTCTAAGCATTTTTCCATAAATAGGGTGTTTAGGTTAGAATTGAAAATACACCAAAAACATAAGTTTTCTCTCTCTATAACATCAAGAGTATTTTTATGAGTATTTAGATACTTTGAGAGTTGATAAGTAGTGCAAGTTTTCTTCAGCATTATATCCGATATTTCAGTTAGAAGTACTTGTCTTTTGAGGTAAGAGATGTTATTTTTAATAAATGATGTTATTTCTTTTAATATCATTATACCGAAATATTGATATAAAATTTTTACCTTTTCGTTTCAGGGTTACTATTCACGTATACGATATTATTCATGTATATGGCACTATTCACAAATACGACACTATTCACAGAAAAAATAAATTTTCTTTTCTTTGTCCAAGTTGTCTATTTGGTTGTTATCTTTAATTGTATCCATGTTTTGATCTTCATTCTTGAATTTTTTTTTTCCACAATTGATTATTATGGAGTATTTTTTAACTTGGATAAACTAAAGTACGAATCCCTAATCTTTGTCCTTTTATCTCACTGGATTCGTTTTCTTTAAAATATTTTTTTTTATCATCCTCAGTCCTAAATGGTGATATAACTGAATATATTTGGCCTGTAGTGCAAAGATAAATGATTACTTGATAAATATCTTTTGCCTGTAGTGCAAAACTGAATTATTACCTGATGAATATCTTTGGCCCGTAGTGCAAAGATGGACAGGTGTTGAGATGAACATGACCAACTGGTGATACAAATGAATATCTTTGGCTCGTAGTGCAAAGATGAATATTTGATTCAAGATGTATATTGATTGATGTCACAAGGATAAAATATTGATGATGGACTTTTAATCATAGAAGATAGTAGACTTCATTCCCTACTTAACTCTTCTAATGAATTGTTATTTTCGCTGCTAATATTAATCTAAAACTTGTTTTCCATTATATTTTATCTGATTTACTGAAGGCTAACGATAATTTATTTTTCATTATCTTAGTCATAATATTCTTTACTGGGCTAGTTGAGCTCATCATTTTTCTTTTTGTTCCATTTTTCTTCTCAGGAGGCGAGAATATAGCGGGAACTAGTCGGGGTGTGGAGTGATTGTTCAAGACAATTGTTCTAGCAGTCCTCACTATTTTGTAAAATAGTGTATCAATAATTGTAATGAGGACTTTATTTGAGTTTGGATATTGTCTAGAAGACAATATTGGTATTAAAACTCACATCATATGTGTTATCGTATTTTGCACGATAATTGCAATAATGAAGTTTGTAGTTATTTTCTGTACCATGTATTTGGCGACTCAGAGTGGGTTGTGTGGACCTATTTTGGGGGTGTCACAGTTGGTATCAGAGCTTAGGGATATGATCTTTGGTGGAGATATGGGATTAGAACTAGGAGGGGAGAGACATGTAAATCCTTTGCTAGTGTGTCCTACCTAAGCTTATTTGTTTGGTCAGTCCGGAATATAAGGATATTATGTGGCATGCCAATTTCTTTAATTAACCCTTGTTTTATGACAGTATTTGAAAATGGCATCTGAAAATTTTGAGATGAGCAATGGAGCACTTGAGACACCAACAATCAACAACCAGGATAATGTGCATCAGGAAGGCAATATTCATCCTGTAAACAACACCACCGATCAAACGATGAATGATGGGATGTTTAGAAGCTTTTTTCAATTCATGCAAAACGAGACGAGAGAGACTCCAGTTCAAAATACAGGTAGAAACAATGGTAACTCACGGCTTGTCACTGCCAAGAAATTTAAGGAGTTGGGACCGCCAAAATTTTTAGGAAAGCCAAAGCCATTGAAGGCAAATACATGGATTAAAAAGATTACCAAGATATGTGATGTCTTGGGATGCACTGAAGAGGCAGATTACTGGTGGGAATCTATAAAATGAAACCCATCCGTCCGCACTTAAGATGGCTTGGGAGAGGTTCCAAGAATTATTCAATGACAAGTACTTTCTAGAAAGTATTCGTCACATGAAGGAGGTGGAATTAATCAAACTGAAGCAGAACAATATGACTGTGTCGCAATATGAGGAAAAGTTTACAGAGTTATCCCGGTTTGCATCCCATTTGGTAGACAACGAGGAGCGAATGACGTGAATGTTTCTTAGAGGTTTGAAACCCAAAATTTGCCAACATCTTATCTCTCATAAACTTTGCTTGTATTCAGATGTAGTAAATAGAGCTCAATTATTGGAGCAGGATTATGAGTCAGCTCAACCAAAAGACAACAACCAGCAGCACGATAATAGTTATACCAGTGGCAACAATCAGCGAAGCAGTGATAACCAACGTGCCAGAAATGGTAACCACTTTGGTGGTAATTATGGTTAAGATAATAGGAGAGGTGAGTCAAGTGGAAATTTCAAAAAGAGGCGATTCAACAATGACAGAAAGACATCGGCACCAACACCAGCACCAGCACCAGCATCAGCAACAAATTCTAGGGGAGGAGAACGATCGCCAGTTAGATGATACAGATGCGGAGAAGAGGGACACATAAGTCCAAACTGTTCATAACCTTCTAAGGTGTGTTTCAGTTGTGGAAAAGACGGTCATATAGCCCTATTTTTTCTGGTAGCGAAGTCAAGTCCAGCTGGGACGGTGGCACCAAAGGCGGCTACAGATAAAACAAAGTCGGTGGTTCAAGGGAGAGCGTTTGTCGTAACATCCCAAAAGGCGAGGAACCCGAATGAAGTTATCATGGGTAAGCTAAATATAAACTCTTGTGAAGTCTATACCTTGTTAGATACCAGTTCTACCCATTCTTTTATTTCTCCTACTTGTGCTCAACGTTTGAACTTGACCCCTGAGAAATTAGACTTTGACTTATATGTTGAAACTCTATTAGGAGAAACTTTCATTACATCCATTGTATATAAATCTTGCTTGATTCAAGTTGGCACCATCACATTACCTGTTGATCTCATCTCTTTGAAAATACTTGCATTTGATGTGATTTTAGGGATTGATTGGTTAACCACTCATCATGCTAAAATTGATTATTTTCATTAGGTCGTTAGTTTTCATATTCCTAACCAACCTGTTATGCGAATTCAAGCAACCAAACCACTAAAGTTATTCATTATCATATCAAGCCATAAAGCCATTCGTTTATTAAAAAACGAATGTCAAACTTTCTTAGCCCATGTCATGGACTTGAACAAAAATACGTCAGATTTGAATAATATTTCTGTTGTTAATGAATTTCCTGACGTATTTCCTGAAGAACTTCCTGGCCTACCCCCAGAGTGTGATATTAATTTTTGTATTGACCTTGAACCCGGTACAAAACCCATTTCCAAAACCCCATATCGAATGGTTCCTATTGAACTTCAGGAGTTGAAAACCCAACTACAGGAGCTGTTAGATATTGGTTTCATTCGTCCTAGTACATCTCCTTGGGATGCTCCTATTTTATTCGTAAAGAATAAAGATGGGAGTATGCGACTTTGCATTGACTATCGGGAGTTGAACCATGTCACCATCAAAAATAGGTACCCGTTACCTTGTATTGATGACCTGTTTGCCCAATTACAAGGGGCTAAATTCTTCTCAAAGATCAATCTTCATTCCGGATATCATCAGTTAACGATTAAAACTGATGACGTTCCAAAGACTGCTTTCAGGACTCGGTACGGGAATTATGAATTCCTAGTCATGTCTTTTGGATTGACTAAAGCTCCTGCGGCCTTCATGGATATGATGAACCGAGTATTCAAGGAATATTTGGATCATTTTGTGGTTGTCTTTATTGATGAAATCCTCATATATTCCAAAAGTCGTGAAGATCATAAGCAACATTTGAGGCTGATACTCCAAAAGCTTCATGAAAACAAGCTATACGCCAAGTTGAAGAAATGCGAGTTTTGGCTCGAGGAAGTAACATTCCTTGGGCACATGGTATCGAAGTATGGAATATCAGTTGACCCGGCAAAGATTGAAGCAATACAAAGTTTGGGAGCAACCTAAGTCAGTAACCGAAGTACGTAGCTTTCTGGGCTTAGCTGGTTATTATCAGAGATTCGTGGAAGGATTTTCTCGAATCGCTACTCCATTAACTCAGCTGACTCGAAAAGATACAAAATTCAAATGGAGCGAGGAATTTGAAAAGAGCTTCCAAGAACTCAAGAGGAGACTTATTTCGGCACCTGTTCTGACAATACCATCAAGTTCGGAATGATTTTTCATCTATAGTGATACCTTAGGCAAAGGTTTAGGATATGTTCTCATGCAACATGGGAAAGTCATAGCCTATGCCTCACGACAACTCAAAGAATATGAGAGGAATTATCCTACTCATGATCTAGAGTTGGCAGCAATCATTTTTGCGCAAAAGATCTGGAGGCACTACTTGTATGGGGAGAAAGTAGAGATCTATACAGATCATAAAAACATCAAATATTTCTTCTCCCAAAAAGAACTCAACATGCGGCAAAGACGTTGGCTCGAGCTGTTGAAAGATTACAACCATACCATTCAATACCATCCTGGAAAAGCGAACGTAGTAGCTAACGCGTTGAGTAGAAGATCATATGCGGGTATGAGTACGATGTTGTTAAAACAAAGACCCATTTTGGATGACTTACAAAGGATGGAGATAGAGTTAAAGACTCCAAGGACCCACTTGATGATGGCAAATATACGAGTAGAACCGACTTTAATCGATAAAGTTAAAGTTGCTCAAGCCACAGATCCAGAGCTGATGCGTATGAAGAAGAAAGTACAAGAAGATGCTATTCCAGAAGCAAGAATCTATGAAGAAGGAATACTTTGAGCCAACTCCAGACTTTGTGTTCCTAACGACTTTGATTTGAAGTACAAAATCATGATGGAGGCACACAACACACCGTTTGCAATCCATCCTGCAAGTATCAAAATGTATCGTGATCTTCGATATACATTTTGGTAGAGCAATATAAAGAGAGAGATCGCGGAGTTTATCTCAAGATGTTTAACTTGTCAACATGTCAAGGCGGAGCATCAAGTACCAAAAGGTCCATTGCAACCACTTGAGATTCTAGAATACAAGTGGGAGCACATCAACATAGATTTTGTTACCGGTCTTCCTAAGGTTTCTCAAGGCATAAATGCAATTTGGGTCATTATCGATAGATTAACCAAGTCTGCTCATTTTTTGCCTATACGAGAAACTTATTCACTTGAACATCTTACTCGTATGTACATAAATAAGATTGTGAGATTTCATAGCATGCTAGTATCCATAGTTTCTGATCGAGACCCAAGATTCACTTCATGATTTTGGTTCAGTTCGTAGAAGGCTATGGGCACTGATTTATGATTTAGTTCTGCATATCATCCTCAAATGGATAGGCAATCAGAAAGGACTATTCAAACTCATGAAGATCTATTGAGACTATGCATTCTAAACTTCAAAGGAAGTTGGGACAAGTACTTGCCATTGGTGGAATTCTCCTACAATAACAGTTATCAAGTAAGTATAGGCATAACTCCATTTGAGGCGTTGTATGGACGAAAGTGTCGCTCTCCAGTATACTGGGACGAGGTGGGTGAAGCAATGTTGTTGGGACCAGAATTGGTATGCATGACTACGAAAAAGATTCAAATGATCCGGCAATGTAAGACCCTAACTTTTATGAATAAAGATTAATTTTTCTCAAAATATATTTTTGAATATTATGGTGTAGATTTGATATAATATTATAGTTGTGGGTAATATTTATAAATTTTTCAAAGTAAGAAGGTTGTTATAAAATATTCGATTAGTCGGGGAATATTCGTTTTAACAGGGAATATTCGTACGGCGACACAATCATTGGTAGACCCCACAATGGAAGTATTGTCGGAGTTAGAAAATGACCGAAATATCTTTTTTTATAAAATAACGGCGAAAGTTTTACCATTAGACTGTTGAAATACCCGGTAGTAAAAGTACAGTAATAAGTGTTGTTGCATAGTAGCACACGATATTATACAACATTTTGATTATTGATGCTTACGTGAGAAGTCACTTAGTTTTATTCAATTATTACCACAATAATTGTTGCATAGTATCTCTCATATTATTGATTCAATTATTGTTATAGTATCATTTGCATAATATTTTATATTATTAAATTGAGACGATAAAGTTATTCATATTATTATTTGCATTATTAACGATGTCTAGACAATTCTATCGAGGAAAGGGGTTTGGTCACCTAATTATTTAACGCTACTGATAGGAGAAATCCTTATCGGAAAGCCCCTCTTTCACGGAATGATCTGGTTGTTAATATTGTAAGTTATAATATTAATGATGAATAAGTTCGTGTTGATTAAAGATAAGAATAATATTGATGAGTGAAAGATGTTGTTCAATTAGTTTTCTTTAATTCTTTCGTGACCCAATTACCCTAAGAGGAGGTAATTCTGTGATTGGTTGGTTTTGTTATAATTGACCAAACAGGCAATTAATCGAATAAGTGAGCAATTAATTGCTATTGGTTCACATGCAAATTACTGTTGGTTCACATGTATGGAACTATTGATTCACATGCATGTATTATTAGGGGAGGTTGTGCAAGATTGATAATACTTCAACGACTAAATTAAAAATAGAGGTAAAGATAAAGTTACTATACTGTAATAATTCAAGCCCTTAAACGTGCAATTATTGAAACTATGTTTTCCTATAAACAGAAGCACATTTCTTCTTTCATTCTCACCAATTCACTAAGACTCCCAAGACCAACTATAAAGAGATAAACTATAGAGAGGAAGAAGAAGAGTATTCTGCTACTTCACTATTGTAGTATCCAGCCTTCTACTAAGGTAAGGGATATTATTTTTGTTCAATATTCGTATGAAGTAATATTTTCTTCCATACTCTGTAGTATGTAAGTAATATTATTTCATTTTGTATTCCTAATTCTACACTCATTTTGTTAAAGTATTGCTTCTATATCCATGAAATTAGTAGAATATCCTTGAAATTTGCGCTTCATCTAGTATCATTCACAAGGATATTTTTCTAAATATTCTTGTTAAATTTTAAGCTTTTCATGCCGAAGTACTATTCATAGGGTACTATTCACGGGGTACTGTCGACGTCGAGATTTTTGAGTGTCCCTTTTCGTTACTTATTCTTTGGTGTTCTCATGTTAATGTGAGATTTATTTGAAAAAACAAGTGAAAAAGGTCCGACATGTATAATGTCGACGATTTGACTTTAAGAGTCGCCAGTTGGTGTATTTAACTAGTTGCACCAATGCAACCAAAAAAGGTTTGCACATTGACCCAGTGATTTGACACTGCTAGACGGGTCTGTGAAACCGAGATTCATTCTTGGGTCCGGGGGCTTGATTATGCGGAGGGAAGGTGTTAGGCACCCCCCCGACATCCGTGTTACCACAGTGACCACCACTTTTCAAAGAAATTGTTATATGAATGTGTGTGTGTGTGTGTATGTATCAATGTGCAATTATTTGGAAGTAGTGCAGTATCTCATTTATACCTATATACATAGGGTTTGAATTTATAGAAAAATTCAGTTTTAAACAAGATATAGAAATGATGTTTTGTAAAAGAGGTTTTTCAAACCCTATGCTCAATAGTAATTGAGGCCTTTGATGCTTCCATTGTTATTAAATGTTCGGCTTGTTTGCTTTTATTTTCGAGATGCAAAGCATTCTCGAGAATATATATATATAAATGTTCGGCTTGTTTGCTTTTATTTTCGAGATGCAAAGCATTCTCGAGTAAACGCACCGGATGTGAACCCAGGCTCATCGGATATGTCCGACAATAATTATATATATAAGTATATATATATATATATATAAGTATATATATATATATAAGGGAGTAAATGCTCCTGATGTAAAATCCGTGCTCATCGGATATAATCACAACAATTATATATATATATATATAAGCAATAAACGCTCGCATCAAAGTTCAGGCTCAATCGAGGCATAACTCGATAATGTTAGTCCATATATGAAATATATACATATATATATAAGTATATATATACAGACAGAAATGAAAACCATGGACCGAAGTCCGGGCAAACGCACACTACACGATTCTCAATGTGTAAAATAGTGTGTGCTAATATGAGAATAAGGCTTTATATAATGTGAGAAGGCTTACAGTGGGCTGCCAAAGTAGACTTCTATGACTTTAAATGGATAAACACTCTGCTCCCGCCGGATAAAAGATAGCTATATGTGAGCTAACAAGTGTTTAAAGTTGATGAAACACTCAAAAGATGTGTATGCAGAGTAAAATGGATAGGGCTTCCTCGCCTTTTTCTCTCCTTCTCCTCTTTAAATGGCTGACCCAAGGCTTGTATATATTAACGGATGGCCGCAGGTACACCTGCGGTAGCCGCAGTTGTACCTACGGCTGGTCATGGTACATTCGAGCCTCACAGGTCCCGTCATCTCGTAGTACGTGCACTCATGCACTGTAATGTCTGTTCGAACTTGCAAAACTTCAATTCGAGCATCCGAACGAGGTATATCTGACCTTCTTCGGACCGCTTGTGTCGAGAGTTACGCAATGACATGGATTAGAGGTTGTACGAAGTCAGGAAGAGGGGTCTATGCCCATGGTATTCAAGCTTCAAATTCTATCCAAAGTACTGTCACACGTAATAGTCACTCGGGATTGTTACTCCTCGGTTCTTGTGGAACATTGTTGTATGTATGTATGTGTGATGTGTCGAGACGACGCGCAGGTGTTGAAGGGGCAAGATGATGTTTGACTCCTCACCGGGGTTATCGCCGGTTTGAGTTGAAAGTAGACGTTGCTCAGGGTTACATCTAAGATTGGACTACTTGTTGGTATGTTGTGATATCATCTTGATGAGATGGTAAGATGACCTTTTTGACTCCTCACCGGGGTTATCGCCGGTTTGAACAGAAAGCAGACGTTGCTCAGGGTTACATCTGAGATTAGACTACTGCAAGTGTTTGAATACCGCAAGGTCATCTGTGAAAGAACCCATCTGCCCATTGTTAGTTCCGGGTTTGAGGTATGAGTGCCTCATCAGGAGGTCTGAGCTTGAAGTTGATCGCATGTGTTTGGAACAAACAATTCTGGAGTTATCGCCAGAACTGCAAAAGCATCCCTTGGGGCTATCACCAAGGATGGAGTCGCTACTCCCAGTGTTGTTTCTAGGACTAGAACTGAGCATCGCAGTGTTATCGACAAGACAGAACTGTCCTCTTCGGTGTTGTTGCCGATCTTTTGATCTACAAACCTCGGGGTTATCTCCGAGATTAGAAATGACATTCCCGGTGTGTGTTCTAGGGATTAGAAAGACGTTCCTGGTTGGTGTTCCGGGTTGGAACGGATGTTCCTGGTTTGTGTTTTGGGTTGGAACTGAACTTCTGGTAGTATCAGGAATGGATGTAAGATGTCTTCCAGGGTTATCTCTGAAAGACGAATCTGCCCTCCTGCAATGTTAGTAACAGGCATGCAGAAAATTTCAAGTGTCTACAAATGCCCCTCTTTATCATATTCACGCAATGCAAGGCATAGATAGGATAAAGAATCCTAGACACTTGAAATGCAAGCAAGATAAACATGATGATATATTCAGCAACATGATGCAAATGTATGATGCATGATTGCCTGTTGGGATGACAATCAGTGATGGCTTGGACATGCGATCAAAAGTCTCCAAGGATGTTGACGTTGGGGCTATCACCAAAATCTTGAATCCTAGACACTGGCCTATATTCCATAGAGGTACCTCTTGTGTGTAAGAGATCTGTGGGGATAAAGCTTTCTCTATTTGAGGATGTGTATAACATATTCCCTCATTCTGTCGGAGTTACTGCCAACAGTTTGTCATCATCAGGGTTTCCCGACCTTCGTTAATGTGTGTATCACCGGATAGATCCCAGCTGGGTGCATTGTCAAGGTTGCTTGACCTTCATTGATGTATGTGTTAATGGTAGTATTTCATTGTAACCCCTGCCGGGGATACATGGATGAATGACTTCAATGGGTTTATTTGCCATCGGCTGATATAACATCAAGGCTGCTTGACCTTCATTGATGTGTGTATTAATGGTTGCATTGCGTTGTAATCCCCGCTAGGGATACGCAGATGCTTGAAAGATGTGCATTATAACCCCCGCCAGGGATACGTTGATGTTTAAAAGATGTACGTTGTGACCCCCACCGAGGATACGTAGATGCTTGATAACTTCGGCGTTGTAACCCCCGCCGGGGAGGTTTGATATTTCGTGGTTTTGCGTTGTAATCCCCGCCGGGGAAGTTTAGGGTTTTGACCCTGCAAATGACGGCATCGGACCTTTGTGGGGTATTGCTGAGCATGATCTATTAAAGCTGAGCTCATTAGTATAGTATACCCTGCATTCAAGCGAATACCGTTGAGACTACGGGAGTTTAACTCTGACCGACAAGAAACCAGGATTTTCGGCTATTTCGCTCAATCGCGTAGCATTTTTATTCCTGATTTGTCCTTTTTAGCTTGTGAGACCTCCTTTGCAACTCTAACTGTAGCAAGTTGGAGGTGTGGGACCCATGTAAAAGTGCCGCAGGTACACCTGCAGGAGTCGTAGGTGAGCCTGCAGCCAACCGTGCCTATGTATAGGCCAATGGTTGCTTTCATAAGTCATTTTCAAGTTGTGCAGCGAAGGAAATCTGAGAGCTCTTCTTCAGATCTGCTGAGTTCGGGCAACTTTTTGCATATTCTGTCACTGTACAAGCATTCTTCACTGTTCTGGTAACGTATGCATGTATTTTTTTATAATTTCTATTTGTTGGAAAATGACTTATCACATGAAATGCATTTAGACACATAGTAGTAAATATACATGCTGATATGACTTGATAAAAAATATTCAACATAGCAAATGTTAGTATTAAACCATGCTGAACATAATGATGTGAAAAAATATGACTTTTGAAATAGTCAAATTGGCACCTTTTACTGTCATTTCTTATCCTATATGAGGACAAATGAGTAAAGGTAGAAAAGTAAAATAATCCTGTTAATTAGACTACACTTACGGATTTTTACTGTGATGTGATTAATGCATGTAGGATGTATATGACTGTGTACAAGTGTGCTACTAAATGGCCACCTAGTCATGCCTATGTGCATGTGGATAGTCCCATTTACAAAGGGGGCTATGACAAAATTTTCCCAAAATGTAGGTATTGGGTAGTCATACATTTTTAACTCTACTATAGATGTATGTTAAAACAATTCATTTTGAAAAGCTCTAGGTAAGAAATTACCACACCCTTTCTGAGGTGATTTGGAGACTTGCTGTCCAGATATTATGGATCCGGATCAACCGAGTAGTTCCTGCAGGACCACTTCTGGTGTACGGAGGAGAGTTTCTGAAGAGCCTCAACGCCGTTCTATTAGACAGCCTCATCGTTTGGTGGAGGCGGTGATATGTCCTATTCAGATTGAAGTGCCAAATGTCGAAGACGAGGAGGAGGATGCACCGATCAAGGTTCCTGCTCCTGTTGTACGTGTTCCCCGTAGGGAATTTCCAGGTATTCAAGTTGTGAACCTAGATCTTCTGGGTGACTTGAGTAGGCATCCTTCAGTATACCTGCACGCAAACGAGGTATGAAATTAGATCTTTAATCTTCCTTATTTTCTATTGATGAGGAGTCAAGGATTCTGATGTTCATCTGCATTTGATGTAGGTTCTCGACTTCACACAGCCTCGAGGGAACTGGTTTAACATCCACTCCATGTATCAGGCTTTTCATGATGACTACAGAGCGATTGTCAATGGCTGGGGATTTGGGATATTCTTCTCCATTCTACCCGTCATTCAGTCCCTAGGGTTACCTCGTGGCATTATCGCGGCGATGGTTTCACTGCACTCAATCACTCCATTTGCTGGACTGTGAGGTGATGATGACGCCGATGGATTGGCGATTTATCACAGGTATGGAGTTTGGAGGGGAGCCGGTGCCTTGCACGGCAGATATCACCCCTACTGCCGTCAGATCCTTGTTGGGAGTTCCGGCGGAGGCGTTCAAGGTCAGGACTATTCGTACAGGTTCTCTGAGTATAGATGCTATGAGTAGGCTGTTGAGTGAGCCCATACCCGATGATGTGAGAGTCAGGGATTGCATTCTTCAGCGATTGTTCCTGATGATCATTAGGGGCTGCTTCATAGCAGATAATTCCTCTACGGTGTCCTTCGCTTTGATCAGTGCCACTCGACACGTTGATCGTATAGGAGAGTATGATTGGGGTTCCTACACCTTTGCCTACTTCCTTAGGGGAATGCGCATGCAATCTCAGGGCTTGACCGAGGCGTGGTTAGGATTCTACCCATTTCTGCTGGTGAGTGTTTCTCTTGTCTTTTCCCATGTATAGGTTAAAAGTGTTGACTGACAGCAGATGTTTGCCTTTGTGTTGGTAGTTTTGGGCCTATGAGAGGCTTCCTTGTTTGCGTCCTGTGAGCGTGTTAGGTTTCGACACCTATCCACGAGGACGAAGATGGCATCATTCCATACTGGCGGAGGTCCCTGTTGCTGAGGGTTTCACTCATTGTCGCCTACAGTTGGAGTTGTTGACAGTCGATGTCATTGCATGGATTCCCTACTCTGGAGAGCATTTGGGAGTTGGTTTTGAGGATGGGTACCCGACTTGAGTAGAGTACGTCATTTCCACCCGTAGGATTCCTCTCTTCACAGATGGAGGATGGGAGCTCTATTTAGGAGAGTGTGCTACTAGGGGCACTACAGGAGAGATCCATATGCCGATCTTGCCTCTTGCTAGGCGTTATTGGCCTGTTTTGCAGTCACCCTTCATTGACATCCCATTGATGGGGATTGACGGTTTTACATTGTTAGAGGGCCCCTGGTCTTAGGAGATGTTCCAACATTGGTGGATCCCTTATACTATTGGAGCTCAGACCCGCGCCACACAGTTTTTGGGGGATATGGTTCCAGGATCCATGATGATGATTGATTGGCTAGCCTGTGTTAGAGATCCGACTCATGTGACACAGTTAATGATTGACCCGTCATTTGTCTGGGACACATCTTTTCATTCGGCATTTGGGCGAGATCCTTGAGAGGTAGATACTTTTGATCCTTTCAGGCTCTGGCGGCCCTCACCACCCATATATGCTTTGTCGGTGCAGATCCTCCCTTATATCGGTCGACATCCCACAGAGATAGAGATCCGATTACTCGGGAGGAGTTACATCGGTGGGGCGATGTCGATGATGTGAACATCGACCTTTATTAACTTTTTTCTCGATGTATTTCTCGCTATTTCTTTTGATAGGCCTCTGTTAGCATCTGGGTAGCTTCGCCCCATTCTCGCTATACCTTTTGATAGGCCTCTGTTGGATGTAGGGTAGCTTTGCCCCATTTCCTTGTATTTTAGCTGTATAGAGATGTATTAGATGATGATATACTTAGGAATGTATGTATAGTTTTCATTCCCTATATCATATTGCCATCTATTATATCATGCATGTTATTATGTTATGCATATGTATGTATGTCCAGAGATATTCAGTATTGACCCCTGGATGGTCTTATGACACGGCTCGTACAGATGTCTTCTTCGACAGTTAGCCGTATTGATCATACCCCACCATTTTTGGTGGTATCTGGTATGCACTCATGGTATGATAGTATATCACCATCAGACATGGTGATCGTAGATGATTTACTGTAGCATACTATGACCCTGTTGATGTTTCAGGTTCCCAAAGGATTTATAGAGGGCATGCTAGAGCACTGGGTATCGGAGAGGCAGGTTTTCCGATTTGGGACCCAGGAGTTGACTCCAACTTTGGAGGAGTATGCCAAGTTGACGATGCTGCCACTGGACAGACCTTGCATGCATATGGCTATTGGAGACATGAGCGAACGCAGTCGCATGACCTCACCGGATTGAGGCGTAGAGTAATCCAGATTTAGATTACATCCGCCACGTGATATCCCAAAGATTTCTGTTTGATGGTTTTGGCTCGAGAAACGACTATGCACTGGCATTAGGGATTTCACCACACCGAAGGACCATTGGCATTCAGCCAGAGTAGATGTACTGCTTCTATGCGTATTGTCATACGTCTTCATGTCGCGGTACATGGATGAGTTGGATATCGGCGTCATTATGGCAGTGAGAGCTCTCAGGGAGGGTCATACCATTGTACTGATGATCATTGCAGGGACTCTAAGGTCAGCTACATACTGTTGAACTTATCTGGCATGAATGTTTATAGGTAGCTCGGTCATGCTGTATGTGTGGTTTATGTCACACTTGAGACCGATTGGCACACTTAGACGGCATGGGTTTTGCTTCACCCATGAGATAGCCATGTCGTACTCCTTTCAGCCTGCGGAGTGTATAGATGCTGCATCGTGGTCATCTTTTCTGGCAGGAATTAGGGATCCGTTTGCTATATTACCGTGTTCAGGGCTTAGTTCACCCTACAACTTTATTACTCACACTCCGGGCATGGATTATCTCCCTCTGGCTGGATTGAGGGGCATGATCACTTACCACCCATTGGCCGTGATGTGTTAGTTTGACCAGTTTCAGGATTTTCATCCTTATGAGGGGGCAGTGAGTCAGCGCTTCACTTCACACCATTTATCAGCGGAGGACAGATCTGGGTTGTATGCCTATTGGGATCAGTGAGAGCTGGCTGAGTTTTCTGTTAGTCATCCAGGTTGTTATGCAGAGTCTTCCGCATGGATGGAGACAGAGACTGCATTAGTTGCGGCAGTATCCACAGTGCAGGATGTTGATTCTGACGATGAAGAGCCTATAGAGGAGGCTGTTATTCCCATCGATGACTTGACTGCTGGGCTGCCAACATTTGTAATGGATTCTCCCACCCCGAGTGCCACTGTTACTCAATATTTGGCACAGCATTTGGAGCAGAGCTTACATCTGATGACCTATGATAGAGATTAGGCTAGGGCCGTGATGTTGATAGCTCTTGATGAGAGAGATACCGTTCTATTAGAGAGGGATGAGGCTAGATCAGTCAAGGATGCATTGATTGCAGAGCGGGATGCTTCTTTATCTGCTTGGGATGTGGCCATTGCAGACAACACTTTAGTGAGATCCCAGATGACTGTCAGTCTTGCCGACATGAGTGCTTACATTGATGAGCATTATGCCACCATGTAGTTAGCCTCTGTTCTACTAGCTCGTGTAGATACCCTTGGGCAGGAGCTTGCAGTGCTACCTCCGTCTTTAGAGAGGGATGCTATGTTAGATCTGATAGTCCACATACACACAGATCTGTAGATAGCTTTGTATTTTCCTGCACAGACTAGCTTAGCTATTTTGTCATGTATAGCACAGATGTATATATCAAACAGTATTATGTATGGTAGGGAAATATATTTTGATTCACTTCCCTTTTAGTTATGCCTTGATACTTGCTTGATATTTGCATGTTTCTTCGGGCCTTGTGATGTTGATGCATTCCGAACTTATCCTTGATAGATGGACATTGAGACGTCGCAAGATCTCTTAGAATGGATCATTGATTTTTGTAAATCCCTACCATCTTTGGTGTCTTGGGACTGGTATCTGTATGGAAAAGTGGAGAGGAGGGTGGTTTCTTCCTCTTTGAGATTGACCGCACCACAGATGGTCGCCAATACTTCTATTTATGAGAAGCCTAGTTAATTCCATCTCTTATGGGTTGGTATTGCTCTTTGAGGCATGATCGCAGCTTAGATGGTCACCGAATCTTCTATTTGTGAGAAGAGGTTGGGTAATTCCATACCTTTGATCTGAAAACCGATGAAATGTAGGCGAATTGAAGGTTGATCCTAATCTTAGTGTGACAAGAATTTTGTTTTGGTAGGGTTAGATTTGAACCATAAATGGTCGCCTATGTACTCCTATTGAAGAGAGATAAAATCTGCGTAGTTCGAACTCAGGCGTAAGAGGTTCAACGCCGAATGTGAAAGGCGATAGGAGTAGTAGTTGTTGTTTTGTTGTTTTTGTATAGAAAGAAGTAAATGTTTTTGTTGTTTTTGTTGTTGCGACCGGGGCCATATAGCATATGGTTGCCTCGTACTCTTATGAAGAGAGCGGATCGGTCGATGTAGTTCGCCCCTCGGAGACGAATCGCAATTTGAAGAAAAAGCGTGAATCGATGTGCGGGCTATCTTTGCGGGGAGAAGAAAGTTTGATCCCATAATGGGGAGAAACTGCAGGTCTGTAAAAAGTTTGATCCCGTCCTCAAGACAAACTACAAGAGTAGGAAATTTTAATCCCGTCTTCAGGATAAACTACAGGCGTAGAAAAGTTTAATCCCGTCTTCAGGATAAACTGCAAGTGTGAAAGGTTCAATCACGTTTTTAGGATAACCAAAATTGTGAATGGCTAAATCTCATCTTCAAGATAACCGAAATTGTATGGAAGGTTTGAAATGAGGTAAAACCAGGCTGCTGGCTTGAAGTGTATGTTTCCCTGAGGGGCAGAAGAGTATGTAGAAAGGAAAGGGTTCAAAACTGGAATGACTGGTGATTTGGTGATCAAAACTAGGATTTTTGTTTGGTGATAACTTGAGACATAGTACCGTGTCACAATGTCCGAGTTAATAAGCTGTGGAAATTCATCGCCATCGATTTCCTACAATCTGAGAGCACCTCCCGTCAATACTTCCTTGACAATAAATGGGCCTTCCCAGTTAGGAGCGAATTTTCCCTTAGATTGATCTTGGTTGTCAATGATCTTCTTCAAAACCAAGTCATGTTGTGTGAATTACCATAGTCGGACTTTTCTGTTGTAGGATCATGCGTTCCTTTACTGATATAACTGACCATGGAAGATAGCCGCGGATCGCCTTTCGTCTATTAGAGACAATTGGTGATACTTGTCATGTACCCATTGGTCTTCACCCAACTGAGCATCCATCAATACTTTGAGGGATTCCATTTCCATTTCTATGGGGAGCACTGCTTCCATCCCATAGACTAATGAGTAGGGGGTTTCCCCAGTGGAAGTTCACATGGAAGTTCTGTAGGCTAATAAAGTCAGAGGTAATAGGTCAGGCCATCCTTTGTGATTCGCGGACATTTTTTGCATGATATTTTTGATGTTTATATTAGCTGCTTCAACATCACCATTCATCTTTGGATGGTAAACGACGGAGTTGAGGTATTTGATGTGGAATTTTTTGCATAACTCCTCCATCATTTTGTTGTTGAGGTTCTTAGCATTGTCTGACACAATGACCTTTGGTTGTCCATATCGACAGATGACATTGTTTCTGATGAAAGCAATGATAACTTCTTTAGTAACCCTAGGGAAGGATGTTGCTTCTACCCATTTGGTGAAGTAGTCGATCATGGTGAATATGAATCGATATCCATTACTAGCTTTGGGCTCGATGGGCCCGATCACGTCCATTCCCCACATTGAGAAGGGCCATGGAGAACTCATATTGTTGAGTTCCCTTGGAGGGGCATGGATAGCATTCCCATGAATCTGGCACTGATAGCACCTCTTGACGTGATCATCACAGTCAGCCTTGAGTGTAAGCCAATAATGCCCCATTCTAAGGATCTTCTTGAAAAGTAGGGGTCTACTCATGTAAGGGCCACATACTCCACCATGGATCTCATTTATGAGTCTCTGAGCTTGGTCTTTATCTAGACATCTGAGGAGACCTAATCCAGCATCTCTTTTATAGAGTGCATCTCCACTCAAGTAGAATTTCATAGCAAGTCGATGAATCCGCCTCTTCTCAGTTAGGGTCGCCTCAGCGGGTGTAGATCCATCTCATAGATACTCCTTGATGTGCTGATACCAAGGATTGTGGATGGGAGGTAGCTCATCCAATACTTCTCCAACGTAATTCCCATAGACTAGGGCTCTTTGCAGAGTAAACGTGATGTTTGGCATGTTTTCTTTGTCAGGTATGTAAACCAAGGAAGCCAATGTTGCTAATGCATCTGCAAAATCACTCCTATTACGAGGAATATTTAGAAAAGAGATATCTTCGAACTCTAAAGCCATCTGTAAAACTTGCCGATGGTAAGGCAACAAATGTAATTCTTTGGTTTGATAGATTGCTGTGGATTGCTTGATTACCAATTCAGAATCCCCAAAGATAGTTAACCGCCTGATGCCCATTGGACGGGCAAGTTTTAGCCCCATGATATAGCCTTCATACTCAGCTGTGTTGTTGGTGCTGACAAACTGCAATTTGACAACGACAGAATATTTCTCCCCCGTACCGGATATTAGAATTGCTCCAGCTCCAGAGCCTTCTGTGTTAATAGCTCCATCAAAATACATTCTCCACATACAACATGTATCGTACTGATGTTGTTGTTGAACTGTCATTACCCCTTCATCGGGGAAGTATGTTTCCAAGGGTTTGTAATCCCCTGTAGGTGCGGCGCCCAGTTGATCCATAATTCCTTTACCTTTGATAGACTTTTGCATCACATAGACGATGTCAAATTGCTGTAGGATCAACTGCCATCTGGACAGTCGACAATTCAGTATGGGCTTACTGAACACATACTTGAGAGGATCCATTCAGGATATGAGATGGGTTATGTGACCATGAAGGTAATGCTGTAACCTCATGGAAGCCCATGCTAAAGCACAACAAGTCTTCTCAATCAGAGTGTACTTGTGTTCACTGATGCTGAATCTTTTGCTTAGGATAGCTCGTTCTTGGCCTCTATTGTCTTTCTGCCCCAGCATGCAGCCCATGACATTGTCATTTTTAGATAGGTACATGAACAGCGGAACATCATCCCTGGGAGGTACCAAAATAGGAGCGTTAATCAGTTGCTCTTTAATGGTAAGGAAGGCTTTCTAACACTCATCATTCCATTTCATGGAGGAGTTCTTCCTTAACAGCTTGAAGATAGGCTCACAGGTTGCTGTGAGTTGAGAAATGAATCTACTAATGAAATTGATTCTTCCCAAAAATCCCTGTATTTCCTTCTCTGTTTGAGGAATGGGCATTTCCTTGATGGCCTGGATTTTGGTAGGATCCAGTTCAATCTCCTTATGGCTGACTAGGAAACCTAGCAACTTGCCTGACTTAACACCAAAGGCGCACTTGGCGGGATTCAACTTCAAGTTGTACTTACGCAACCTGTTGAAAAGTTTTATGAGATGGTCTAAGTGGTCATCCTCCTTCCAGGATTTGACGATGATGTCATCCACGTAGATCTCTATCTCTTTGTGCATTAAATCATGGAAAAGAGCCATCATAGCTCGCTGATAGGTTTCCCCGGCGTTGATGAGGCCGAATGATAACCATCTGTAGCAAAAGGTTCCCCAAGGCGTGATGAGAGTAGTCTTCTCACGATCTTCCTCAGCGACCATAATTTGATGGTACCCCGCAAAGCAATCAATAAAGGAGTACATGCTGTATTGAGCAGTATTATCAATAAGAATGTGGATAAACGGCACGAGAAAGCTATCTTTAAGGCAAGCTTTGTTAAAATTCCGGTAATCGACGCAGACTCGCACCTTTCCTCCTGGTTTAGGTACGGGAACAATGTTGGATATCCACTCCGGATATGTAGACACCATGATGATGCCAGCTTGAAATTGTTTCACAATTTCTTCTTTAACTTTTAAACTCCATTCATGTTTCAATCACCTGAGCTTTTGCCTAACTGGCTAAAATCCTTCTTTGATGGGAAGGCGATGAAGAACAATGTCCGTGAACAAACCCACCATGTCTTCATGAGACCATGCAAACACATCCTGGAATGGGGTTAATAGTGCAACAATGTCATTCCGTTGATTTGTTGTAAGGTGTGAACTAATTTGGATTAGCTTAGGGTTGTCTAAGGTTCCAAGATTGAAAGAAGTGGTTTGATTAAGATTGGGTTTGGGTTTATCTTTGACCCATTCCTTAATCTCCTGAGGTGTCTCAATGTCCTCTTGGATGTCCATCAAGTCTGAGTCCAACTTTGCATCAAAGTTACAGCCCTTGTGGAGAGAAGGCACTTCATCAGCAAGTACAGGCACATCTAAATTCAGAGTCCTAAAACAAAAGATGCTTTCACTTAATATATGCAACTGTTCGATCATACAAAAGTGTTAGCATGTACTTGATAAAATAACTGCTAATATTGTAAAGGAAAGCAAGTAATTAAAGTTTTCTACAGGGTAGAGGGATTTTCTGCCCATTTTACCCTCGTCGACCAATGCATGGAGTGCTGCTCCAATTGTCGAGGGCAAAGTCCTGATGGATAGCAGTGATGGAAGGATCGTCATTGTCCTCCTTTTACCGAATGATAACCATGACATCTGGACAATCATCGTCTAGGGTGTATTTGTTTGTATGTTCATCATGAACAATAACGCGTATGCCTGCCATCATCAAGGCAAGGTCATGTTTACGTTTTCGTTCCTTTCCTTCCGCTTCGGGATCAGGGATCAGCACCTCTTTTTCTTTGATTGGTACTGGTTTCAAAAACAGCAAAGCCACAACATGGGCTGGAACCTTTACTGGAGATTGCATCAACTCATGAGGTAAAGGTATAGAAAATTTCCATGCTGCGAAAGCTTGAGGAACCTGATTGTGCTTATGAGGATTCCTGTGACTGGAACCGGTAGAATAGCCTAGTCTGGTTGTTCCAATTTGACTGGACATTTGAATAGGGTGCTTAATACCCTACTTATCTTTACCAAGCCCTTTTCCAGGTTGATGACCCAATGACATCATTTCTTGAGTGGCCGACATAACCTCGGCAGAAATCTTGGGTACGGGAAGTGGTGCTCCAATAGAATGGTATTGCGTGTTAATCACTTCCAGAGTATGGAAACTGGTCGGTTCAACTTCTGAATTGAAGATGATAATTGGTAGAGATCCTTGTCCAGGACATTCTGGCTCAGCGTTAACAGTGACTAGACTGTTGTTGATAATGTATTTGAGTTATTAATGTAGTGTGGAGGGAACAGCTCCAGCCATGTGTATCCATGGTCTCCCCAATAGCAGGTTGTATCCCAAGTCTATCTTGAGGACGTGGAAGGATACATTGAATGTATTTGGACCAATCTCAATTGGCAACTCAATCTTTCCAACAACATTTCGTCGGGATCCATCAAAAGCTCTGATAACCATATGGCTGCTTTGGATCTACTTGAGATTGACATTCATCTTCACCAAGGTGGCATAAGGACAGATATTTAGAGATGAGCCTCCATCTATCAAAACTCCAGCTAGCATGTACCCGGAAGACAACACTATAATATGCAATGGCTTGCAATGACCGGTCCCTTCGGGACGTATGTCCTCATCAGTGAAGGATATCACATTGTTGTTGAAAATGTGATCAACCAAATGTTGAAATTTTTCCACATCCACTGATTTTGGCAAGTAGGTTTCTTCTAAAACCTTTAGTAAAATCTTCTGATGATTCTCAGAAGAGAAAACCAAGTCCAGTATTGAAATCTGGTGTGGATCTTCACGTAAGCTTAAAACCACTTTGGCTTCATTGTGGCCTATAGTGCGGAGAAATTTTTTAATCTTCTCTATGGGCAACTTCCCCCTTTACTTCGCAAGTAGGTTTAATAACCCATTGAGGAAGATACAGTGGATTTTCCTTCGACACTTGAAGATAGTATGAGAGCGTGGATCCTTGACTTCTCCATAATTCCATGGAACATTGTGTAAAATGAAAAGCAGGATATTGTGGTCCGAAAGATAAAGAAATTGGCTCGTGCGGCCACTTTCAAAGGATTGTCGGCTCCTTTGAGTTGAATTGGTTGTCAGAAATACTTTGTGATCTCATCATCCACTTGAATATGAGACGCTCTCGATCCCTTCCATTTGGTAGGACATGCATTCCCACCCTTGAGTTGCACATTGTAATCATCTGCTATTTGCAGGACACCACTATCAATAAGATTCTGAATAAGATGGCAGAGTGCCCAGCATTCTTCTGTGCTATGACCGCGAGAATGTGAATGATATTGACACATTTCATCAGGATTAAACCGTCCTGAACGAGGATTGATTGGAGGGAGAAGGAAGGTAATTCTTCCTTCGTTGATCAACATCTGTACTATCTCTTCCATAAATTGGCCCAAATAGGTGAATTCCCTCTGATTGGCAAAATCCTGACGGGCTTTAGCATTTGCTCTCTTCGCAACCTTATCCTCCATAGATTCCTTTTCTAAAGGTGGTGAGGAGGCATTCATAACAAAAGGAAGGAGATAGGCATGCTCCTGCCTGATTAATTGGCGTGTGACTTGATGCTGGTGGGTCACCAGTTTTGCCAATTGCTCAATTTATTTGCAAAGAGCTTTCATCTTTCATTCCATGGTAAACTGGAACTTTGCATAATCCCATTTGTCAACACCGTCTTTGATGGCTTGGGATGATTCACCGTTAGAATTGGAACCTTGTACAGTGCTCCAACTAATCATGTTGACCTCTTCTTCTCTTTGTTGAGGAAGGGGGTTGTCTTGCACATGAGGTTGATCTGGTTTGGTGACCACAATCTCACCATTGTCTATTAGATCTTGAATCTTGTGTTTCAAGGCCCAACAATCTTGAGTATCATGTCCAAGTGCTCCGGCATGAAAAGCACAGTTCCGAGTAGCATTAAAACCCCTCCCATTAGGGTTGGCTGGTGGAAGAAGATGTGTAATTTTCTTCTGAGCAGTCAGAAGAGCAAGAATATTCTCGAGCGAGTCCCCTAAGGGTGTGAATGTTCGAGGTCACTTTACTTCTCCACTTTTAGGCAATGGAGGGTTTGAAGATTGTGCTGGAAAAGGGGAGTAATTTCTCCTCTGCATAGGCATGCTTTGATTGCCTTTTTTGTCCTTGTAGTATCAAGTAAACATCCTCCTTTTTCTTTTTATGGACCCTCAAAATTTGTTTCCATAAGATCCGAATTTGGATGTGCTCAAAGAATGACTTTAAGAGCGGCTAGGTCTTGAATTTTACTGGACTTCAATCCCATCTCACCCATTTCTCTCATGCTTAATCATTTCGAGAATGGTTTGCCAATACTGACTAGAACTCATTCATAGAAAGGAGCTTCTGTACATCTATAAAAGTCTTGACCATTTCGATTCTCATCATGGAAGGAATAACTTGAGCAAAGAAGGCGCCTCCACCTTTGAAGCGTACTCTCTAAATGACTCATTAGGACATTTCTTGACCTTGGTAATTTGGTACCATCAGAGCCATCTGAGATTGAAAAGCTCAGATTGAGTGAGGAAGGCGTGAGCCGACCTCTTCCCACTATGGATCTTTGAGTTGTCTAATCTGGTATACCATGAACGGGCTTCTCGGTTCAGGACTTTTCTCGAAATAAATTTGCATTCGAGCTTTTCATTTTCTGCATAAGATCTAAGTTCTCCAATGAACACTTTTAAATGTGTATAAGGATCCCCTAATCCGTCATATTTCTCAAAATCAGGGGTCTTGAATTTCTCTGGATAATGAACACCAGGAAATATGCAAAGGTCTATATATTAAACACTGCCATATGTTCCAATCCCTTTGAGAACATGAATAGTTTCCTCCATTTGAAGGACCTTCTTCCTGATATCACCATTGTCTGGATCTCCTTTGAGATGGGTGTGTTCAGGGGCTTTGTTGGTTGTATCCAACTAAGGTTCTAGAATTGTTTTTTCCAGACCTTGAACTCCTCCTTGTGTAGAGGATTCTGTATGTGGATGGATCTTCGTACCCTGGGTGGACTGGTGCAATTCTTTCAGTAGAAAGACCAAGTCTGTAATTTGTTTACTCAATCCGTCAAATTCTTCTCAAGAGACAGCATTAGACTGGTCAGAAGAAGACATGATTGGTTGTAGGCTCGTGTCCTTTTTGGATTTTGAGCGGGTAACAGGCCCAATTATTTTCCTACAAAAGACGTATGTAGTTTAGTCTTAGGGTAATGTAAATGTTATCATAACATGTCCGTTTAGGAATTTTTGTCCTGCAAAACTGGTTGTTAATTGATAACATGTCATGCATGCACAAATATTCTTCATATTTTCCATTACATATGGATGAACATGAAATAAAATTCCAAGTAAATGTATTTACAAGTAATTAAAAATGGAAAGTATGAAGAGACTTTCCTCCGCGTTTGGTTTATTAGAGGTTGACTTATCTTAGGGTTTCTCTCACGGCTTTTTGGCATAAAGGTTCCCAGATCATCGCAATTTACTTGATGGGAAGTTAATCCGGTCTTTCAACTGGAGCGAATCTGGGTGGTGCCTTTCCTGAGCCTAGCTGGAATTATTCTTCCTGCAAGTCCAGTAATCAAACACCGACAGGATAGCCTCCTGATGGAGGAATCACACAACATACATTCACATACAACGTGTCTCACCGTATATGCAAAATGATGACATGTGCGAAGCACTAATATCGCAGATATATATTTAGCAGTGCAGTAAATAAAAATGCATTCGTACACATTCATCAGAAATGTAAATGCAACATTGACACACAAGCATATAACAATTTTGAAAAGCTTGTAATAGTGCTTAAGCCCTCTTACTGGAGTCCCCAACAGAGTCGCCACCTGTCGACGTCGGGATTTTTGAGTGTCCCTTTTCGTTACTTGTTCTTTGGTGTTCTCATGTTAATGTGAGATTTGTTTGAAAAAACAAGTGAAAAAGGTCTGACATGTATAATGTCCACAATTTGACTTTAAGAGTCGCCAGTTGGTGTATTTAACTGGTTGCACCAACGCAACTGAAAAAGGTTTTCACATTGACCCAGTGATTTGACACTGCTAGACGGGTCTATGAAACCGAGATTCATTTTTGGGTCCGGGGGCTTGATTATGCAGAGGGAAGGTGTTAGGCACCCCCCGACATTCGTGTTACCACGGTGACCGCCACTTTTTAAAGAAATTATTATATGAATGTGTGTGTGTGTGTGTGAGTGTGTATGTGTAATAACCGTGAATCTTAAGTCACCATGTATGTATGTACATTTTTTTTAAACTTTGTATTATATATGGATACATACATTTATGGATTTCATTAAAAATGAAAGCCTTGTGACTTATTATACATTAGGTAAGGATATTAAATAACCTAAGGGTTATGTTAACACAAAAAAGTTAGTATTTTATACGTATACTAACTTAAGTGGGTAAACTTAGTATTTCAAGTGACTAATAATTTTAAACCTAATTCTTGTAAATCTAATTAGGTTATGAGATAAAATCATATGTATAAGTAATTAAACTTCATATGATTGGAGATGAAAGCCCTAAATTATCAAATTGGGTAACATTATTAAAATTGTTGGACTATGTTTTTATCTAGCCCAAATCAATTAAAAGAGAAGCCCAAGGAAAATAAATTGTAATCCAATACTTAGCCCACTTGATTGGGGGTATTCTAGACATTTGATTAATCAAAATTGGGCATTTAAAATAAAAGCTAAATGGTGGATATTATGAGGATCCTAAGTGGAATAATTAATCTAGCTTGTCCATTAGTAGACATGAATAAACATAAGGACAATGTTGTAAGGCTCCCATTGGTTGCCACTCCATTATGCACATTTAATCATGTTTAACCTAAGGTAAGTAATAAACAAAGTGTTTTTACCTAATGGGCAACAAAATGATTGTGGGAAAATTAATAATGAATTGCCCATTACATTTTGAATTCACATTCATTCTTCCAACATCTCATTTTCTCTCCATCTTCTTCATCTTCTTCTTCTACCTCTTGCTCCCAAGCTAGCCAACTTCAAAGAGAGAAAAGAAAGAGAGAATTTCAGCCATAGGAAGAAGAATTATAGGAGTTCTAGTGGTTTATGCCCCTAAGTTTATTAGTTACTTTGGAAAATCAAGGAAGGTAGCCACTAAGTCAAGGTATAATGTACCTTCATCTTCTTCTCTTACCTTGTTTTGATAGCTTGATTTTTGATGGGGTTATGTACAACTACTCAAGATACACTAGTTATACATACCATCATGCATGGAACTAAGTATCTTGAGTGTTAGATCAAAGACTTAGAGGAAGAAAATGAGCATATGTTCTCCAAGGGTGAAAACTCTTGTTTTTCTTTCACTAAATCTTGTGTAACTCAAGTTCTACAACTTGGAATTATGATCCGTCGAAGGGGGGTGCTAGATACATGAGTTTTCTAGTAAACCCAAGTGGTAGATCACAAATCTAGTAAGTTTTGAAACCTTTAAGATTATTTTTCCCAAAACAGTCCACTTTATATGCTAAAGCCTTGAAATCCAAAATCAGCTACTGACTTGTTTTTCATGAGGCTGTTTCGGCTAGTTCCTTGTCTTGTAAAAATCTGGAAAACTATTACAGAGGTACCTTATGAAGTTATCTACGCGTGAGGAAAAAAAAAGCGGACACGTTTGAGTTATATATTGTGCGTAATGACTATTTCCGTAAAGGACTCCATAAATATTATCCTACGTATATATCACTGTGTATACACTGGAAAATTCCAAAAGTTTTACAGTAGCTTCATATATATTAAGAGAGCATACCCTGAAAATTTCAGATTTTTCTGAGCAAAACTCAATTTTTTAAAAATAGAGCAAGATCTGAGTGTTTTGAGCACTTTAAAAATAGTAAATCATTTTCTAAAATTCTAGAAAAATTAGAGGATCATTGTTGGTTCATATTCTGTTAAAATCCAGAAGCTGAGAATTTTTGGAATCAGTTTTCTATTTTTCCTAAAAATGATTAGGTTATGAATAAAAGGAAATAAATAGTTAAATGATGCATTTAATCAGAAAAATATGATTTTTATGCTTGAATGCTCATAATATATTATATGATGACTATCTTAGGGTATTTTGGTAATTTATAATAATAAATATTACTTATGACCTTTTATGGATATTAAATAAGAGGTTATTAAAGGATGAACAATTAGAATAAATTTTTTATTAATTTAATAAATCATTGGAATATTATTATAATACTAATAATATTATAATATGATGTTGTTATGTATAAAAATATTAGATTAGAGTATTATTATTAAATAATAATATTCAAGATTAAATAAAATATTATTAAATGATTAATAATATTAGTAAGTGAATAAAATATTATTAAATGATTAATAATATTAGTAAAGGGATAAAATATTATTAAATGATTAATAATATTAGTAAGTGAATAAAATGTTGGTAAATGATTTAAAGTATTATTAGTGAACCAATAATACTAGAAGGTGAATTAATATTATCTAAGTTAATAATATTATGTGAATTAAAGGTAGTCGTTAATAACACTATCTAGACATGATAATGTTTATAAGAACTTATTGTAATGTATGATATCTATGTGATTACATAATCTGATGTTATGCAATGACTAATTGAAAGACTAATTATAGGTCTCTCAAAGGAAGATATTTTAACTACATAGTGGATAGAAATTTATTTCGTAGCTGTAACCTACGATCGAGGCAAGTTTCCTAACTCAACTTGAGTTATTATTTTCAAAGCATATTAGTGAATAATTATTGATGATTATTCACGTCTTTATTGATTATTGAAATTCGCACTTTGTGCAATTGAATTCGCTTCTACTTGCCATTGAATCGTGAATTAAATTAAAGTTCTTCATTTATGAATCATTTATGGGATAGATCTATGCTAATTGTATCGACTAGATCAAGCATGACTAAATTTGTTAAATCAAATGGATTTTAAATAAGCTCGTTCTTATTAATTGATATGGTAAGAACTCTTGATCGAGAAATGAACAAATTTGATTAAGGCATGATATCAATGTTTGGATTATTAAGTGTTTATGCATAAATCACGGGGTATGAAAAGTGATCCTTGAATACCAAAACTTATTAAAAGGTCCATTTAAATCATTGAGCACCTTGGCAAATGTTCATGGTTATTCAAAACCACTCGATTCATGTTATTCAATTATCGAATATTCAATTGTTGATTATTAATTCATGTTCCTTCACAATCTTATATTATTGTTGAACATTGAAGGCAATATTTCTTTCTAAGTCATGATATATATCCTTTGTCTTTATAAAATTGTGAAGCAAATTAGTTGCTTACTCTTGCTATATCATGACCTCTATTTTCGATTAAGCGAAGGATCTAATGCGAAGCACAAGGGCAAGGGCAAGATCCAGGAGTAATTTTAGAATGAATGTTAAATTAGTTATTATCTAATGGAATTTCTTGAGTAAACTATTTGTATTATAAATGGTGTATTTAAAGTTAAGGTTAGAGAGACCTTGGGACCATATTTTGAGACTTTTGTATAATGAACAATGTATGTTTATTATTTCGAAATAGTTATAGAATGCTTATGATGATGATAGGATCGTGAGCACTGAATCTGAGGTTAGAGATCCTGGATTTGGGGGCGTCACAGGTTGGATCAATGTGCAATTATTTGGAAGTAGTGCAGTACCTTGTTCGTACCTATATACATAGGGTTTAAATTTATAGAAAAATTCAGTTTTAAACAAGATATAGAAATGATGTTTTGTAAAAGAGGTTTTTCAAACGCTGTGCTCAATAGTAATTGAGGCCTTTGATGCTTCCATTTTTATTAAATGTTCGGCTTGTTTGCTTTTATTTTCGAGATGCAAAGAATTCTCGAGAAAATAATATCTGAAGATCTTAGAAACTCCTAATGGGCATGTGACCATCCAAGGAAATTCGAGACAATCAGTAAAATAATGTACAAGTCGCTTTACAATTTGAAAAATGTCCATCATAAGAACCGAATCTAGATTAAGTGGAATGAATCTGTGATCACATGATTCCTAGGCTCACATGATACTACAATTTGTATGAAAAATAGTAAGCAGTTATATATATAAAAGGCATAAATATATATATACAGACATGATCAACCACCACGAAGCAACTCCATGGGGGATCGAAAATGTAAATATATAAAAGCAGTAACTATATATATATATATATATGTGTGTGGACATGATTAACCACCAAGAAGTAAACTCCAGGTGGGACGAAATGTAAACAAAGTTGTAAAAGCGATCAACTGCCACGAAGTAAACTCCAGGCAGGACGAAAATGTAAACAAAGCTGTAAAAGGCCACGAAGTAAACTCCAGGCCTGATATAAATGTGTATATATATATATATATATATATATATATGAACAAATATATATATAAAAGTAGTAAACACAACGGAGTTGAATCCAGGCTCATCGGATATGTCCGAAATAATAATTATATACATAAGTATATATATATATATATATATATATATATATATATATATATATATATATATAAAAGCGAGTAAATGCTCTCAGGATGTAAAATTGGGTTCATCGAGATATATCTCGACAACAATTATATATATAAGTATATATATATATATATATATATATATATATATAAGAAATAAACGCTCCGCATCAAGTTCAGGCTCAATCGAGGCATAACTCGATAATGTTAGTCCATATATGGAATATATACATATATATAAGTATATATATACAGACAGAAATGAAAACCACGGACCGAAGTTCGGGAAAACGCACACTACACGACTCTCAATGTGTATAATAGTGTGTGCTAATATGAGAAGAAGGCTTTATATAATGTGAGAAGGCTTACAGTGGGCTGCCATAGTAGACTTCTATGACTTTAAATGGATATACACTCAGCTCCCGCCGGATAAAAGATTGCTATATGTGAGCTAACAAGTGTTTAAAGATGAGGAAACACTCAAAAGATGTGTATTCAGAGTAAAATGAACAGGGCTTCCTCACCTTTTTCTCTCCTTCTCCTCTTCAAATGGCTGACCCCAAGGCTTGTATATATAGACGGATGACCGCAGGTACACCTGCGGCAGCAGTGGTTGTACCTGCGGCTGGTTGTGGTGCATCCGAGCCTCGCGGGTCTCGTTGTCTCGTAGTACATGCACTCATGCACTGTAATGTCCACTCGAACTTGCAGAACTTCAATTCGAGCATCCGAACGAGGTTTATCTAACCTTCTTCGGACCGCTTGTGTCGAGAGTTAAGCAATAAAATGGATTAGAGGTTGTACGAAGTAAGGAAGAGGGGTCTATGCCCATGGTCTTCAAGCTTCAAATTTTATCCAAAGTACTGCCACACGTAATAGTCACTCGGGATTGTTACTCCTCGATTCTTGTGGGACATTGTTGTATGTATGTATGTATGTATGAAGTGTCGAGATGATGCGCAGGTGTTGAAGGGGCAAGATGATGTTTGACTCCTCGCCGGGGTTATCGCCGGTTTGAGTTGAAAGTAGACGTTGCTCAGG
This sequence comes from Panax ginseng, assembly GCA_020205605.1. NCBI lineage: Eukaryota > Viridiplantae > Streptophyta > Magnoliopsida > Apiales > Araliaceae > Panax > Panax ginseng. The sequence continues at coordinate 99,451,356 of CM035128.1, read as the reverse complement.
GATACATCTAAGATTGGACTACTTATTGGTATGCTGCGATATCATCTTGATGAGATGGTAAGATGACCTTTTTGACTCCTCACCGGGGTTATCGCCGGTTTGAGCATAAAACAGACATTACTCAGGGTTACATCTGAGATTGGACTGCTGCAAGTGTTTGAATACCGCAAGGTCATCTGTGAAAGAACCTATCTGACCGTTGTTAGCTCCGGGTCTGAGGTATGAGTGCCTTAGCAGGAGGTCTGAGCTTGAACTGATCGCATGTGTTTGGAACAAATAATTCCGGAGTTATCGCCAGAACTGCAAAAGCACCCCTTGGGGCTATCACCAAGGATGGAGACGCTACTCCCAATGTTGTTTCTGGGACTGGAACTGAGCGTTGTGGTGTTATCGCGGAGACAGAACTGTCATCTCCGGTGTTGTTGCCGGTCTTTTGATCTGCAAGCCTCGAGGTTATCTCCGAGATTGGAAATGACATTCCCGGTGTGTGTTCCAGGGATTATAAAGACATTCCCGGTTTGTGTTCCGGGTTGGAACGGATGTTCCCGGCTTGTGTTCCGGGTTGGAACTAAACATCCGGTAGTATCCAGAATGGATGTAAGCTGTCTTCCAGGGTTATCTCCGAAAGACGAATCTGCCCTCCTGCAATGTTAATAACAGGCATGCAAAAAATTTTGAGTGTCTACAAGTACTATTCATAAAGTACTATTCACAAAGTACTATTCATGGGGTATTATTCACTCGGGTACTATTCACCCAGGGTACCATTCATGACAAAAATTGATTTCTTTTCTGTCTAAATCATTTTTGATACAATATTATTCTTGAATTTTACTCCACAAAGCAGTATCATGTTGACAATTTGGAAATTATTAAATTGTTGGATAAAAATTTATCCTTTGCTTTCTTTAATTAAATTCTTATATCATTGTCATCATCCTCATGCTTATGATGTGGTAAAAGTCATCTTTGGCCCGTAGTGCATAGATGGACTGTTGATTGGTATGATTATAACCAGGGATTCTTCGGTATAATCATGACTTGTAATGTTACAAATGATGTGGTAAAAGTCCTCATTAGCCCATAGTGCATTGATGGATAGTTGTTAGCATGATCATGACCATTGGTGATTACACGAATATCCTTGGCTCGTAGTGCATGGATAATTCATGGACGTGATACTAATGAATATCCTTGGCCCATAGTGCATGGATAATTCAGTGATGTGGATTATTTAATTAGCTGAGTCTCATTGATAAAATTGATGATAAACTTTTTAAATCATAGAATATAGTAGATAGCATGCTCTACTTGACTCTTTTAATGGATTGCTTGTTTCGCTACAGTTAAACTTGTTGTTTATTAGTTTAACCCTGTTGAAGGCTAACAATAATATATTCTACATTATCTTAGTCATAATATTTCTTATTGGGCTAGTTGAGCTCACCCTTTTGCTTTCATTGTTCTCTTCAGGAAATGAGAATGTAGTCGGGACTAGTCGGGGAACGGAGTGATAGTCCAAGACGGTGGCTATAGTAGTCCTCACTATTCTATAAAACAGTGTGATAATAAATGTAATGAGGACTCCATTTGAGTTTGGATATTGTCTAGAAGGAAATATTCGTGTAAAAACTCTCAGTTACGTTTCGTTGTATTGTATAAAAGAAGTTTGTATTTAAATTTTTTACCATGTATTTGGCGACTCAGAATGGGTGATGTATACCTATTTTGGGGGCGTCACGGTTGGTATCAAAGCTTAGGGATATAATCCATGGTTAAGATGTGAGACTAGAACTAGGGGGAGAGACGGGTTAATCCTTCACTAGTATGACCTACCTAAGTTATTTGTTATTTAATTGTTCAGTTAGAGCATAGGGATAATATGTGGCATGTCAATTAACCCTTATTTTGTGGCAGTGTTGGAAAATGGCATCTGAAAATGTTGAGATAAGCAATGGACCACAGGAGACCGTTGAGTCACCACAGATCAATAACCAGGATAATGTGCATCAGGAAGGCAACAATCCTCATGTAAACAACAACACCGATCAAATGTTGAACGATGGGATGTTCAGAGGCTTTATGCAATTCATGAAAAATCAGGCGAGAGAGACTCCTGTTCAAAAAGCAGGTGGAAACACTGACAACTCTCGGATGGTCACTGCTGTGACGCCCCCAAAATAGGTCCACAAAACCCATTTTGAGTTGCCAAATACATGGTACAGAAAACAACTACAACTTCATTATTACAATTGTCGTGCAAAATACGACAACACATATGCTGTGAGTTTAAATACAAACATTGTCTTCTAGATAATATCCAAACTCAAATAAGTCCTCATTACAATTATTGATACACTATTTTACAAATAGTGAGGACTGCTAAAATAACTGTCTCGAACCATCACTCCACACCCCGACTAGTTCCCGCTATATTCTCGCCTCCTAAGAAGAAAATGGAACAAAAAGGAAAAGGATGAGCTCAACTAGCCCAGTAAAGAATATTATGACTAAGATAATAAAAAACAAATTATCGTTAGCCTTCAATAAATCAGATAAAATATAATGGACAACAAGTTTAGATCAATATTCGCATCGGAAATAACAATTCATTGGAAGAGTTAAGTAGAGAATGAAGTCTACTATCTTCTATGATTTAAAAGTCCATCATCAATATTTTATCCCTGTGACATCAATCAATATACATCTTGAATCAAATATTCATCTTTGCACTATGGGCCAAATATATTCATTTGTATCATCAGTTGGTCATGTTCATCTCAACACATGTCCATCTTTGCACTAGGGCCAAAGATATTCATCAGATAATCATTCATCTTTGCACTACGTGCCAAAGATATTCAGTTATATCACCATTTAGAACTGAGGATAATGAAAATATTTGAAAGAAAACGAATCCAATGATATAAAAGAACAAAGATTAGGGATTCATACTTTAGATAATCTAAATTCAAAAATACTCCATAATAAATCACTGTAGAGCAAATTTCAAGAATGAAGATCAAAACATGAATACAATCAAAGATAGTAACCATAATAGACATCTTGGACAAAGAAAAGAAAATTTAATTTTTCTGTGAATAGTATCGTATTCGTGAATAGTGTCATATACGTGAATAGTAACGTATATGTGAATAGTAACCTCAACATGAAAAAGTAAAAATTTCATAATAAAATTCATACCAATATTTCGGAATAATGATATTGAAAGAAATAACATCATTTACGAAGAAAATAACATCCCTTACCTTAAAAGAATAGTACTTCTGGCTGAAATATCGGATATAATGCTGAAAAAAACTTGCACTGCTTATCAACTCTCAGAGTATCTAAATACTCACAAAAATAAGCTCGATATTATAGAGAGAAAACTTCTGATTCTAGTGTGATTTTCAATTCTAACCTAAGCACCCTATTTATAGGAAAATGCCAGAACGCCAAAGTAGACTAACCTGGTACCGGTGGCTCTACCCTCTGCCATTCACGCACACCACACTTGAAACTTCAGTATTTTTCCACCAAAAAAATAAAAGTGGGGCCCACCCATGTTTTTAATAAAACAAAATATTTATTTCTGAAACTTCAATAATTCACAATAAATAGCCCTTTTATCAGGAAAATATGAATTTTATGTCCATTTCATAGGAAATTTAATTCTCTACAACTTTGTAGAAGAAAGGTTTTCCAAATTCCAAACAAAAAATGACCGAAATCCACATACGGATGATTGTTAATACCTCCATTCCGACAAAATACTGATAAAACACCTCAGCATTAATTCCTTCATTTATAACCACATAAAATAAATATTTACTTATCATATAAATCAATAATTAATTATTCTCAAATAATATTACAAAATCACAGTAATGACAACCAGGTCGTTCCTAGGAAAGAGGGGCTTTCTGATAAGGATTTCTCCTTACTGGCGCGCAATTAGGTGACCAAACCCCTTTCCTAGACATAACTTCCTTAGACATTGTCAATAATGCTATCTAATAATATTATTCAAATAATATGAATTATTGATCTAATAATGGGAAATACTGTGTAGTGACAATTATTGAAACAATAATAATATAAAATATCAACGTAGTAATTATTGAATCAATAAAATAAAATAATAAACAGTAATTACTATAACAATTATTAAGTAGTGCCTTCTTACGTAAGAATCAATAATCTAAAAATATCTTTGTACAATCTTGTGCTACTATATCAACCATCGTAGACATTCAGTACTTTAACCACCGGATATTCCAATTGTTTAATTGTAACAACTACTACCGTTATTTATAAAAAAACTCATACTTGTCATTTTCTTCTTCCGAAAGCGGTTTTTGTTATAGGGCCCAAATTGTTTAACGTGAATAAATACGAATATTCCCCGACAATAAGAATATTCCATGACCAAACGAATATTCCCCGACAACAATGAATATTTTATAACCACTTGCTTATTTTGCAAAATTTGCACATTTTACCCATAAATAACCACATTAATTAAATCCACCCCTTATTATTTCAAAATAATGAATAGAGGAAATTCAATTTTATTTATAAAAATTTGGGGTCTTATAACTGCTAAGCAATTCAAGGAGCTGGGACCACTGGAGTTTTTGGGCCACTTAAGGAAGTGATGTGAATAAAGTAGATAACCAAGATATTTGATGTCTTAGGATGCTCCAAGGAGCAAAAGGTTCCCTTTTCCACCTTCATGTTGAGAGGAGAGGCAGATTACTGGTAGGAATCTGTAAAACGTACTCAACCTTCCGTACTGAAGATGTCTTGGGAGAAGTTCCAAGAACTATTCAACGACAAGTACTTTCCTGAAAGTATTCGTCACATGAAGGAGAAAAAGTTAATCAAGCTAGAGCAAAACAATATAACTGTGTCGCAATATAAGGCTAAGTTTGTGAAGTTATCCCGGTTTGCATCCCATTTAGTAGATAATGAGGAGAGAATGACCCGAATGTTTCTGCGAGGTTTGAAACCCGAAATACGTCAATACCTCATTTCTCACAAACTTTGCTTGTATTGAGATGTTGTGAATAAGGCACAGTTATTAGAGTGCGATAATGAGTCAACCCAACCAAGAGAGAGCAACTGAGAAAATGATAATACTAGTGGTAGCAGTCATCGAAGCGGTGACAACAAACGTGGGGGGAATCAGCATGCTAGAAATGGTAACCACTTTGGTGCTAATCATGTCCAAGACAATAGAAGTGGAAATTTCAAGAAGAGAAGGTTCAACAATGATGGAAGGATAGTAGCACCAACACCCGTTTTTAAGGAAAGAGAATGACCACCGATCGTATGCTTCAAATGCGGAGGGGAGGGACACATCAGTCTAAACTGTATGATGAAGTCCAAAGTGTGTTATAATTGTGGAAGAGAAGGTCACCTAGCCCGATTTTGTCGTGCAGCGAAGTCAAGTCCAGCTGGGATGGAGGCACCAAAGGCCGTCCCAGACAAGACAAAATCGGTAGTTCAAGGGAGAGCTTTTGTCATGACATCCTAAAAAGCGAGGAACCCGAACGAGGTTATCACGGTTAAGCTAATCATAAACTCTTGCGAATTCTATACCTTATTTAATACCGGTTCTACCCATTCTTTTATTTCTCCTACTTGCGCTCAACATTTAAATTTAACTCCGGAGAAATTAGACTTTGACTTATCTGTTGAAACTCTATTGAGAGAAACCTTCATTATATCCACTATTTATAAGTCTTGTTTGATTCAAATCGGCAACCGCACGTTAGCTGTCGGTCTTATCTCTGTGAAAATACTTGCATTTGATGTGATTTTAGGGATTGATTGGTTAACTACTCATCATGCTAAAATTGATTGTTTTCGTAAGGTTTTAGCTTTCATATTCCTAACCAACCTATTATGCGAATTCAAGCAACTAAACCACTAAAGTCAATCACTGTCATATCAAGCTAGAAAGCTATTCGTTTATTGAAAAACGGATTTCAAGCTTTCTTAGCCCATGTCATAGATTTAAATAAAAATACGTCAGATTTGAATGATATTTTTATTGTTAATAAATTTCCTAACGTATTCCCTGAAGAACTTCCTGGCCTACTCCCAGAGCGTGAAATCGAATTTTGTGTCGATCTTAAGCCTGGTACAAAACTCATTTCCAAAGCCTCATATTAAATGGCTCCTATTGAACTTCAGAAGTTAAAAACCCAACTGCAGGAATTGTTAGACATCGATTTCATTCGTCCTAGTACATCTCCTTGGGGTGCTCCTGTTCTATTCATAAAGAAGAAAGATGGGAGTATGCGACTTTGTATTATTTATCGGGAGTTAAATCATGTCACCATTAAAAATAGGTACCCGTTGCCTCGCATTGATGACCTGTTTGACCAGTTGCAAGGCGTCAAATTCTTTTCAAAGATCGATCTTCATTTCAGATATCATCAATTAAAGATTAAAACTGATGACATTCCAAAGACTGTTATTAGACATCGGTACAGGCATTACGAATTCTTAGTCATGTCTTTTAGATTGACTAATGCTCCTGCTGCCCTCATGGACATGATGATCCTTGTATTCAAGGAATATTTGGATCATTTTTGTGGTTGTCTTTATTGATGACATCCTTATTTACTCCAAAAGCCGTGAAGATCATGAGCAACACTTGATGCTGATACTATAAAAGCTTTGTGAAAACATGCTATATGCCAAGTTGAAGAAATGAGAGTTTTGGCATGAGGAAGTAGCATTCCTTGGGCACGTGATATCAAATCATGGAATATCTATTAACTCGACAAAGATTGAAGCAATTCAAAGATGGGAGCAACCTAAGTTAGTGACCGAAGTACGTAGCTTTTTGGGCTTAGCTGGTTATTATCGGAGATTCGTGGAAGGATTTTCTCGAATCGCTAGTCCATTAACTCAGCTGACTTAAAAAGATACAAAATTCAATTGGAGCGAGGAATGTGAGAAGAGTTTTCAAGAACTTAAGAAGAGACTCATTTCAGCACCTTTTGTGACAATACCATCTGGTATGGAGGGATTTGTCATCTACAGTGATGGTTCAAGCAAAGGTTTAGGATATGTTCTCATACAACATGGGAAAGTCATAGCCTATGCCTCACGATAACTCAAAGAATATGAGAGGAATTATCCTAATCATGATCTAGAGTTGGTAGTAGTCATTTTCGCACTAAAGATTTGGAGACATTACCTGTATGGGGAGAAAGTAGAGATCTATACAGATCATAAAAGCCTCAAATATTTCTTCACCCAAAAGGAACTCAACATGCAACAATGATGTTGGCTCGAGCTGTTGAAGGATTACGATCATACCATTCAATACCATCCTGGAAAAGCGACCGTGGTAGCAGACACGTTGAGTAGAAGGTCATATGCGGGCACGAGTGCGATATTGTCAATGCAAAAGCCCATTTTGCATAACTTACAAAGGATGGAGATAGAGATAAAGACTACAAAGACCCACGTGATGATGTCAAATATACGAGTAGAACCAACTTAAATTGATAAAGTTAAAAATGCTCAAGCTACAGACATGGAGCTAATGCGTATGAGGAAAAAAGTACAAGAAGGTGCTATTCCGGAAGCATGAATCTATGAAGAAGGAATACTTTGAGTCAACTCCAGACTTTGTGTTCCTAACGACTCTGACTTGAAGTATAAAATTATGATGGAGGCGCACAACACATCCTTTTTAATCCATCCTAGAGTACAAAAATGTATCATGACCTTCGACATACTTTTTGGTGGAGCAATATGAAGAGAGATATAGCGGAGTTTATCTCAAGGTGTTTAACTTGTCAACGTGTCAAGGCGGAGCATCAAGTGCCAAAAGGTCCATTGTAACCACTTGAAATTCCAGAATGGAAGTGGGAGCACATTACCATGGATTTTGTTACTGGTCTTCCCAAGGTTTCTCAAGGTATAGATGCAATTTGGGTTTTTATCGATAGATTGACCAAATCTGCTCATTTCTTACATATACGAGAAACTTATTCACTTGAACGTCTTGCTCGTATATACATAAATAAGATTGTAAGACTGCATGGTATGCTAGTATCCATAATTTTTGATCGAGGCCCAAGATTTATTTCACAATTTTGGGATAGTTTGCAAAAAGCTATGGGCATGGATTTACGATTCAGTTTAGCATGCCATCCTCAAACGGACGAGCAGTCGGAGAGGACTATTCAAACTCTTGAAGATCTATTAAGACTCTATGTCCTTGACTTCAAAGGAAGTTGGGACAAGTTCTTGCCATTAGTGGAACTCTCCTACAACAACAGTTATCAAGTAAGTATTGGCATGGCTCTATTTGAGGCGTTGTATGGACACAAGTGTCGTTCACCAGTATGCTAGGATGAAGTGGGTGAATGTTGTTTGATTTTGCAATTGATATACACGCGCAAGTATACACGATCCATAAGTAATATATGTAAGTTGAGTGTCGAACCCACGAGGACTAAGTCTTAACAGAAAAATAAATACTAAGGTAAAGTCGCTACTAAACTTAACTAAACGAGTAAAACAAGTGGTTGGTTAAGATATTTCAATAAGACTATCAAATTAAGAGAAGTAGTTGTGCTAGGAAGTTAAGATAGGATTACAACTCCCCTAATGCTTCACCTAATCTCCTAACTCTCCATATTACAAATGAATCAAGGAATGGCCAACCGAGAACAATAATAGGCATAAGCTTCTGTCGAAGATCAAATGAACATCCCTAACTAGCTAGAACACAATATGTCTATTGGTGATACTAACTAAATCAAGGTCATTAAGCTCAGCCCCAAGGTCACACAAGGCAAAAAAGAATATGTCTATCCTATTAGCACATTAAGCCCACATTCAAATGTCATGGTCATAACAGGTGTTGATGTATTTAAAGATAGACAATAATATCCATTTATCAATTTCTATCACTAGCAATACCAATTTCTTTATCAAGCAATCAAACATTAAATACCAAATACAACAACCCATTCCAAAATGATTCATTATATAAAATGAGAGAGAAAGCTGATTAAGTTAATCAAAAGGTTACATTGCAATCCTAAAAATGGAGTTAGTTCATAACTATGGTACTAACACACATTTTTAATACACTATACATTATCAGACAAATACAAGGAATGGGAGATTTGGAATAAGAAAACCCCTTTGTGAAGAAGTGTTCTTCCGCCAAATCTTCTCTTCACGAGCAAAATCTGAATGTTGAGTGCAATAACTCTCGTTCCCTTTTACAAGCTTCTTTCTCTTCTAGAAAGATAAAAGACAGAAAAGAAAATAATAAAATTAAGCTGTAATAACTCTCTCTGAGCACTGATCTTCAATGTCTGATGTCTGGCTCTCTTAAAACAGTAGCCTCGCTGCTTTAATCTAGGTCATTAAAGATGAGACACTGTTGGGAATCCGGAGCTCGCGCTGCGGCGCGAGCCTAAACATTGAAATCGGCACCGGGGCGCGAGTCATGGAGCTGGGGCGCCATTCACGGCACCAGGGTGCGACTGATGGCGCTGGGGCGCCATTTAGCAGAATGGTCTGATGCAAGATTGTGGCATCCCCGAATCCGGGTCCCAAATCGCCGCGGATTCGGTACAATCATTCTACAACTGTTTGCGGAAGATATAAACATAGATTGTTTATACATTAAACTTTACACACATTTCTCCAGAATCGAGTAACCTTCACTTTTACACAATCATGAACTATCTAGCACATGACAATACTATTCTTCAACATACTTTACAACTTAACTTCACATTCTGTACCAAGCTGAACTTGGCGTTATCCTTTTTCTATATCTGGCCGTATTCGCCTTATCTGCAATGTTTTATCATGATATAGAAAGGGTGAGCATGAAAGTTGCCCAACAAGTTTAAAAACAAGGTAAAGATATATCATGATGGAAAGAGTTTGAATAATAAGATGACTATCCTTCACAAAGTATTTGTGAATTAGCATGAACAAAGTTTTGACTGAACAAGTATTGAACAGGAACAATAGTATATCTGGACCAACTGGTAATGAAGGTGATCAACCTTTCATACCCGACTTATACATGCAAGATGTACAGAGTACAATTCATAAGCATATCTGTCTGAAACCACTCTTAAAAGAGTTTAAGTAAAAACAACTTGCCTGAACCGTTGATTACCGTAACGCAATATAATAAGCTTCTCCTGAAGACCTAATATTAATAATATAGATCTCCAATATTAGAATAATATCATCACCAAGTATAAAATAACTTAAACACATAATCCTATCGATCTATACAAAGATATAAAACCTATAATAGATCTTTCTGTTAGTCATAACATATAGTTAAGTATTAGACAATAGGTTTAAGTCTTAATATTCTTATTATACTTTGATATTCTTTTAATCACATCATAACTTGTACTTATAAGTTATTCATTTTTATATGTTATCCTAGTAAATTAGATAACATCTTAGTAAACCGAAATACCATTTCAAGAAGATTTGATTTCATTTCAAAGATCCTCGAAATCAATATTCTTTTTCACGAAAATACCAAATCAACTTATTATTTTTCTATCCTTTGGTCAAACACATATACATATATTTTTCATACACAAAAAATTATTTTTCCATAATTTTCCAAGTTCCTTTAGTATTTTTTCAAAAATCATTTCTAGTTAATTCCTTAAGAAATTAGCTACCTTGTGCTTAACTCCAGAGATGCCCATCTTTTTACATAACCTTATATATGTTAACGTGATGCTCTATTTTAAATTTCGTGGCAATCGGAGTTGTAGAACTCCGGTTATAACGATTTCCGTCGGAAAATCACAAAAATTGAAATGGTCATAACTCGGTCATTTTAAGTCGGAATTAGCTCATTTTTGGACATGAGGTACTTAATACCATATATTTTCATTTCCCAAAAGGTCGGAATTTATTTCACAATGTAAGTTGCCAAAACAGCCCCTGGACAGATCTGGACAGAAACTTTTTGTCATTTGGCAGTTTTGGAGTCCTTTACTAAATCTTAAATAAAATGAGATCTGTAACTCCGACTAACGATCCGTCAATTTTGTTGGATTCCTATCTTTCCAAACTACAGTTTTCATCTATCACAATCCATATTTGGACATGTTAAGCTCCCTGAAATTAGCCCGGAAGTGGCTGTTACAAACTGTTACTCTAACAGTTTTTCTTACCTTTGAGTAGTTTGGGAGAAATTTCATAACTCTCTCCTCCGATGTCGGATTTAGTCCGTTTCGGAGTCTATGGAAATCTTATTGAATGTACTATAACATACCAAAAGCCCAGAATTTTTAGAGCAAGCTAGCTAACCCCGAAATGTCCTTTTTAGGTCAGCAGTTTACTAGTTTTCACACTTACAAAAAAATTAGTTTTCTTTCCCTTCCTTACTTAAGCTTTTCACTACCAAAAATGGTTAGATCTACCCATAAAATATCATATATCATGTAGATCTACACTCATATGATTCAAAATCATAAGTTCAACACTTGATCTAAAACACCATAACAAAACACTTTAAACTAACAAGAGTTTTGAGTTTAGGAAATTTTTACCTTTAGCTTCATGACATATCTTTTTCTTCCAACTATGTGATGGATCTTGGATGGAATGAAAAATCAAAATCTCTTCTCCTTCTTTCTTGGAGTTTCCTAACTCCCCTCTCCCTCTCCCTCTCTCTCTTGTCTCTCTCTTTCTTTCTTAGTTATGTTGGAAAATAAGATGAGAAAAGTGAAGAATATGATTTTTGTTTAGTGTAATAATGTAAGAAATGTATCTAGACATTAGTTTACTTGATAATTGAGGTGTAATAGCATAGTAACATGAGTGACTTCTAGAAGCAATTGATTAGCTAGCATAATTGAAGATTCTTATCAACAATGTTACTAATAATACACTAATAAAACAAAAGGGTATACTAGTAATTTCCACATTAATAAATGATTTCTTTTTAATTCTTATTTATCATACCAAATGTCCAATATGTCCCTCCTTATTTGGGCTTAAATTTGGGTCACCATTTCCATCTTTTGGGCTATCAATAAATAATATATTGGACTTAAAATTTAATTCTTTGGGCCATGTAAATTAACATAGTCCAATACTATTAATTCTTTTCCAACCCAAATCATTAATTTAGGGTTTTCATTTTCCTCAATTATAAATTAAATCCTTACTCATGCACATTTATTTCCTTAACCCAATTAGACTTGCTAAAATTAGGTTATAAAATTAATTAATTGAGATGTATAAAATAAATCTCTTAGAGTTAGTATATATCTAAATACTATTATTTCCCCCAACTCATAACTCTTAAGTTATTCAATCATTCATTCTTAATATATAATTAGGATTACATTAGTTTATTTTATTTGTTTATATAATAAACAAACAAACACATAATATTCATATTCATTACACACATAACTTTTAATCCCTTAGGGTTTTATACAAAACATTAGGATTTCTAATTTAACAATTAGGGTTATCCCTAATATATAATCAAAAATACTTAAGCCATTATATTTAGCCTTTGACTTCCCAAATTAGGGTTTCAAATACCGAATTAGGATTTTGGATTCCCAGTACTGAAATTAGGGTTTCTAGAATCGATTTCTAGGGTTTCTTATAAATCGTAATAATTTTTTTTTTATAACTGACCGTGGACGTTCTTAATATATACGATTAGGGTTTGACACAAGTTTAATTTATCTGGTCAACCCTTGACCCTTAACCACATTCTGCACACATACTACCGTAATCACAAAACATATACTCTTATACCCTTAATCCTGAATAATTCACTAAAAGAAATTTTAAATCCTCAAAATTCTTTTCTGAAAACATCAAACACATACACTTATTCTCTGTCTAGGTATATTATTTGACCTTAAACCAATCATCTAAGATTTTAATAAATTTTCTAAATTCTCGGGTTGTCACAAAGACGGCGTTGGGGCGCCACTTTCCAGAGACAAAAACACAAGAAAGCTAAAAACATCAGCAAAACCAGACCGAAGAGAATTACAAAGATAAATGATAAAATAACTCTACAGCTATCCAAAAGGTTGCAAAAAGGCCATAACTTACGTAACAAAAAAAGCTAAATCGCGGGTATGAATCCCACTCATCAAATACCCCCAAACTTAAGCGTTTGCTTGTCCTCAAGCAAACTATCAGACAACCATAAATAAATTCATAAGAATAGGGCAAGACTTATGCGACTAAGGGCATAGAGTCTATAATACAAACAAGAAACTGTAATTGATCCACTCAGTGTGTGTGAAGACCACATAACTAAACTAGCCATAACCCTAATGAAGATCATACTGTCGACCGTGATAATTAATAGGTACCCAAACAACTCACATGCATAGCAAGAGCAACGACAAGACACAAAAGCATGAAAGGCTCGAAAGTTCTAGAATAGTAAAGTAAGATTTAGCTTAGACAGAACTTGATTACTTTTTGGCAAAACAGAGTACTCATTAGCAAGCTTTTGATCAATGACTCCCAAGCCAGAAGACTTTAGGGCACTAGGTGTAGAACACCCCTGAGAATCTAATAACTCAAGCACAAAGGCCACGTAAACAACATAAGTCCAAATTAGATTTTACGAGCCTACGTTTATGGGTGAGTGCGTTTCCACGCTCCATCTCAACCCACCGTAGGACACACAAGCAATTTTATTTTATTTTTCAAAAACTAAAGAGCCGAACATGCTTACAGCAACTAGGTCATAAACAACTTGAAATTTACAGAGTAATATAGTGCACACTATTTTCAACACGATAAAAGATAATCACAAAAGGAAAACTACTAAAGAGATATAAGGTCAGTGCTCGCTAGACGGATAGATCCAAGACAGTCTTGAGTTTAAATCAAACACAAGCCCCCATAGTCACATAACTTAAGCCACTCGCTTAGGAAATAGATAAAATTGCAAGACAGTCTGCCAAAGGCCAAAAACAACACTTAACGCTAAAGATACCCTAACCCAGCATATAAACAGTAACAGACTCGAGGCTAGAGTTCAACACAAAATAAAGAAATAAATACTAGAGAATACCCATTTTAACATGGGCAAAGCCATAACACATGGCATCGAGTATACCAATTAAATAATTGAAAGACCCAAAAAAGGCTTAAGGAAAGGCAATATCTGACTTAGTCAAGATATTCCCAAACAAAAGATATACAACCAAAAGCAAATAATAAAAGAAACATAAAATACTACTAATCAAAGATATGCACCCATGGTAAATTAAAGCATGCATCCAAAACCAAAAGATATTCACGATAATAAACACAATAGATAGATAATAATTTAAACAAGAGTCAGGGGCTATCAAGCCCAAATACCATCCTAACAAATATTAAAATCAAACTAGAGTCCGGGGCTATCAAGCCCAAGTACATAGCAGTTTAGATAGAAATATGACAATACCAACACAATTCATATATATTAATCAAATAGAAGAAAATCTCTCCCAAACTTGAACTTAGGCCCGGGCCCTCACTGGCCTTTATAGAAACAGTCTCAAGCATCCGCAGCATCGCCACCATGGTCACCATCACCGCCTTCAAGATCCTCATCCAAGCCGAAAAACTCAAGATCATCATCATCCTCGCCATCATCATCCACATTAACTAGCTCACTTGCTCGGGCCGCCTCAGTAGGCGGGGAAAATTGAGGAGGATAGGCAGCATACATTGGAGGAGCCAAAAATGGAAACGACATGAAATCTACATCGTCGTCTCCTTGAGCGGCATGAATGTTGGCGAGCGTGTTGGCAAACTCTGCATGATAATGGTGGAACTGGCTCTGCCATTGGGCGACAGTATCAACCTTGCAGTGCAGGAAATCTAAACTGGTCAGAATCTGAGCAAGGGTCCCAGAATCCACAGCCTCGACGGAAGGAGGAACAGCATGCGAGGAGGCTCCTGCCACAGAGGATGGCTGTGGATCATCGGATGGCGGCGGCGGCGGTGCTGGCAAGAATCCTTCTCCACGGGGATGCGAAGGCGCTCCCTCCCAAACTACATAACGGCTGATTAGATGATGGTCAATTACAGACATAGGTGGCAATATCACGTCTTCAACCTCCCATTAAACACCCGCCCTCCTACAAAGACGGGTGATAAGAGACGGGTGCGGGAGGCCCTACATAACTTTGATGTTGAACGCCTTCTTGATTGATTCATTTATCAGGGACCCAACATCAATCTTTAATCCAGTAACTATCGCATAGAGCAACGTTTCCCTCTCCCAGGTTACATCACTAACATGACGCGTAGGCTGGATATTTGAACAGATGAAAGCATACCACGCCTTGCCATAACGGCTTAGGGCCTGTTGAGGAAAGGTCGTCCTCTCACCCGTGTAATCATTAGTCTTCCATACTGTCCCGAGCTTACATAATTTAGCAATGATCTCATCAGATTGAAAACATCGAATTCCCCCCTCCCTATAATTGTGCCCATCAAAATTAGGAGTTTCATACACTTCATTTATCGCCTTGGCGTCGAATGGATCAACTTCCCCCTTACTGGTGACACCGGAGGACCTACAGGAATGGTGTTAGCATAGAATTCTTTGACAACTGTAACAACGGCAGATTCCGAAGGCTTGGTGAAGTGCACCCATTTTATGGCGCTAATCATAGAATTCATCTGGCCATCTTTATCATTAGGGCGAAGGCCACGCTCCGGCACTGGGGTACGCAACAGAAAATTATAAGTATATCGCTTATAGGCTTCTTCAGTTAGAAATTTGACGGCATCCCACGCCGTAACAGGCGCTCGAGATGAAGAAGGAGGAGGCCCAACACTTGTTTAAGGACGCTTAGGAGCCATTGAAGCAGAAAAAGGGAATAATAATTGAGAGTAGCAATTTTAGTGCAAGCCAAAAAGTTTGGCCAATTAACGCATCTGCCTTGGCTTTTATAAGCTCAGATTGAGACTGATATGGCGAGAAAAGAACTGTTGTGACGGTTAGACACCCCAACGGAAAGAAACGACTATCGGTTAGATGAACAGTCGAAAGCTTAGACGTTGGCGAGCGGCTGAGAGGAAAGAAATTATGAGAATAGAAACTGAAAATCCTCAATTTAAAGCTGAAAATCGGATGTGGCACCGAGGCGCGAGGAGTGGTGCCGGGGCATGAGCAGTCGCGCCAGGGAGCGACTCATGGCTCCGGGGCGCGGGGAAAAAACCCACCTTGGCATTGGGGCGCGAAAGTCAGTGCAAAACATGGCGTCGGGGCGTGAGTTTCCAATGTGCTCTCAGATTTCATGGCGCTGGGGCGCCAGATGGTGGCGCTGGGGCACAAAATAGCAGTGAGACTATAAAGAATATGGCTATTTGGGGTGCGGATCTTTATCTGGGCGCCGAGAATGGCACCGGCAGAAGAAGATCAGTAATATGGCTTCGGCATTTGGTAAGAAGAAATCTGCAGAAACCAAAATAACACATCATCTAGCAACAGAGAGCAGAAACACATACAAATGGCACAACATTGGCAAGGGCTAACTAAGGGGAGATAAAAATTAACAAGAAACTATACAGAAAACACTAACACAACAGAAACATATACTGAAATTCCAACAGAGATATAACTATATAAGAAACTAAAGATGAAACAAATTGTTTGATACTGAGATGGGGTGCCTACCATCTAGCGCTTGATTTTAAGTCGTCGGCTTGACTATCATCCCGTCTTACACCGGGTCTCCCAGTGTGATGGAGGTATTCTGTCGGTCAACTTTGCCACCCCAGTAGTGCTTTAACCTCTACCCATTGACCTTGAATGTTTTGTCGGACTTCGGATCCTCAACCTCTATAATGCCGTATGGATAAACCTTGGCAACTGTGAAGGGGCCCGACCATCGAGACTTTAGCTTCCCCGAAAATAATTTTAGCCGGGAGTTGAAAAGAAGAACCTTTTAGCCCGATTCGAAGTGCCTCTCGAGGATTTTCTTGTCATGCCACCTCTTGGTCTTCTCCTTGTACAACTTAGCATTTTCATATGCTTGCGGGAGAAATTCATCGGATTCATTAAGCTGCAACAGTCGTTTTTTGCCAGCTGCTTCAAGATCGAAGTTGAGCTTTTGAATAGCCCACTAAGTGTTGTGCTCCAATTCAACGGGGAGATGACATGCCTTACCATAGACAAGCCTATACGGAGACATTTCGATAGGCGTTTTATAAGCTGTGTGGTAGGCCCATAATGCATCATCAAGCTTCTTAGACCAGTCCTTCCGATTTGGGTTAACAATCTTTTCCAAGATTCGTTTCACCTCCCGATTCGAAATTTTAGCCTGACCGCTGGTCTGTGGGTGGTAGGTCGTGGCGATCTTATGCGTGACCCCATACTTGGCTAAAAGAGCTTCAAAGTATTTATTGCAGAAGTGTGAACCTTCATCACTTATGATGGCCCGAGGTGAAAATATTCTTTTTAAGGAACTGAAGCACCACCTTAGCATCATTAGTCGGCAAGGCAACTGCTTCCACCCACTTTGAGACATAACTGACTACCACTAGGATGTAGAGATTGTTGAACGAGGACGGGAACGGTCCCATGAAGTCGATGCCCCATACATCAAATAACTTCACTTCCAGGATATTTTGCAGTGGCAACTCATGCCGTCTTGATATAGTGTCCACCCTTTGGCATCTATCGTACTGCATCACATATGCGTGTGCATCCTTGAATAAGGTGGGCCAATAGAATCCTGACTGAAGTACCTTAGCAGCAGTTCGTTGGCCTCCAAAATGACCTCCATAGTTTAACAAGTGGCAATGATGTAGCACACCTTCCATTTCTTCTTCCGGCAAACATCTTTGCAGAATCTGATCCGAGCATTGATTGAACAGGAAGAGCTCATCCCAATGATATTGCTTGGCATCCTTGAGGAATTTCTTCCTTTGTTGAAAGCTCATATTATTGGGAAGAACATGGCAAGCAACATAATTGGCGAATTCTGTGTACCACGAAACCTTGCCATTGACCACAAAAAAATTGCTCGTCCGGGAAAAAATCATTTATGGCTTTTTCAGCCTCTTTCGAAGGAGTGGTGTTTTCCAATCTTGACAAGTGATCGGCAACCTGGTTTTTTGTTCCCTTCTTATCTCGGATTTCCAAATCAAACTCCTGAAGAAGCAGAACCCACCTTATCAATCTCTGCTTAGCATCCTTCTTTTCTATCAAATACTTGATGGCCGAGTGATCAGTGTATACAATCACCTTCATTCCAATGAGATAGGAATGGAGCTTGTCAAAAGCATACACCACTGCCAGCAGCTCCTTCTCAGTAGTGGTGTGATTTAACTGAGCATCAGTCAATGTCTTGCTGGCATAATAAATGGTGTGGAAGACCTTCTCCCTCCTCTGGCCCAACACTGCCCCTATAACAAAGTTACTGGCGTCGCACATCAGCTCAAAAGGGTAGGCCCAGTCTGGAACTACCATAATAGGCACCGAGACAAGCCTTTTCTTTAATAACTCAAAAGCGTTCAGGCAGGAAACATCGAACTGGAAAGGCATGTCCTTTTCCAGAAGCGTGCACAAAGGTTTGGTGATCCGAGAGAAGTCCTAAATAAACCTTCTGTAGAAACTAGCGTGCCCGAGGAAACTCCTTACCCCTTTCACTGAGGTGGGCGGTGGAAGGTTATTGATCACATCTATCTTAGCCTTATCAACCTCAATTCTTCCCACAGAAACCTGATGACCCAAAATAATGCCCTCTTCGACCATGAAGTGACACTTCTCCCAATTTAGCACCAGGTTGGTTTTGACACATCAATCAAGAACGACAGTCAGATTTGTCAAGCAGTTGTCAAATGAGCTCCCAAAAACTAAAAAATCATCCATAAAGACCTCCAAGGTCTTTTCAACCATGTCTGAGAAGATTGACATCATACACCGCTGAAATGTTGCGGGAGCATTACATAGCCCGAAAGACATTTTTTGGAAGGCAAAGGTCCCATAACGACATGTGAATGTCGTCTTTTCCTGATCTTCAGGAGCAATAGAAATCTGATTGTACCCCGAGTACCCATCAAGCAAATAATAGTACTCGTGCCCAGCCAACCGATCAAGCATTTGATCAATGAAAGGAAGGGGAAAGTGATCCTTACAGGTTGATTTGTTAAGTTTCCTTTAATCCATGAACACTCTCCACCCGGTCACCGTCCTGGTGGGAATCAGTTCATTATTCTCATTGGACACAACTGTCATCCCTCCCTTCTTTGGCACGCATTGGATTGGACTAACCCAAGGGCTATCGGAGATGGGGTAGATAATGCCTGCATCAAGAAACTTAATGATCTCCTTCAGGATGACCTCTTTCATAATGGGATTTAGCCGCCTCTGATGCTCTATAGATTGATTGCTTTGAGCCTTCCTCTAGAAGAATTTTGTGCATGCATAGAGTTGGGCTGATCCCTTTTATATCAGCAATGGACCACCCCAAGGCTGTTTTGTACTTCTTGAGCACAAGAAGCAGCTTTTCTTCCTGACACTTGGTTAGAGAAGTAGAAATTATCATAGGTAACGAAGATGAATTTTCTAAATAAGCATACCTCAGGTGAACAGGCAAAGGTTTAAGCTTAAGGACAAGAGGTTCGATGATTGACGGCTTAGCCTTGGAAGTAGATGCCTCATCATCATTCAGAGACTCAAACTGTCGGTGGAATCTCTTAGATCCTTGAGGTTCATCGAGCCACATAGCACATTCCACATGTGAGGGCTCTTCCGTAGTACTAACCCCAGTTAGAGTAGCTTCCAGAGGGTCTCGAATGCAAGTTTCTGAGAATATCCCCTTCACTAAACTATCAATTGTATTAATCTAGAAGCAGTCCTCATGTGAATTAGGATACTTCATAGATCGGAAAACATTGAACGTCACCTCCTGATTGTTAACTCTCATAGTCAACTCCCCCTTTTGGACGTCGATCAGGGTCCTACCAGTTGTCAAGAACGGCCTTCCCAATATTATCGGGACCTCCCTATCCTCCTCAAAATCAAGGACTATAAAATCCGCCAAAAATATGAACTTGTCAACCTTCACTAGCACATCCTCCACAATTCCCTTCA
Organism: Panax ginseng; assembly: GCA_020205605.1. NCBI lineage: Eukaryota > Viridiplantae > Streptophyta > Magnoliopsida > Apiales > Araliaceae > Panax > Panax ginseng. The sequence goes on along the minus strand of CM035128.1, from coordinate 99,431,225 downwards.
GGTATGTAAGAGATATGTCAGCTAATTACAGGGTGACGCTTGTCGGCTTGGCGTCATTGAGGCCCAGCTTCTTATAAATAGAGAGGGGCATCAAGTTGATGATGGCCCCTAGAACACACAGAGCCTTCCCAATAAACTGGTCCCCAATGGTGCACGGGATTGTAAAACTTCCCGGATCTTTGGGCTTCGGTGGAAGTTTGTTTTGAAGGATGGCACTACACTCTTCTGTCAGAGACACCATCTCATAGTCTCCCATTTTGCGCTTCATGGAAAGAATGTCCTTCATGAACTTGACGTAACTAGGAATTCCTTCCAACACCTCTGCAAATGGAATATTTATGTGCAGTCTTTTGAACACCTCCAATAATTTGGAGAATTGCTTATCCAGCTTCTGTTTCTGCACTCACTAGGGGAAAGGCAACTGAGGGAGAGGCTGATTGACCACAATTGTTGGAGGAGATAGTGTAGGAGGTCTGTCTTGACCACTTTCTTCACCCCTACTTGTCTCAGCGTTCTCCTTCACAGGAGGTTCCTCTTCAGTTACTACCTCATCTTCCACAGGAATACCCTCTCCACTTTGCACTTTAGTGGTTCTCCCACTTCTGAGGGTTACTGCTTTACACTTTTCCTTGTCTTCCCATTTTGGGTTGACATCAGTGTCACTAGGCAATGCGCTTGGCGGACGACTGTTCAACGCAGTAGCCAACTAGCCCATCTGTACTTCAAGATTCCTAATGGAGGCTTCTTGATTGTTACTCCTGGTTTCGTTCTGGGCTATGTACCTTGACAGAAGATTCTAAACTGGGCTTCCTTTCCCGTTGAGGCGGAGGATGATGAAATTGATTCTGAGTGCCCTGTGGCTGTGGGTTGAACTGAGTCTGAGGTTGGAATCCAGGAGGGTTAGCATAATTCTGCCTGGTAGATGAAGGTTGAGGTTAGTTGGGGTTGTTACTATTGTTATTGTTGTTGTTGTTGCCCCATGAGAAGTTTGGATGATTTCTGAGGCCGGGGTGATAGTGTGTGGGAAGATTAGCATTTTGTTACCGCCCGTAATTGGACACAAATTGAACTGACTCAGGGCCTATTGCACACTAATCGGTAGGGTGGCCACCTTGACATATTTCACATTGAACCATGACGCTCTGCACATTCTAAACTACTGCAGGTCCTATGGTGTCAAGCCTTTTTGTTAGCACTGCTACTTGAGCCGCTAACGTTGTGAAAGAATCCACTTTATACACCCCCGCTGCTCTTCTTGGAGCTTGCCTATCATTTGGCCATTGGTAATTATTGGCCGCCATTGTCTCCACCAGCTCATATCCCGCTGTGTGATGTTTGGCCATGAATGCCCCTCCAGATGCGGCATCTATACTCGAACGAGTAGATCCAGATAACCTATTATAAAAAGTCTGGATGGGAAGCCACTCTAGTAGACCATGGTGCAGGCATTTCCTCAGAAGATCCTTAAATCGCTCCCACGAGTCGTATAAGGATTCGGATTAAAACTGGACAAATGACGTGATGTCATGCCTGAGCCTAACTATTTTGGCGGGTGAAAAGAATTTTGCCACAAATTTTTGTGCCAAGTTAATCCATGTGGTAATGGAGGCTGACGGTAATGAATGAAGCCAACTCTTGGCCTTGTCCTTTAATGTAAATGGAAACAACCAGAGTCTGATGGCGTTGTCAGACACTCCGTTGCATTTAAATGTGTCACAGATCTCCGCGAAATTAATCAGGTGATCATTGGGATCATCATTCGGTAGCCCCCCAAACTGAATGTTGGTGCACATTTGAATGGTGCCCCGCTTGATCTCAAAATTATTAGCTTGGATGGCGGGCCTGTGAATGCTCGCCTGGAGATCGTCAATACGAGGCATAGCATACTCCCTCAAAGATTTCTGAAGCTCCTCAGCCATAATGACAGGAGCAGGTATGTACTCGGGTGTGTCCTCGGATTTTTCTCTTCGCAGTCGTCTGAATGTTCTGTCAACCTCGGGATTGAGAGGTATTATATTTCGTCCCTTTCGAGGTGGCATAAACAATGAAGACCACCTAATAAGAGAAATTAAACAGAAAAAATTGGTTTAAAATAAGATCGTAATGACTTAGTTTTAATATTGCAAAACAATTAATTCTAAGTCCCCGGCAACGGCGCCAAAAACTTGTTATTTAATTTCGCAATCGATATACACGCGCAAGTATACGCAGTCCACAAGAAATATATGTAAGTTTAGTGTCGAATCCACGAGGACAAAGTCTTAACAGAAAAATAAATACTAAGGTAAAGTCGCTACTAAACTTATCTAAACAAGTAAAATAAGTGGTTGGTTAAGCTATTTCAATAAGACTATCAAATTAAGAGAAGTAGTTGTGCTAGGAAGTTAAGATAGGATTACAACTCCCCTAATGCTTCACCTAATCTCCTAACTCTCCATATTACAAACGAATCAAGGAATGGCCAACCGAGAACAATAATAGACATAAGCTTCTGTCGAAGATCAAATGCACATCCCTAACCAGCTAGAACACAATATGTCTATTGGTGATACTAACTAGGTCAAGGTCATTAAGCTCAACCCCAAGGTCACACAAGGCAAAAAAGAATATGTCTATCCTATTAGCACATTAAGCCCACATTCTAATGTCATGGTCATAACAGGTGTTGATGTATTTAAAGATAGACAGTAATATCCATTTATCAATTTTTATCACTATCAATACCAATTTCTTTATCAAGCAATCAGACATTAAATACCAAATACAACAACCCATTCCAAAATGATTCATTATATAAAATGAGAGAGAAAGTTGATTAAGCTAATCAAAAAGTTACATTGCAATCCTAAAAATGGAGTTAGTTCATAACTATGGTACTAACACACATTTTTAATTCACTACACATTATCAGACAAATACAAGGAATAGGAGATTTGTTATAAGAAAACCCCTGTGGGAAGAAGTGTTCTTCCGCCAAATCTTCTCTTCATGAGCAAAATCTGAATGCTGAGTGCAATAACTCTCGTTCCCTTTTACAAGCTTCTTTCTCTTATAGAAAGATAAAAGACAGAAAAGAAAATAATAAAATTAAGTTGTAATAACTCTCTCTGAGCACTGATCTTCAATGTCTGATGTCTGACTCTCTTAAAACAGTAGCCTCGCTTTCTATTTATATCCTCGCTGCTTTAATCTAGGTTATTAAAGACGCAGAGACAACATTGGGAAATCGAACTTGCTACCGCAAAATCGGTACCGGGGCGTGAGTCATGACACCTTTGGGCGTTGTTTACGGCGGGCGCAAGATCGATGGTATTTGGGCGCTAAACCTGAAAATTTACATGAAGTTTCAAAAACACACATCCAAATATGGTATTTGCTATTTCATACTTTACACTATCAATGGCACCGGGGCGCGAGGTATGGCACTGGGGCGCGAGAGGATGGCGCTGGGGCGCCATTTAGCAGAATGGTCCAATGCAAGATGGCGCTGGGGTGCCATGTATGGCGCTAGGGCGCCACTTTCCAGAGACAAAAACACAAGAAAGCTAAAAACATAAGCAAAACCAGACCGAAGAGAATTACAAAGATAAATGATAAAATAACTCTACAGTTATCCAAAAGGTTGCAAAAAGGCCATAACTTACGTAACAAAAAAAAAAGCTAAATCGCGGGTATGAATCCCACTCATCAGTGAAGCAACATTGTTGGGTCCATAATTGGTACGCATGACAATGGAAAAGATTCAAATGATCTGGCAACGTATAAAAACCTCACAAGATCGACAAAAGAGTTATGTTGATCTTCATTGAAAAGACATGGAATTCAATGTTGGAGATCATATGTTGTTATGTGTTGCTCCATGGAAAGGAGTTACAAGATTTGGAAAGAGAGGAAAGCTCAATCCTTGATTCATTGGGCCATTTGAAATCCTCGATCGAGTAGGAATTGTGGCCTATAGAATCGCCTTACTGCCAAGTATGTCTCGTGTTCATAACATTTTTCATATATCTATGTTACGTAAATATGTGGAAGACCCAAACCACATTATTGAATTAGAACCGGACGAGGTAGCGGAAGATTTAACGTATGAAAAGGTACCTGTTAAAATCTTGGATAAGAAGGAACATATTCTATGCTCTAAGGTTATACCCCAAGTCAAAGTTTTGTGGAGAAACCACAATGTGGAGGAAATGACCTGAGAGATAGAATCTGAAATGAAATCAAGGTATCCTCACTTCTTCAACATACCAAGTACGTACCCCAATTTTGAGGACGAAATTTCATAAGAAGGGGAGTTTGTAAGAACCAAACTTTTATGAATAAAGATTAATTTTTCTCAAAATATATTTTTAAATATTATGGTGTAGATTTGATATAATGTTATAGTTGTGGGTAATATTTATAAATTTTGCAAAGTAAGCAAGTTGTTATAAAATATTTAATTGGTCGGGGAATATTCATATGACGACACAATCATTGCTGGACCCCACAACGGAAGTATTATCGGAGTTAGAAAATGACATAAATATCTTTTTATAAAAATAACAACGAAAGTTTTACCGTTAGACTGTTGAAATACTCGGTGGTAAAAGTAGAGTAATACACGTGGTTGCATAGTAGCACACGGTATTATACAGTATCTTTGATTATTGATGCTTACGTGAGAAGTCACTCAGTTTTATTCAATTATTATCACAATAATTGCTGCATAGTATCTCTCATATTATTGATTCAATTATTGTTATAGTATCATTTGCATAATATTTTATATTATTAAATTAATAATTGAGACGACAAAGTTATTCATATTATTATTTGCATTATTGACGATGTCTAGAAAGTTCTGTTGAGGAAAGGGGTTTGGTCACCTAATTGCGTACCAATAGGGAGAAATCCTTATCGGAAAGCCCCCTCTTTCCTGGGAATGATCTGGTTGTTAATATTGTAAGTTATAATATTAATGATGAATAAGTTCGTGTTGATTAAAGATAAGAATAATATTGATGAGTGAAAGATGTTGTTCATTTAGTTTTCTTTAATTTTTCTGTGACCCAATTACCCTCAGAGGAGGTAATTCTGTGATTAGTTGGTTTTGTTATAATTGACCAAACGGGCAATTAATCGGATAAGTGAGCAATTAATTGCTATTGGTTCATATACAAAATATTGTTAGTTCACATGTATGTAACTATTGATTTACATGCATGTACTATTAGGGGAGGTTGTGCAAAATTGATAATACTTCAAGGACTAAATTAAAAATGGACGTAAAGATGAAGGTACAATACTATAATAATTCGAGCCCCTAAACATGCAATTATCGAAACTATGTTTTCCAATAAATAGAAGCTCATTTGTTCTTTCATTCTCACCAATTCACAAAGACTCACAAGAGCAACTATAGAGAGAGAAACTATATAAAGGAAGAAGAAGAGTATTCTGCTACTTCACTATTGCAGTATCCAGCCTTCTAGTAAGGTAAGGGATATTATTTTTTGTTCAATATTTGTATGAAATAATATTTTCTTCCTTACTATGTAGTATGTAAGTAATATTATTTTATTTCGTATTCCTAATTCTACACTTATTTTGTTAAAGTATTGCTTTTATACTCTGTGAAATTAGTAGAATATCCTTGAAATTTGCGCTTTATCTAGTATCGTTCACAAGGATATTTTTCTGATTATTCTTGTAAAATTTTAAGCTTTTCATGCCGAAGTACTATTCATGGGATACTATTCACAAAGTAATATTCACAAGGTATTATTTACAAAGTACTATTCACATGACACTATTTACAAAGTACTATTCATAGGGTACTATTCACAAAGTACTATTCACGGGGGAACTATTCATGACAAAAATTGATTTCTTTTATGTCCAAATCATTTTTGATACAATATTATTCTTGAATTTTACTCCACAAAGTAGTATCATGTTGACAATTTGGACATTATTGAATTAAGAATAAATTAAATTATAAATCTTTAAAAATTTATCCTTTGCTTTCTTTTAATTAAATTATTATATCATTGTCATCATCCTCATGCTTATGATGTGGTAAAAGTCATCTTTGGCCAGTAGTGCATAGATGGATTGTTGATTGGTATGATTATGACTAGGAATTATTCGGTATAATCATGACCCGTAATGTTACAAATGATCCTCATTGGCCCGTAGTGCATTGATGGACAGTTATTGGCATGATCATGACCATTAGTGATTACACGAATATCCTTGGCCCGTAGTGCATGGATAATTTAGTGATCTGGATTATTTATTGAGTTGAGTTTGTGAGACCCCGAATTTTATGAAATAAAAGTATTCAATTTTTTTTTATTTTGGTAAATAGTTAAATTGATAAAAGTTTAAAGTTAAGGGTAATATGTAAAAATTTTTGCAAAGTAAGCAAGTTGATATAAAATATTATTTTTATCGGGGAATATCCGTATGACGGTACAATCATAGGTGGAGCCCACAACGTAATTATTGTCGGATTGAGAAAATGGCAAAAATATTTTTATAAAAATAACGGCAGAAGTTTTACCGTTAAAACTGTTGAACTACTCGGTAGTAAAAGTACAATAATATGCATGGTTGCATAGTAGCACACGGTATTGATTATTAATGCTTACATGATAAGTCACTCAGTTTTGTTTTATTAGTATTATTAATGTAATAAAACAGAAAAGCTTTTTATATAAAACAAAATACTTTTATAAAGTTATTCTACAAATAGAATATATTATATTCTATTATGCATACTGTTTTGCATAGTAAAATCTTTTTATATAAAACAGAATACTTTTATAAAGTTATTCTATTAATAGAATATATTATATTTTATTGTGCATAGTGTTGCATAGTGCCTGCATAGTGTTTTGCATAGTAAAATCTTTTTATATAAAACTGAATACTTTTATAAAGTTATTCATTTTATTAGATTATAAATAGAATATATTATATTTTATTTAAAAGATTTTACTTTAAATCTGGACCGTCCGATTAAAAGTAAATCAATCTGGACCGTTCATGAATTAGTTACTATGCAGTCCATTCTTCTATAAATAGAAGCTCATTCCTTCATTATTTCTTACGTATTCACTGAAACTCTAGAGAGAGAAACTATAGAGAGGGTTCTTCTTCTATAATCTTGAGCGTATTTCTTTAGAGTTTAAGAAAGCTTTGATCATAGTACAAATTTTCTTTGAGTGTATCCTCGCCCTACCAGTCGGAATACTCTTATTTCAAAGGTAAGGGATATTATTTGTTATACTCGTAAGGGGTATTATTTTTTTTGTATTCATGAAGAGAACTTCTGTTATTCCATTCTTTATTATTCTGTTGGAAAAACCTGTATATGTAAGACCCCAAATAATTAATAAATGAAATTTAATTTCCTCTAATTATTATTTTGAAATAGTAAGGGTTGATTTGATTAATGTGGATAGTTATGGGTAAAATACGCAAATATTTCGAATAAGCAAGTGGTTATAAAATATTCATTATCGTCGGGGAATATTCGTTTGGTCGAGGAATATTAAATGCTTCATCGGGGAATATTAAATGCGACAGCCAGTCTTTTGTGGGCCCCATAACGGAAAGCGATTGGATGAAGAAAAGCGACAAATATAAGTTGTTTATAAATAACAACAGTAGTAGTTATTCTGCTATTATCTTCGTTGGAATACCCGGTTTAAAAAAACACGATGTCTGCGTTATTGCACATGAGCACTACCAGTATTGCACCAATTATTGATTCTTACGTGAAGGCACTACTCAACAATGGTTACGATAATTCTTTCAAAGATTTTTATTTTATTGATTCAATAATTGCTTTGCGTTGATATTTTATATTCTTTGTTGTTTCAATAATTGTCATTACACAGTATTTTTCATTATCGAACCAATAATTCATATTATCTGAATAATATTATTAGATAACATTATTGGCAATATCTAGAAAGTTCTGTCTAAGGAGAGGTTTGGTCACCTAATTGCGCGCCAGATAAGGAGAAATTCTTATTGGAAAGCCCCTCTTTCTAGAAGCGCACGGTTTGTCAATATTGTGATTCTGTAATATTATTTGTGAATAATTAATTATTGATTCATATGATGAGGAAAATATTGATTTTATGTGGATATAGATGGAGAAAATTATTAATGTGACAATTGTTGAAAATTGAAATTTTATCTTTTTCTGATAAAATAATTCATTTAAATATATATATTATTATATTTTAATAATATAATAATGGTGATATTTTTACAACGAATGTGGGATATATGAGTATACGAGGAGAAAGAGTATTTTTGTTGCAATAAATGTTTAAAACATGTTAAACATGTCGGTGGACCCCCTTTCTTGACTGAAATTTGATTATAGCCTGTAAAATCACCCGTTTGTGGATTTCGGCCAATTTGTGTTTGGAATTTGGAAAACGTTCTTACGCAAAGTTGTAGAGAATTGAATTTCTTATAAAACCCCATGAGATTGGAATTTTTCGACAAAAGGGCTATTTATTGTGAATTATTGAAGTTCAAGTTCAAAATAATTGATTTTTGGAAGTTCAAAATATTTAAAGTATGAAAAACGTTTTTTTTGTTATTAGTGGGTCTAGTATGTGGGTTGAATTCAGATTTTCTGAATTCAAAGAGTGGGCGTAAGAATTTATATATATATATTATTATTATATTAAATTTTCTGCTTTGGTGTTCTAAGCAATTTCCTATAAATAGGGTGCTTAGGTTAGAATTGAAAATCACACCAGAAACTGAAGTTTTCTCTCTCTATATTATCGAGCGTATTCTTGTGAGTATTTTGAGTATACTTTGAGTATTGCTATACGGTGCAAGTTCAAGTCATAGCTTATATCCGGTGTTTCAACTAGAAGTACTGTCTTTCGAGGTAAGGGATATTATTTTTTTTCGTAATGATATTATTTCTTCAATATCATTATGTTGAAATATTGGTCTGAAGTTTTTATCAAATTTAGAACTTTTGGTGTCGGAGTTACTATTCACGTATACGGCACTTATTCACGTATACGGTACTATTCACGAATACGACACTATTCATCGAAAAATGAAAATTTTTCTTTTCGTCCAAAATATCTATTGTGGATACTAGCTTTGATTGTATCCATGTTTTGATCATTCTTGAATTTTACACCACTCTGATTATTTTTGAGGTATTTTTGGACGTGGATAAAACGAAGTACGAATCCTTAATCCTTAATCCTTGTCATTTTGTTTCACTGGATTCGTTTCTTTTAAAAAATATATATATTTTTCATCATCCTCAGTCTTAAATGATGATATTATTGAATATCTTTGGCCTGTAGTGCAAATATGAATGATTTCTGATGAATATCTTTGGCCTGTAGTGCAAAGATGAATTATTTCTGATGAATATCTTTGGCCCGTAGTGCAAAGATGAACAGGTGTTTAGATGAACATGACCAACTGGTGAATGTCCTTGGCCTGTATTGCAAGGATGAATATATGATTCCAGATATATATTGATTGATGTTGAAGGGATAAAAATATTGATGATGGACTATTAAATTCATAGATATTAGTAGATTTCATCCTCTACGTAACTCTTCTATGAATTAATATTTTCCGCTGTGAGTATTGATTTAAAACTTGTTGTCTATTGTATTCTATTAAATTTTTCCCTGTTGAAGACTAACGATAATTTGTTCTGTATTATCTTAGTCATAATATTCTTTACTGGGCTAGTTGAGCTCACCCTTTTCCTTTTTGTTCCATTTTCTTCTCAGGAGGCGAGAATGTAGCAAGTACGAGTCGGGGTATGGAATGATGGTTTAGAGAGTTGTTTAGTAGTCCTCACCATTTTTGTAAAATAATGTATCAATAATTATGATGAGAATTTTTTTGTATGTGGATATTGTTTAGATGGCAATATCTATATTTAAACTCACAGTTTTACTATTGTAATAATAAAGTTGTAGTTATTTCTGTACCATGTATTTGGTGACTCAGAATGAGTTGGATGGAATGGACCTATTTTGGGGGCGTCACAGTTGGTATCAGAGCTTAGGGATATGATCTCTGGTGGAGATCGGGGAATAGAACTAGGAGGGGAGAGACGAGTAAATCCTTCGCTAGTGTGTCCTACCTAAGCTTATTTGTTAGTTGGTCAGTATATAGGGATATTATGTGATATATTGATTTCCTTAATTAACCCTTGTTTAATGATAGTATTTGAGAATGTCGACTGAGAATATTAACAGTGGAGTAAATGAGACCGTGGAGATGCCTGTACTTACCAACGAGGAGAACGTGCAACAGGCTGGCAATGTACCTCCTGTGAACAACACCATGGAGCAGATGATGAACGAGGGGATGTTTAGAAGCTTTTGCGTTTCATGCAAAATCGAGACGAGGAGACTCGTGTTCAAAATACAAGAGGAAATGATAGCAATTCATGGGTGGTCACAAACCCAGCGCTTTCAAAGAGTTGGGACCACGAATTTAAGGAAAGCTTCCATCCGATCATGGCGGAAACATGGGTCAAGCAAATTACCAAGATATTCGATGTCTTGGGATGCACGAGAGAACAGAGAGTTCCATTCGCCACGCGTTATGTTCCGTGGCGAGGTAGACTCTTGGTGGGAGTCTCGTGAAGCGTACCCATCTAGTTGTGTTCGGCATGTCTTGGGAGACGTTTGAAACTATTTAATGACAAATACTTTCCTGAAAGTGTTCGCTCATATGAAGGAAGTGGAGTTTATTAGGCTGAAGCGAGAATAACATGGCGGTGTCCCAAAGATGAGGCGAAGTTCGCGGAGTTATCGAGTTTGTACCTCATTTGGTGGAGAATGAGGAACGATGACGTTGGATGTTTACGAGAGGTTTGAAACCGGCATACGTCGATATCTCATTTCTCATAAATTTTCTCTATTCGAGGATGTTGTAAATGTGGGCTCAATTATTAGAGCGAGATAACGAATGTACTGGTCGACCAAGGACCATAACCGAGGATCATACCAAAGATAGCGATCATCGAAATAACGATAACCAAATGGAGAAAGAAGAATACGGACAAAGGTGGTAACCACTCTGGTGGTAATCGTGGCCATGAAAATAGAAGAAGCGAGTCGGGAGGAGATTTTAAAAAGAGGAGATTCAACAACGACCATGTGAAGACGTCAGCGCCAGTAACAACTGGTTCCAAGGGAGGAGAAAGACCACCGGTCGTATGTTACAAATGCGGGAAAGAGGGACATATAAGTCCAAACTGTTCACAGCCTTACAAGGTATGTTATAATTGTGGAAAAGAAGGTCATATCGCTCGAGAGTGTACGGTAGCGAAACCCGATCCGATGGGGATGGTGACTCAAAAGGATGTCCCGAAAAGTCAAAGTCAATTCACGGAAGAGCGTTTGTTGTGACCGGTCAAAATCGAGGAACTCAAGCGAAGTTAGCACGGGTTAGTTAATTATAAATTCTTGCGTTTATACCTTACTAGATACTGGGTTCTACCCATTCTTTTATCTCTCTTGCTTGCTTGCGCTCAACGTTTGAACTTGACTACGGAGAAATTAAACTTTGACCTATTTATAGAGACTCCGTTAGGAGAAACTTTCATTACATCCGTTGTTTAGAAATCTTGCTTGATTCAGGTTGGCACTATCACATTACATGTTGACCTTATTTCTTTAAAGATATTTGCTTTTGATGTGATTTTAAGGTTAACTACTCATCATGCCAAAATTGATTGCTTTAAAGGTTGTTAGTTTTCATATTCCTAAGCAACTTTTGTTATTCAATTCAAGCAACTAAACCATTTGAAGTCAAACACTTTCATATCAAGCCATAAAGTCATTTGTTTATTGAAAAAGGGATGTCAAGTTTTCTTAGCTCATGTTATGGACTTGAACAATAATACGTCAGATTTGAATGATATTTTTGTTGTTAGTGAATTTCCTGACGTATTTCCTGAACAATTTCTTGGCTTGCTCCCAAAGCCTGATATTAAATTTTGTACCGACTTTGAACCCGGTACAAAACTCATTTCTAAAATCTCATATCGAATGGCTCCTATTGAACTTCGGGAGTTAAAAATTCAACTATAAAATTTGGTACCTGAGCCTTTATCTGGTGACTTCTTTTGTGGAAGGCACCGAAGCCAGACTCTCCGTAGGGGACACCATATTCGTGCGATAGTAAACTGATAGGTGTCATTGTAACGTGCTATCCAAGGTTGGGATATGAGTCACAGTTTAGAACAACCTAAGTCGGTAATCGTAATACGTAGCTTTCTAGGCTTAGTTGGTTATTATCGGAGATTCGTTGAAGGATATTCTCGAATTGTTATTCCATTAATGCAGCTGACTCGTAGAGATACAAAATTCGAATGGAGCAAGGAATGTGGGAAGAGCTTTGAAGAACTCAAGAGGAGACTCATTTCAGCACATGTTCTGACCATGCCATCCTGGAAAAGCGAATGTTGTAGCTGATGTGTTGAGTAGAAGATCGTATAAGTACAATCTGATACGATATTGTCAAAGACTAATTTAGTATAATTTACAAATAATAGAGATGGAGATGAAAACTCTAGGTACCCACGTGATGATATACTGAGTATAATCGACTTTAATCGATAAATTTAAAGTCGCATTCAAGCTACACAATCGGGTGATGAATTTGAAGAAGGAGGTGCGAAGTTGTTATTTCAAAAGCGAGAACCGGTGGGGTGAGGAAAGCTCAAACCTTCGATTTAATAATCCATTTGAAATTCTAGATCGAATAGGAACTGTGACCTATAGACTCGTTTTACTGCCAAGTATGACGCGTGTTCATAACGTTTTTCACGTATCGATGTTACGTAAATATGTGGATGACCCGAACCACGTAATTGAGTTAGAATCGGACGAGATAGCCGAAGACTTAACGTACGAGGAGGTACCTGTCAAGATATTGGATAGGAAAGAACATGTCCTATGTACCTAGGTTATACCACAAGTTAAAGTTTTGTGGAGAAACCTTGCTATTGAGAAAATGACCTGAGAGTTGGAAACGGAAATGAAAGCGAGGTATTTTCATCTTTTCGAAACACCAGGTACGTATGTCAATTTGGAGGACGAAATTTCATAAGGAGGGGAGGTTATAAGACCCCAAATAATTAATAAATGAAATTTAATTTCCTCTAATTATTATTTTGAAATAGTAAGGGTTGATTTGATTAATGTGGATAGTTATGGGTAAAATATGCAAATATTTCGAATAAGCAAGTGGTTATAAAATATTCATTATTGTCGGGAATATTAGTTTGGTCGAGGAATATTCGCGTCTTTGTCGGGAATATTAAATGCGACGCACGCAGATCTTTTGTGGGCCCCATAACGGAAAGCGATTGGATGAAGAAAATGACAAATATAAGTTGTTTATAAATAACAGGCGTAGTTGTTATCGTTATCTTGTTGGAATACCCGTGGTTAAAAAAATACGATGTCATCGTTATTGCAGATTACTGCGGTATTGCACCAATTATTGATTCTTACGTGAAGGCACTACTCAATAATGGTTACGATAATTCTTCGCTCAATATTTTATTTTATTAATTCAATAATTGTTTGCGTTGATATTTTATATTCTTTGTTGTTTCAATAATTGTCATTACATAGTATTTTTCATTATCGAACCAATAATTCATATTATCTGAATAATATTATTAGATAACATTATTGGCAATGTCTAGAAAGTTACATCTAAGGAGAGGTTTGGTCACCTAATTGCGCGCCATGATGAGAGAAATTCTTATTAGAAAGCCCCCTTTCCTAGTGAAGCTGCACTCGTTGTCAATATTGTGATTACAGTAATATTATTTGTGAATAATTAATTATTGATTCATATGATGAGGAAAATATTGATTTTATGTGGATATAGATGGAGAAAATTTTAATGTGACAATTGTTGAAAATTGAAATTTTATCTTTTTCTGATAAAATAATTCATTTAAATATATATATTATTATATATTAATAATATAATAATGGTGATATTTTTACAACGAATGTGGGATATATGAGTATACGAGGAGGAAGAGTATTTTTGTTGCAATAAATGTTTAAAACATGTTAAACATGTCGGTGGACCCCCTTTCTTGACTGAAATTTGATTATAGCCTCTAAAATCACCCGTTTGTGGATTCCGGCCAATTTTTGTTTGGAATTTGGAAAAACTTTCTTCTGTAAAGTTGTAGAGAATTGAATTTCTTATAAAAACACGCGAGATTTGAATTTTCTGACAAAAAGGCTATTTATTGTGAATTATTGAAGTTCCGAAGCTCCGAAATAATTGATTTTTGGAAGTTCAAAATATTTAAAGTATGAAAAACGTTTTTTTTGTTATTAGTGGGTCTAGCTTGTGGGTTGAATTCAGATTTTCAGAATTCAAAGAGTGGGCGTAAGAATTTATATATATATATATTATTATTATATTAAATTTTACGCTTTGGTGTTCTAAGCAATTTCCTATAAATAGGGTGCTTAGGTTAGAATTGAAAATCACACGGCTCAAGTTTTCTCTCTATATTATCGAGCGTATTCTTGTGAGTATTTTGAGTATACTTTGAGTATTGCTATACTGATTGCAAGTTCAAGTCATAGCCTTATATCAGGTGTTTCAACTAAAGTCTTTGTCTTTTCGAGGTAAGGGATATTATTTTTTTTTTCGTAATGATATTATTTCTTCAATATCATTATCTTTGAAATATTAATCCAAGTTTTTATCAAATTTGGAACTTTTGGTGTGTGTGAGTTACTATTCACGTATACGGCACTATTCACGAATACGGCACTATTCATCGAAAAATGAAAATATTTCTTTTCGTCCAAAATATCTATTGTGGATACTAGCTTTGATTGTATCCTTGTTTTGATCATTCTTGAATTTTACACCACTCTGATTATTTTTGAGGTATTTTTGGACGTGGATAAAATGAAGTACGAATCCTTAATCCTTAATCCTTGTCATTTTGTTTCACTGGATTCGTTTCTTTTTAAAAAAATATATATTTTTCATCATCCTCAGTCTTAAATGATGATATTATTGAATATCTTTGGCTGTAGTGCAAAGATGAATGATTTCTGATGAATATCTTTGGCCTGTAGTGCAAAGATGAATGATTTCTGATGAATATCTTTGGCCGTAGTGCAAAGATGAAATATATTTAGATGAACATGACCAATCGGTGAATGTCCTTGGCACAGAGTGCGAGGATGAATATATGATTCGGATATATATTGATTGATGTTGAAGGGATAAAAATATATTGATGATGGATCATTAAATTCATAGATATTAGTAGATTTCATCCTCTACGTAACTCTTCTATGAATTAATATTTTCCATTGTGAGTATTGATTTAAAACTTGTTGTCTATTGTATTCTATTAAATTTTTTCTGTTGAAGACTAACGATAATTTGTTCTCAGATTATCTTAGTCATAATATTCTTTACCGGGCTAGTTGAGCTCACCCTTTCCTTTTTGTTCCATTTTCTTCTCACGAGTGCGAGAATGTAGCGAGTACAGTCAGAAATGGAATGATGGTTTTAGAGAGTTGTTTAGTAGTCCTCACCATTTTTGTAAAATAATGTATCAATAATTATGATGAGGATTTATTTGTATGTGGATATTGTTTAGATGGCAATATCTCGTATTTAAACTCACTTTTTCTTTTGTAATAATAAAGTTGTAGTTGTTTACGTACCATGTATTTGGTGACTCGAGAATGGGTTGGATGGAATGGACCTATTTTGGGGGCGCCACAATTATCTGCGGACTACCTATACTTGGTGAAATTCTTCATTATTCCATTCCTTATTATTGTGTGTTGGAATAACTTTGTTTATCTAAATCTTAGAATAAATGGTGAAATTCTTCTATTATTTCATTCTTTACTATTCTCGTTTAATATCCTCGTCTCGTGCGTTTCTGTAAACACAGTTCCATTATTATTATTCTATTGGGAATAACTTTTGTATGTGCGCCTCTCTATCGCATGCATGGTGAATCCTTCTATTATTCCATTCTTTATTATTACATTTTGAATAACTTTTATACATGTGGATTACCACATGCATTGTGAATGATCCTTTATATTCATTCCTTATTAAATTGTGGAAATGATCTGGTTACGTTGATTATGATGAGAGTCATAATAAAAGCATTGGACTTATAAAAATCATGGGTATATGAAGTATTAGTAAGTGTTATGATGAGTTATGTTGGTTATTATGTGAAAACATAAAAGTTTCTTAGCAATCACAAAGGGTTGAAAATCAGATTTTGGAGAAAATAGAACATGAAATTCAATTGACCATATCTCCTATTATATTTTGAATTTTTTAGTGTGGTCAAGTTCTAGAGTTAGATCTATGAGTTTTGTAGCATCTCCAAGTAGAATCACTAGAAAAGATGTTGCAGATTTTCGTGTGGACTGATTTTAGCAAAGGTGTCAAAAGCTGGAAATTACCGAAATGCTACTGTCTAGATTTTTAGAAGGGTTGTTTCGGCTACTTAATTTGTGAGAAAAATTCTTGCCTTTTGGGAGATGAAAGTATATGGTATAAGGTACCTCCTGTCCAAAAATGAGCTCATTCCGACTTAAAATGAGCAAGTTATGACCATTTCAATATTTAGGTTTTTTCGACAAAAAATGCTATAACTGGAGTTCTTTAACTCCGATGACCATAAAATTTAAACTGGAAGATCACGTTAACATGTGTAAGATCCTTCCAAGATTTAGGAATTTTTGGAGTTAAACTTGAGGTAGCTAATTTCTTAAGGAATTAATTAGAAATTAATTTTTTTGAAAAATAGTAAATGAAGTTTAAAAATTCCGAGAAACATATATGTTCATTATGGGACTATATTCTGCTAAATCCCAGAAAAGAAATATTTTTTGGACTGATTTGGTATTTTTCATAAAAATGATTTAGTTACGAACATATGAGTTAAATATGTTATGTGAAGTAACAAAGTTGGAAAATAAGATTTTATGGCTTGGAAATCCTATATAAGGTATATGCATATTTTTTATGAGGGATTTAATCATTAGTGATGAAATCTTGAGTATGACATTTTTGAATGATTAAATGCATTGTTTGGTAAAATGTAAACAATTGAAATAAATTGTTTATAAGTTTAAGAAGTGATTAAAATATTGTTATAATATTAGATTATGAGTTTATTAAGTGATTGATAATATTTGGATAAATTTAAAGTCTTTAATATTTATCCTTGTTTTCGTTTGATTAATGCTTATATCATTGTCATCATTCTCATGTTTATATTATGTTGAAAGTCATCTGTGGCATGTAGTGTATAGATGGACTTGGTATGATTATGACCAGGGATTATTCGGTATAATCATGACCGTAATGTTACAAATGATGTGGAAAAAGTCCTCATTGGCCCGTAGTGCATTGATGGACAGTTTTTGGTATGATTATGGCTATGGATTCTCTTAGGCCAAGAATGCAAAGATGAATTGTTTTATGGCATGATCAGGACCGTTGATGAAAACACGATTATCTTTGGCCCGTAGTGCATAGATAATTTCTGGTCGTGATATTAACGAATATCCTTGGCATGTAGTGCAGGGATGATTCGATGATGTGGATTAATTATTGAGCTGAGTCTCAGCAATGAAATATTAATTCATGGATGTGATTTAATGAATATCCTTGGCCGTAGTACATGGATGATTCGATGATGTGATTTATTTATTAAGCTGAGTCTCAGCATTATTGGTTTTACAGTTGTATATCTTTGGCCTGTAGTGCAAAGATGGACTGTTGATTATTGGTTTTACAGTTGTATATCTTTGGCTTGTAGTGCAAAGATGGACTGTTGGTTATAGTTTTACTGATTTGTATATCTTTGGCTTTGTAGTGCAAAAGATGAACTGCTTGTTATTAGTTATCTGATTGTATATATCTTTGACCGTAGTGCAAAGATGAATTTGTGAGTATGATTATGAGCAAGAATTGTGATTTGTTATAACCATGATTTTTGATGTTTCAGGTGGAGATAGGTGATGAAAATTATTTTCGTCCTGGGTGCGAAAAGGAAATTCAGAATCACAATTATGATTATGAGTTATTCATATAATTGTGGACATGAATTTTTGATTGATGTTACAGGGATAAAACATTATTGGTGGACTTTTAACATGGAGAAGATAATAGACCTGATGGTCTATTTGACTCTTTTAATGGATTGCTCGTTCCGCTGCAACTATGGTTGAAAACTTTTATCATCTACCATATATTCTAAATCTCTGATTTATTATTGACAAAAGCTATTGATATTTAAATTATCTTTAGTCATGATATTCTTTACTGGGCTAGTTGTGTTCACCCTTTTGCTTCACAATTCCTTTCATGTAATAAGAGTATAAATTTGAATTGAAAGCGGGGATAATAGGAAATAGTGTGATGGTCCGAGACTATCAAGTTTCTTAATACATTATAAAAGCGGCATGACATGCAATGATAATTGTATTGAGAGGACCTAAGATGTGTGTCATATTTTATACGTCACTTAATAATTGATTTTGGCGAACAACAATAAGGTGACGAGAACCCGACTTTGAAAGCGTCAAAAGTGCACCTCATTAGAATGAATATGATAGTAATCTTCTCTTTCTTCTTTGGGGTCTTAAAATATTTGTTGCTGTATTTTATATGGCATTGTAACAATTTGAGTTGGATACTGTCTACGAGATAATATTGTATTAAAACTCACAGCTTATCTGTTGTCGTACTCTACACGACAGTTCAACAGTTGTATAAATGAAGTTTGTATTTGATTTTTATAGTGTGATATCTGGTGACTCAGAATGGGTCGTGTGGACCTATTTTTGGGGCGTCACAGAGTCTCAGTGATAAAATTGATGATAAACTTTTTAAATCATAAAAGATAGTAGATATCATACTCTACTTGAATCTTCTAATGGATTGCTTGTTCTGCTGCAGTTAAACTTGTTGTTTATTAGTTTAACATTGTTGAAGGCTAACGATAATTTATTCTGCATTATCTTAGTCATAATATTTCTTACTGGGCTAGATGAGCTCACCCTTTTGCTTTTATTGTTCTCTTCAGAAAATGAGAACGTAGCCGGGACTAGTCGGGGAACGGAGTGATGGTTCGAGATGGTGGCTATAGTAATCCTCACTATTCTATGAAATAGTGTGATAATAAATGTAATGAGGACTCCATTTGAGTTTGGATATTGTCTAGAAGGCAATACTCATGTAAAAGCTCTCAGCTACGTTTTGTCGTATTGTATAAAAGAAGTTAGTATTTAAATTCTGTACCATGTATTTGGCGACTCAGAATGGGTGATGTATACCTATTTTGGGGGCGTCACAGTTGGTATCAAAGCTTAGGGATATGATCCCTAGCTAAGATGTGAGACTAGAACTAGGGGGAGAGACGAGTTAATCCTTCACTAGTATGACCTACCTAAGTTATTTGTTATTTAATTGGTCGGTCAGAGCATAGGGATAATATGTGGCATGTCAATTAACCCTTGTTTTATGGCAGTGTTTAAAAATGGCATCTGAAAATGTTGAGATAAGCAATGGAGCACAGGAGACCATTGTGTCACCATAGATCAATAATCAGGACAATGTGCATCAGGAAGGCAACAATCCTTATGTAAACAACACCGACCAAATGTTGAACGATGGGATGTTCATAGGCTTTATGCAATTCATGCAACATCAGGCGAGAGAGACTCCTTTTCAAAATACAGGTGGAAACACTGGCAACTCTTGGATGGTCACCGCTAAGCAGTTCAAGGAGTTGGGACCACCGGAGTTTTTGGGAAAGCCAGAACCACTTAAGGCAGAGACGTGGATAAAGAAGATCACCAAGATACTTGATGTCTTGGGATGCTCCGAGGAGCAAAAGGTTCCCTTTGCCACCTTCATATTGAGAGGAGAGGCAGATTACTGGTGGGAATCTGTATAACGTACTCAACCTTCTGCACTAAAGATGTCTTGGGAGAAGTTTAAAGAACTGTTCAACGACAAGTACTTTCCTGAAAGTATTCGTCACAGGAAGGAGGTAGAGTTCATCAAGCTGGAGCAAAACAATATGACCGTGTCGCAATATGAGGCTAAGTTTGCGGAGTTATCCCGGTTTGCATCCCATTTGGTAGATAATGAGGAGAGAATGACGCGAATGTTTTTGCGATGTTTGAAACCCGAAATACGTCAATACCTCATTTCTCACAAACTTGGCTTGTATTCAAATGTTGTGAATAGGGCTCAGTTATTGGAGCGCGATAATGAGTACTCTAGATGAAAAGTCTAATACAGAGAATGTATGCTGAACTAGTTCCCTCTGGGTTGCATAATGTAACGTTCTGAAATCCGGTCTATTTTCACATCTGGATTCCGTACGTCACGATCCCATCTTCTTCAAAACATACATCATTATATAGCTAAATATAATAACATACATTCTCAAATCCCAGGTTCTAAAACCTTATAACCTCTTTCATTCCAAATAATGATAATTACATTATTCTTTACATCTTGCACGAGTGACTTTTATCCGCCACCAAGGATACATAATCATTCATTAAACTATTCTATAGTTTAATTCTATCATTCTATATTAAAAGTCTTCACTTTATCTTCACGCACATTCATATAATGAATGTCACTTGTACTGAATACCGATCAGCTTGATCTTTATGGGATCCTTAAGTTCTTCTAACATCGTTCGCTGAAAATGTTTTTATTTAAAGCAAGTGTGAGCATTCAATTGCCCAGCAAGTTATAGCAGTTGAACAAACAACTTCAAGAATTTAAACATTCTTTTAAGACTTCAATAACCGAACAAAGATTATGAAGTAGCTTGAATAATAGGAATAATCTCGATTCCTATCATTTTAAAACATTAGTCGCATTCACTTTAAAATACTTTCATTCTCTACTCTCTTTCATACACATTCTGTCTGGCTAGAATCAATAGCACAGACTTAACAATAACGGTTCATGTATAAACAGAACATTCTCATATTGAACAGTTCAATAATAGAACAATTCATCTCACAGAAACATTGAAGTGTTCAAATTGTGGCACAATGCCTCATACGTTCTACCACCTTGTACAAATATCACACATTCGCACATAGACAGAACTTCTCAAGTTCAACATCTGAGAAGTTTTAGAAACTAGCATTCTATGAATGAAGTTAGCAAACTTGCCTTACGCACAGCTCCAGCTTATAGTTTACGTTGAACTGCTCATTCCAATTCCTATGTAGCACATAAGGAAATAACACATACACCAATTAGTCATATACTTGACTTTACGCATTGGTTTACTTAACTTTATTTCTTAGGGTTCACGTTCTTACAAACTAAGTTTACGCGACCAAATTCCTTTACCGGTTAACGGCTTCATGACATACGGAGATATTTTACTTAATACGTTCATCATCTTTGATGATTTATATTCTTATCTTCTTCTTATAACTCTCCTAGGACTCATCACACATCGTATCTTTGCTAGTAATCCATATGGTACTCTGAGTGGTTTCCCACAAACAACCAATAAATAAGTTCCCCTCTCATCTACACTGCCCATAATAGTGAGTTAGATTGGTTGCCAGTTTTGTATATACCTTCGCTCTCTGAAGGAATTGTTTAGCCCAGCTCCCATATGTCAACCATCAAAGGTTACGATTGTACTACAACCTAACTTATCTTAACTTATTCGAACTATTAAACTATAATGTTCGTTAAGTCAAATTCTTATTCCTTATGGCTTTTTGGAAACTAAATGCCATACCTCAGGATTTATTCTTATTGTCCAAGTCATATAGTCCTTTGTATACTCAGAACGATCATTCCATATTCATTCTACGCATTTATAGCATTAAGCATTTTACTTTACCTTTTTCTTATCTTACAACATTCAGTCCATTCGACACTGAACATCTTCCATGTTATAAACATTAATTTGGCTTCTTTACGGTATACGTGCTTGTCTTTAATTCAGCTTCTTCACCGTTCACAGGTTTAATCATTGGTCTTCGTTATCCTACGGTCAAACCATACATGGGGTGTAGGTTCTACTCATTTAATATTCGCGTACACTTAACCTTTACATCGGTTCAAGTGTTCAACGCTTACATTTCATTCTAACATTCTCCTCTGACTCACATTCGGCTTTCGTTAATCTTATTACCGTTCGCTACGACTTTCTTGATAATTCATATCTTAGTTACTACCTTCGTCAACGTCTAAGTTATACAACCAATGTACACTTAGAACGTTCGCTCGACGTAAATACGATTCACGAGAATCGTTTACGTATTCAACATTTACGTTGTTCTTCTCTTAATCTTTCATTCAACCTTTAACTAAGGTTTAAATCGCTTTCATTCATTACTATCACCTAAACCCCATGTTCAATATTCGTTTTTAATGTCAAAGCCATACGGTTCGTTATATGCTAAGACCAATCGTTCATCGCAACAGCATTGCGTTCACAGCGTCTAAACGATTTACATTCATCTCTCATTAGCATGTCATAACATCAAAATGTTATACATTACTCTCGTCATTCAACGTCTAAGTAATCACAACCATAGCAATCTGTCACGTTTGTTTATCGCGACTACGGTCCCCGGACATCGGTTTCGTAATCCGCGTCTACATTTTTGTCTTTTAATCTCGATTAATCTTTTCGTTCAACCTTCATCTAAGGTTTAATACACTTGATTAAGTGATACATTAGTTGAACTACATGTTCATATTTCTTTCTTGCACATCCCCCAGTAATTGAGCACTTAAAAACTCATCACTGGCTTTTTCTCACTGCCGTGACTGCGGCCGCCGACCCTTTTTTACCTCATGACTGCATTTACCACTCTGCCAGATGTCAAATCTACTGAGGTCGGCTTTCGCAGCGCCACTATCTTCTCTATTTCTCGCACCGCGGTGCCACTCAGTAGTAGTTGATGGCCCGGGCCTCGCGTGTTAGGTTTGTAATATTCAAGAACGCAATCAAATTGCACAAAATAAGCGGAAACGTGAAAAATTAGAGTTTTAAAATTTTACAAACCATATACCCGGATCATCCTTTATGCATAATTATTAATTAAACGAAAAGATAAAGAACAAGAATCATATCCTTGAAGATTCGAGCTTCCTCATGTACAAGTTCACCTCTAAATCCTTTCGCGTTCAACTTGAATCCACCGGGTTTGGTTCCTTCCTTTGATCAACGTTAGCCACCCAAGTGTTTGAGCTCTAGAGGTGATCCACCCAGGAAGAAGAAAGATTTAAGAAGATGGGTATTTGGCAAAACCCTAGTTTTCTATCTCTATAGAAAAGGAACGTACTCTCCAACAATTGGAATCACGTCTGTTGTAAAAAAGTCAACAACCACTCCACCCATAATAAGACTCATCTTATTTATAGATGTGGGCAACCCTCCTTAACAATTAAGGAATTAGGTTTTATTTTAATTAATTAAAATCCTTTAATTAATTAGCCTGCTAATCTTATTAAGAATAAATGATAGTACTAATATTAAATTAATTTCCAACTCTTTAGAAATTAAAATAATTATAATTATAATAATATTAATAAGACTCCTCTTATTAATTTATATATTTAATATTTCTAAAATATTAAATAATAAATATTAAGCTATTTAATTTATTCTATCACCATAGATAAAATTAAATTTACTTAACATATTATTACAGTTATGCCATTAACTTCTTAAATAATTATTCTTCCTTTTATGGTGTGACCCTTTAGGTTCTCCATATTAAACCGGATGTGAATAAATTAATTAGAACAATTCTAATCTTATTTAAATAAATAAATTAAACTATTAATTTATTTAAATAAATAATATTTATTCTACAATAGGGATAAACCTCCCTAGCGATCAACGACTTTCCAGATAATATAGATTTCAACATTAATCATAAAAGAACCTTTAAGTAAATAGTTACCGTACAATTCAATCCTCCCACCATACAATGTCCCAATTAAATATAAGGCATAGAATTACTGTCAAGTCTTATTTTATTTAATTATATGTATTTCGACTCTTAAATGCACAACTCCAAATAATGCAAATTAGAAACTCCTTTCTAATTTCATTCTGCCTTGACCAAGGACTACTGGGTTGTCATTTATCGAATCACATAGGACATTTCTCTTCTTTTACTAGAAGCGGTAGATTTTTTATTGATCATACATTATCTCCATGTACAACTTATTATACCCAAGCATACCCTTTGATATACCCTAAGGGTCTTAAGGAATAAGTCAAAGTATAACTCATCATACACAAGATACTATGATGATCTCAAGTCCAAGGATCACTTGTACTACTATCACTATAGGAATTCCTATTGACAGGCAAGTAAAACTCCATTAGGTATTCCTTAGCGAGCCACGTTCAGTGAACTTATTCTCTAATAAGCACCTACATACTTGCTTTAGTGTCTCCACACAAATGATCATGAGATCAATCATTCTCATCCAATGAGGAAGTAATGTATGTACAAATCTATCCGGATTTATTAATCCCCAATTTAGTAATCCAACGATTGGGAACTATTTTAGTTTTAAGCTTTCTAAGAATTTAGATCTCATTAGAATGATCATCATCATTATTCTAAAAGCATTGCTTAAAACTATGGGTTTATCACATATTATAAAACAGCATCATGTAGATAATTAAAATCCTTTAATAAATTAATACTTTTTATTAATAAATGAATAAGATTGTTACAAAGTATATGCTTTATCATCAAACATGATTGGCTTGTGTGCATACTACTTTCAATCTCCCACTTGCACTAAAGCCAATCGCCATGGTATCTCATACCCTTCTTCTCTAAGTGACGATTATCCTGCTGTTGGATAAGCTTTAGTTAATGGATATGTAATGTTGTTCTTGAGAGTCCACTATCTCTATAGTGATTTTTCATCTTTCAATGATTCTTATAATCAAATGAAAGTGCCACAACACAAGTTTAGATCCAAGATGAGACTTAAGAACTATTCCTAGTTCTGTAATGAACTTTTCATCCAAACAATCAACTTACAGCTTCATTTATAGCTATATACTTTGTCTTTATCACTAAACCAGCAACTCTTTGCTGTTTGAAACCTATCCAATTTCCCTACACCACCGTTCAAGGTAACGTCTTACCTTAAAGTGGATTTTCTGTCGTCTTAGTCTGTTTGAAAAACTTGAGTCTGTTAAGCCCTCTAGTTTTAATTTAGACTCACCATAAATTTGATCACATCCTTTGTGCCGGTTAAGTACTTTAAGATGTTTTTCACTGACTCATAGTGAACTTCTCCAGAATATGACTGATCAATATCAGGTCTCGTACATTTCATTGCATACATGATAGTTACTCATGCGATCTCTCTTTTTGGAGTCTTTGGGGACTATTAAGAGAGATACACTCCATGTCTCATCAACATGAGACATCTCTTGGAGTTTGTCATGCTAAACAACTTTAGCATCAAATGAGTATACGTTCATTGGGTTAAGTCGAGTATCCTATTAAATCTATCTATATAGATTTATATCCCCAATTAAGATATTCTTCCCAAATCATTCACGGAGGAATGTTTAGACAACTTTATCTTTACTGATTGTAGCATTAGTATGTTATTCCTTATCCGTAGTATATCAACATATAATACTAGGAATATCACAATGCTCCCACTGACCCTTTTGTACACATTAGGTTCATTCTTGTTTTTGGTAAAATCAAACTCTTTTGATTATCATATCAAAATGAATGTTCTATTTTTTGAGAAGATTGCTTCAATCCATTTCTCTGAGTGTCTACAACTCTTACCTCATCGTATGTAACTGTATCATCATCTTTATGATGCGTACCTCATCATCATCATCCTTGATAAATCCATACCTCCTAGGTATCTTCGGTACTATTCCAAATTTACAATTCGGTTGTGGTACAATAGGTCTATCTACAGGTTCATCTTATTTGACTTATAATATTTTGTGGTTCTTGAACTCTTCAAGATTCTATTATCCTCCCACTAGTCCCTTCAATGATAAACACCTTTATCTTAGAAGGTAGTGTGTTTCGCAACAAACACATTTTGCTAAGTAGGATTATAGAACATATAACCTAAACTTACTTTAGGATGTCCCACAAATTTGTACTTGTCAAATTTGTCCCAAGCTTAACCTTTGAAACCTTTTCACATAAGTTGGACAACCCCTTATCTTAACATACTTAAGATTAGGAATCCTCCTTGTCCATAACTTTCATGGAGTCTTGGGGTTGGATTTTGAGGTTACCTTTTGTAGATATGCAGCCATTTCTAGGGCATGATCCTAGAATGATACTGGAATGTTGGTAAAATAATTATGGACCGTACCATGTCTAACAAGGTACGATTTTTCCTTTCAGATACATCAATCAATTATTGTGTATGAGGAAGCGTCCATTATGAGAAAACCATTTGAGATGATCTAAAAACTTGTTACACAAGTATTTATTCATTGATCTAATCAAAGAATCTGAATACTTTGCCAATTTGTTTCACTTCTGAATTCTTTGAACCTTTCAAATAATTCACACTTGTATTTTAGAAAATATACACATTCAACTCTTTAAATGATCATCTCCTTTTCTTATACTAATTTATTCAATATGCAAAATAATTTTTCACGTAAGTCAAGTATACAAAATCCATTAAGTAATATTTCAGTTTTATACAAAACATTATTATTATAAATAGAACAACAATTGTTCTTAAATATAATACCAAATTTCATTTTCCAACAACAAAATGAAAATAATGTTTCTAACGAGAACTGGAATACAATATCAACTTATTGACTTAATAGAATTGCATGTAGGCAATGCTAAACAATAAGTTCCTATGGCTAATGTAGCAACATTTACTTCATTTCCCACACATAGGATTACTTATCTTTGTTTAGCTTTCTACTTATGTTTGGTCCTTTCATAAATCTATATTAATGATAACCAAAGTCGGTATGCAATACCCAAGTAGAATCTTAACTTAAAGAAAAATTTATTTTAAATCATGAACAAAATTGTATTTGTAACTGAAACTTCATTAAGCTTCTTCTGGTTAGCTCTACAAGATGCTTCTCGCAGTTTCTTTTCCAGTGTCCTGGATTATTGCAGTGGAAGCAAACTCCTTTGCTATCCGTATCAATTTTGTTCTTATTATCCTTTGTTTTTGCCTTTCTATTTACCGTTTTAGAATCGTTCTTTTTTTCAGAAAATCCTTTGGCCCTACCAGTAAGACTTGGTCTTTCTTGGTTGGATAGTGACTCTCAGCTGTTTTTCAACATGTTAAGCAAATCAGCGAAGCTGATATCTAGCTTGTTCATATGAAAAATTCACAACAATTGTGAAAGGAGTCCGGGAGTGAGTGCGAGATCAAATCTTGGCTCAACTCTCCATCCATGACAAAACCTGTTGTCCTAGTTGATCAATTAAATTGATAATACTAATGACTTTTATCTGTACTATAGTGTCATCGGTTATTCTAGATCGAAAGAACTCCTTAGATATCTGATATCTATCAGTCCTACTTTCCTCACCATCAACTACTTGATGTGTAGGAATATTGTAAAAGCATCCATAGTTTCATGTTGATGCTAAAGTTCGTTACTCATGGATGCAAGCATGATGCATTGAGCCAACTATGCATCATCTTGCCACCTTCTAAAAGTAGCAATCTCTTCTCTAGAGGCATTGTCTGCAACCATTGCAGGGATAGGCATTTTAAGGACATAACATAGCTTTTCAGCCATGAGAACTATTCTCAAAATCCTTAACCAATTCGTTTAATTTGGTCCGGTTAAATAACATATTATATGCTTCACAGTGATAGTAATTTAGACATTGTAAAATTCTGTAAATGAATTTGTAATTAACAACATTTTAGCATACATTCTTTTATTAATTACCAAAATAAATTAGGTCTTGTTTTAAATTGGTATCTCCCACTATTTTCTTCAAACTATATTACCCTCAATATATATAGTTCGACAATATCTAATTAAAGATATGCTAGTGAGAATAAGGATTCCATTTTAAATGTATATAGCCTTGTGTGTGCACAACAAACTATATATAAATAAATAGGTAGACAACTCTTGTCAATTACATCAATTATGTAACTCTTTGTATTTTGCCTCTTAGATCATAATGGTCAAGTGTGTGCACATCCGAACTAAAACGATCTAAGTTAAGTCATACCTAGCACTTCCATATATTCGAAAGAGAAATATTGTCCTTGTGTGCACAACAAAACAGCATTGTTCAGTCTATTTATAAGCATTAAATGTGATAAAACAACATCTTAAATATTTAATACTTGCCTTGCGTGTGCACAACAAACTCATATTAAATATTTAATACTCTATTAATTTACCATGCTAGAAGGCGACGTTCGATATTCCAAATATCTTTGAACGTTACAACTTAATATAAAATATTTGAGGGGTTTGTTATTAATTTATCTCATCTTGTTTAGCGCACATGCACATATATATATATATATAAAATACGCGTCATATTAATTAACATGCGAAACATGTTTGCATAATATATATATATATATATATATATATATATATATATATATATATATATATATATATATATATAATGCATGCATATATAGAATACTATATTCTACCTGAATTAATTATGGACTTTTATTCTAGTTTAGTTCACTAGAGCCACAAAGTGAACCAAAAGGTCAAACCCTAGGGGTGCAAGAATTAATATTTAAATATAACTATTACATTTAAACTCGGGCTCCATTACAAACGGGTCTTCAAGCGCTCCTTGCTCCTTAATCTCCAATTCTTCAAAATTAATTCTAACTATTCCTATTACAAAACTATTTAAAATAAATAGAAACCTTGATAAGCAGTCAAGGGAAAGTAAATAGGAGGGAGATAGAATTTACATTAAGAAAAAAATTAGAGAAAACGAGGTACGCAGACCCCATTTAATAAAACACATACATTCATGCATCCAACTAAAATAAAATTCAATCACATTGATCAATAGTCCATAATCAATCCCATTTATTTTCATACACATCAACATATGCATCAATAAATAACATTCATCTCATGAATAATAAACATTCAATATATATATTGGTATCATTTAATGGGCAAATTTAGTTAGTATAAAATCTAATTTTGAATCAAAATAAACTCCTTTATTTTAATCCAAATTTAAATCAAAATAAACCTCTTTTATTTTAATTTATCTTATTTTGAATAAAATAAACTATTTTATTTTAATCAAAATCTTTAATTAAAATAAACTTATTTATTTTAATTAATTATGGAATTCAATTCCAAGAAAAAAAAACTCCTTTATTAAAGAAAACATGGATTCTCTTTCCTATTCACAAATAAACTCTTTTATTTTGAATAATATGAAATCTTATTTCATATCTAAATAAACTCCTTTATTTAAAGAAATTAGGATTCTTTTTCTTATTCACAAATAAACTCTTTTATTTTGAATAATATAAAATCTTATTTCATATCTAAATAAAATCTTTTATTTAAGGAAATATAGAATCCAATTTCAACTCCAATTAGTTATCATGGAATTCAATTCCAAATCTAATTAGTTAGCATTAAATTCAATTTTAAAATTAAAATAAAATTTTTTTATTTTAAGATTAAAATAAATTTTTATTTTAAGATTAAAATAATTAAAAATATTATATATTATAATATTTATATTAACCGCGTAGCCACCTCGTGGGAAAAAATAATGATTCACGTAAATCAAGCTCCTGATCCCTTTAACTTGAACATTCCAGGGCCTGTTAGGCGTTAGCTATTAATCTGGACATATCATGCAAGGTGCAATATATATATATATATATATATATATATATATATATATATATATATATAATATAACTTATCATATATAATATATATAATAAGTAATCAATGAATTCTGTTAAGCAAATTTATACATATACCACCCACGTGAATCTCCAGATTAGGATCATATATATAGTCGTACTATATATATAAAGAAACGTCCCTTTTCATAACACAGGATCAATTTTTGAAAAACGATAATATATAAAATATTAACGTGATTCATTGCAAAGGAAAACAGTACGGAGATTTTGCGTTTTTTTTTTTAATTTTATACAACAAAATTATGCTCAATTAAATTGTTTTAAACACATATCAATATACATATCAAATTAAAACAATTGATAATTCGCATAAAGGTTTGGCTCTGATACTACTGTTTGGTTTGTAATATTCATGAACGTAATCAAATTGCATAAAATAAGCGGAAACATGGAAAATCAGAGTTTTAAAATTTTACAAACCATATACACGGATCATCCTTTATGCACAATTATTAATTAAACGAAAAGATAAAGAACAAGAATCATACCTGTTGGGATGTGATTATTTGGGTCTAGCCATGGTGCAACCCAGTCTATTTAATGGTCCGGATCTGGTGATAACCCATATGTATTTATTATGATAGTGAGAGAGTCCTTATTAAAATAGGATTATGTTTTCTTATTTGGAGGGATAAGGAGTCCTTCTCCTAGTAGGATACGGGTGGAGGTGGCTTCTATATATATGGCTACAAGCTAGGGTTTTAGGGAAAAAAACAAGATACAAGAACACAAAAGATACAACACAAATATACAACTTGTACTCTCCATATCATCAACTTGTACTCCCAATATAATTATAGTGGATTACTCTCTCTCTCTCTTTTCGTGGTTTTTTCTCAATTGAGTTTCCACGTAAATCTTGTGTTCATACTTTATATCTCTTTATCTATGTTTATGTGAATGTATTTCGTGAGTTTGATTTCACAACAATTACTCCATCAACCGTTAGCACAATTTTGGCCTGCTGTTTTGGTGATTTCGTCAGGCGTACAAAATTTGACGTTAACATTGGTGCCGTCTGTGGAAAAAAGACACTTCTTCTAGTGTCAAATTTAAAATCACCAAACTTAATTTGAGAGCCTGCATATTAAGCTAAGTTATTCGTTTTTATTATATCAATAATATATATCTAGCATGTGCATGAGATCTCTGTTATTAATCTGATTCGTTCATTATACTTAAAGTTGTGGTATCATCTTAATATTATTGATACTTACTTTACATATATAAATGCATCGTTGGGTTACAGCTGAGTCTCTCTACTCCCTCCATATATCTAAAAGTTATATAATTAAGGCACGACGTGGTGGTCTTGGCGGTGACTCTTTGGAGTCATGTTATTAATACTAAAAATAATATATAATGAAAAAATTTCTTGATAGATATTTCCAGATATGTTATTAACTTGTTGTACATGTGAATTAGGAGAGAAAAACTCGATTTTGTTGATCTCTTGGAGGCAGACCATGTTGCTTAATTTGGAAGATGTCAAGCCAGCAGGAGCTATCAAAAATTCTACCCCTCGAAGGGAGATCCCAGCCCCTACCACAACTCGCAGTGTGAAAGAGACCCGTCCAACTCTTGTTAAAATTTGAACTCGCTGCAGCAAAGCGATTCAACGGACAAACAAGGATCCAAAATTGTTTGATACTTCATTCTTCCCATTCGGGGTATCTCAACCTACCGCATCAAGTAGAAAAACAACAATGACATCTAAACACCCCTGCCGCAATAACAGTAGGGTCATGCCATCTGAGGATTTTAGTAAGCCAAGTTTGGCAGGAATGGGCAAACCGACTAATTACTGATGACGACGACGTTTTGCCTTCAAATTGGGATGACCTCCTTGTGGTGCTATTGTAGGTTCAGAACCACAGAATCCATATCA
This sequence comes from Panax ginseng, assembly GCA_020205605.1. NCBI lineage: Eukaryota > Viridiplantae > Streptophyta > Magnoliopsida > Apiales > Araliaceae > Panax > Panax ginseng. Next base: position 99,399,310 of record CM035128.1, on the reverse strand, counting down.
AGGGTCAAGGCCATCTATGAATTACCCTGTACAGCAGAACACAACCTTTCGTCTTTGGGTTCCAACTAATCCGGTGGTATCGCCTCGCCACAATGTCAGCCCAATAACAAGCCTATATAATATGCATGGCTATTAATTTTCACAAATGGAGGGAAGCGAGCAATCACCTCCACATATTAAATAAGAGGTTTCGATGTCCTTCGTCACTATCAACATCTGCCGACCGTATGGGAACATATGAAGTTATGTTCGGACCACTTCGATGATCTCTTTGGCGATTCCTCTTCGGGCCACACCGGTTTCATCATATATTCGACTGTTTATTTTCGGCAGATATAAAGTCTGATTGAAGCCTCCCACAGGGGTCGGGACAGATATTATGGCGGCATAAGGTTGGAGGGGTTATAAGGTCGGACAAACATCCTTCGAGAAGGCTTTGATCTCCCGTAAGGATATAAATCCCGAGGATATAAATTCCGAGGATATAAAGCCCGAGGATATAAATCCCGAGGATATAAAATTCCGAGGATATAAATCCTGTGGAGACTTTTTGAATACTCTCTTATTTATAAGTTCCTTATAAATAAGAGGCTGGGGGGCAATGTTGGGGTGTTATAAGGTTGGTTCTTTATATCTTCGGTAGTAATAAGGTTGGTTCGGTTGGTATAAGGATGGTTCTTTATATCTTCACTAGTGATAAGGTTGGTTCGGTTGGTATAAGGTGGGTTTTTTGTATCTTCGGTAGTGATAAGGTTGGTTCGGTTGGTATAAGGTTGGATCAATTGGTTGGTTCTTTATATCTTAGGTAGTGATAAGGTTGGTTAGGTTGGTATAAGGTTGGTTCTTTATATCTTCGGTAGTGATAAAGTTGGTTCAGTTGGTATAAGGTTAGTTCTTTATATCTTCGGTAGTGATAAGGTTGGTTCGGTTGTGATAAGGTTGGCTCTTTATATCTTCGGTTGTGATAAGATTGGTTCGGTTGGTATAAGGTTGGTTCGGTTGGTATATATAAGGTTGATTCTTTATATCTTCGGAAGTGATAAGGTTGGTTCGGTTGGGATAAGGTTGGTTCTTTATATCTTCGGTTGTGATAAGGTTGGTTCGTTTGGTATAAGGTTGGTTCGGTTGGTACAAGATTGGTTCTTTAGTAGCAATATTCTAAGGGCAGTTGTTTATCTATTTAGGAGTAAACAAGAGTAGTGAGGCGAAATTATGGGGAACCAACAATTTTAGTTCGGCGCATGGAGTTCTGGCATGATATTTTCTCTTCGGCAAATATGGTCGTTTTGTTGGGATATATTTGTATAGTCTCTCATTTATAAGTTCTTTATAAATAAGAGACTGAGGGTAATGTTGGGATGTGATTATTTGGGTCTAACCATGGTGAAACCCAGTCTATTTAATGGTCCGGATCTGGTGATGACCCATATGTATTTATTATGATAGTGGGAGAGTCCTTATTAAAATAGGATTGTGTTTCCTTATTTGGAGGGATAAGGAGTCCTTCTCCTAGTAGGATACGGGTGGACGTGGCTTCTATATATATGGCTACAAGCTAGGGTTTTAGGGGAAAAAACAAGATACAAGAAAACAAGAGATACAACACAAATACACAACTTGTACTCTCTATATCATCAACTTGTACTCCCAATATTATTATAGTGGATTACTCTCTCTCTTTCCGTGGTTTTTTCCCAATTGGGTTTCCACGTAAATCTTGTGTTCATACTTTATATCTCTTTATCTATGTTTATGTGAATGTATTTCGTGAGTTTGATTTCACAACAATTACTCCATCAACCGTTAGCGCAATTTTGGCCTGCTGTTTTGGTGATTTCGTCAGGCGTACAAATTTGGCGTTAACAATACCCTTGAAGATTCGAGCTTCCTCAGGTACAAGTTCACCTCCAAATCCTTTCGCGTTCAACTTGAATCCACCGGGTTTGGTTCCTTCCTTTGATCAACGTTAGCCACCCAAGTGTTTGATCTCTAGAGGTGATCCACCAAGGAAGAAGAAAGATTTAAGAAGATGTGTATTTGACAAAACCCTAGTTTTCTATCTCTATAGAAAAGGAACGTATTCTCCAACAATTGGAATCACGTCTGTTGTGAAAAAGTCAACAACAACTCCACCCATAATAAGACTCCTCTTATTTATAGATTTGGGCAACCCTCCTTAACAATTAAGGAATTGGATTTTATTTTAATTAAGTAAAATCCTTTAATTAATTAGCATCCTAATCTTATTAGGAATAAATTAGAGTACTAATATTAAATTAATTTCCAACTCTTTAGAAATTAAAATAATAATAAATATAATAATATTAATAAGACTCCTCTTATTATTTTATATATTTAATATTTCCAAAATATTAAATAATAAATATTAAACTATTTAATTTATTCTATCACCATAGATTAAATTAAATATACTTAACATATTATTACAGTTATGCCATTAACTTCTTAAATAATTATTCTTCCTTTTATGGTGTGACCCTTTAGGTTCTCCATATTAAACCAGCTGTGAATAAATCAATTAGAACAATTCTAATCTTATTTAAATAAATAAATTAAACTATTAATTTATTTAAATAAATAATATTTATTTTACAATAGTGATAAGCCTCCCTAGCGATCAACGACTTTCCAGATAATATAGATTTCAACATTAATCATAAAAGAACCTTTGAGTAAATAGTTACCGTACAATTCAATCCTGTCAGGAATAAACATGTGAATGATATTTCTATTTATATATGATTTGATTATGATATATATATATATATATATATATATATATATGAATGAATATGAAAGTATGCTTGCATTAAGAAAAGCTGTAAAGTCCTTTGATAGATAATAGAAATATATGTACAAGGACTTAGAATGAATTGATCAAATGTGTTAGGTTGATCCTACATAAGCAAAATAGCTTTGTAAAGTCCTTAAAAAGAAATGATGTACAAGGACTATAAATATAGAAAGATCAAGCATGTTAGGTTGATCTTATGATGTAATAGATAGGCTTGTCTGATCGTCGAGCACTGCACCATAAATCGTAGTCTGCCAGGAGAGTCAAGGAAAACTCGAGAGCTATCGAAGCAGAATCGTAGTCTGCAAGATAGTAGATCTTGGAGTTCGTAAACTTCCAGGAGAGACGAGGAAGGATCGTAGTGTGTCGAGGAGAACTTCCTCAAGGTCGTAGTCTGCTAAGGAAGTCATATTCAGAATCTTAGAGACAACCTGCCTACGAGCCGACCGAGTATCTGCCAAAGCTAAGTCAAGAATCGTAGACTACACTCAGAGTCGTAGAGTCTACTAATCATACCAGAGGCAGAGATCATAGTTGAGAAAGATCAGATGAAGAAAACAAGCACAACGACAGAAATCGTAGAGTGTCAAGATCTGATCTCGGAGTTATAGTGTCTGCACAGCCAAAGCTGAATCGTAGAGTGCAGAACTAAGACCTCAACAAATGTGCTCACAATGCCAAGGCAAAATCGTAGGGCAAATACGATTCTCAACGAATGAGCACTCCCAGAATATCAAAAGGAATGATGCCTCTAGTTGGCACTACATAGATACGTCCCACCTGAAGGAAACCAGAGAGCACTCAACAAATGGCATGCAAGCTAACAGAAGATCTAAGCACCAACCCAATCAGCATCAAGATTGAGTTGTGAAGCCATTCGAGATGAAGTCTTCCACAAGGAGATCGAAGAAGACTTCAGAATCGACTAAGAAAAGTCGACCAAGTCGATGATGTCACGCGCGCATGTAAGACAACGATCTTGGGAGTTACCAGGAAGGTAGTGTTTTCCAAACAAAGAAAGAACTGATGGAGTACATACAGAGATACTGGACAGCTTCTGAAGAACAAGGCTAAAGTGATTAAGCATTGGGTCAGTCCATTAATGATAAGTGAACGGGAGATCACAAGGAGAAAGCGAGCTGGACACGCCACAAATCTGAAGTGTCTTGTTATTCAGAAGGGGCCAAAGCAAGAAGTCAAGCCATCGATGTCCGAGAGCTCAGGCCGAGGCAAATGAAGTGTTGAAGCATCAAGACAAGAGAGAAGGAAGAGGTGTTCTATATTGAGGATCAAATCAACACTCTTCAAGATCGTAGTGTTGTCTCTACCAGTCAACAAGACACTACGATCAGGTCCATGAAGACATGCATCAGAATCGTAGAGTTCGAATAGCTGAAGACTAAAGCATTGGCAACGGTTCAATCTGAAGGGTAATATTCGGACAAGAGCTCATTGAGAGCATCAATGCAAGGACAACCTCTGATCAAGAAATCAGAAGGGTAAAATAAAGTCGTCGACCTGCCCAAGATATCAAAGTGTCATATCTAACAGGGTTGGTGAAACAGTAGACTGCAGTGTCAGGAAGTCAGAAAAAGATGTCATGTCACATCTGCAGTCTGCACCAAATAACTCGAGATCTGCGAAGAAATTTGAATAGCTTTCAACGGCTACTTTCCAACGGGAAGATTGGGAAGCAGTATAAATCAACAGAGCTTCAATGATCAAAAAAAGCTGATGATTGTGTAGTTACAGAATCGTTGAGTTGGTGAATGCTATTGTTGACTCTATAAGTTCCACCAAAGATCAATAGAACAAGCCTCAGTGATAGTGAGACTACCAAGGTGGAAGTGAAGCAGCTTTGAAGAAGGAATCAAATAGATCGAAGCTTCACTCAACAAAGATGAGAATGCCATCAAGATGGCAAATAAGTGAGAGCCAGAAGAAGGCCACGAAAGATAGCATTCGGAAAATGGCTAAGTACAAAGAAGATCAAGAGAGCCACTCTCTACGAATCACCATGAACCGAAAGTTGAAACTGAATAAGTGCAGAACCATGTCTCGCAAAGTATTCAAGAAGGGTTCGAGGATTGCTAAGTGCCGCACAAAGTCTACTAAAAGCACGAGACTTAGCAAACCCGGATGGTGATGGTGCACAACCCGATACCAGATGAAGATGAAGCGAGAAAAGAGTGAAGATCACCGCACCAAAGAAGATGTGGTCCAAACTCAAGGTTGAAAACAAAGAGGATCACACTAAGTTGCTAAGTACAAAAGATGTTCAGAGCCTAATGACATCTTAGCAACTCAGCACCACCAACAACAACTATAACAACAAGAAGCCAGGGCCTGAGGGGTCCTTGTCTGGAGGGACTTAATGAAGTTCCAATCCTGCTGGGCTTGAAGAGTTCCTAGGGAACTAGAGAAGTTCAAGGTCACCGGGCCTTGAAGAGTTCTTAGCGAATCAAGTTCCAAGGTCATTGGCCTTGAAGGAATCTTAGTGATTGTGGTGCCGCCTTCCTTAGTCAAAATCTCGCTAGTTGAAAGCAAAAGAGTGGATTAGGAGCTTGAGTCTCTGAACCACTTAAAACCCTTTGTGTCTTTTACTTTATGTCATTTACATTATGTACATTAACTGCTATAACTGCTATGTATGTTTTAACTGCTTACTACTAAAGTAACTCTACGAAACAATGTATGTGTGATTATAAATATATCAATGAAGGGGATCTTTTACTTATTCCGCTGTGCTTGAAAAGATTCTTAAGTTTGTCACATGCTAAATTATTAGCAATACAAAATAAACCGGAAAAGTATTTTGAAATTCTAAGGATCTATTCAACCCCCCTTCTAGATCTATTTTGTGCCTACTGGGAACTAATAAATCCTTCCACCATACAGTGTCCCAATTAAATATAAGACATGAAATTACTGTCAAGTCTTATTTTATTTAATTATATGTATTTTGACTCTTAAATGCACAACTCCAAATAATGCAAATTAGAAACTCCTTTCTAATTTCATTCTTCCTTGACCAAGGACTACTCGGTTGTCATTTATCGAATCACATAGGATATTTCTCTTCTTTTACTAGAAGCGGTAGATTCTTTATTGATCATACATTATTTCCATGTACAACTTATTATACCCAAGCATACCCTTTGACATACCCTTTAAAATATTTTGTTCCCAAATTTTTTTTATTTTTTCCTTGAAAATTCTTACTCGTTCAGTCTAGCTCGTAGCCAGAATCCTCCCGATTAATAATTATTCTAGGTTATAGAACAATTAATAAACACATAGCACAGAATAGTATTAATAAAAATTCATTTTATTAATAACTAATTCTTTAACTTAAATTCTGGACAATCCGGTTTTACTCGGGTTGTCACACTTCCCTCCTTATAAAAATTCCGTCCTCGGAATTTCTTAAAACCACACCCATACCCGGGTGCCTACAACCTTTAGCAAAAGTTTAATCTCAATTCATCCTTCTCACAAGGATCATCTGTTGACATAATTGTCATTAGTTAAACCTCACGCTTAACTATACTTTCAATCTTTCGGGTCCTCACATTCACCCCTTCTTCACAGAATTTCGTCCTCGAAATTTTAGCTTACCCTTCTTCTCAACTTCTCTTCAAAGAAGTCATTATCTTTCAAACATTCCCTACCCTTCATAACTTATCAATAATCATGAAGTGAAAGGAATAAATAGGAATATAAAGATTCCTTTAAAACATTTCATTCTTTTGCTGAGGGGTCAAATTGACCCTGAACTCTTACTAGGTTTAACAACATTTCACCGTAAACCCTTCTTTCACGGTAAGTTTACAATCACAAAGAAGGTAAACTACATCTTCCATACGTAGGCGATCAACCCATCGTATAACCCCATTTCAGGGTATGTTCACCTCAGACTTAATCATTAGATTCTGCACCAAAACAATTTGGTTCGGCATAACTCTTCAAAGAAAGCTCGATTTTCTTTTAATCATGACATACCATTCGTCTTAGCCAAATTAAGTAGCTTAGACCATATCAATAAATTGGACATCAACTTGAAACATTCATCTAGTCAACTCACTTGACATCAGCTACTTCTTTAAATTCATTCACAATACATCAAAATATTTTATGACGTCATGATACCGTACTTTTCACAATACGTTGAGGACTTCGTCAGTTTATGACTTCATCATTATACATCATACCATAGCTGGTTGTTGATCCTAAGATCAAATCCAACACCAGGTTTAATTGCATTAATAACTCCATCTTTTTACCATCCTTACATCAAATGCACTTATGATATAAATTCATTTTGATATTTCAAATCAATTTCTGTCTAGTCGAAACAATTAGCATAGACATACCAAGAATAGTTCTTTTAAAATCCATTGGTTCCAAAAACATAACCAATTCTTTCATTTTCAAAATGCGCACATCAGCACGATTTCAAGAAACTTCGAAATCTAGCATAGCTAGCTGACTTGGAATATCCTATTCTCCATATTCCTTCATTGACTTACTCACCTTCAATGCTAAGTCTACTGAAAATAACTCGTTTTCAGTCTACACATTCCTATACCTTAGTACAGTCCATCAACTTACCACACATTATGAGTTCAGAAACTTTCCATAATAATATGAGTTTAAGAACTATCCCAAATGCACCATAAAGCGTCCATTCATTTGAAAAGTTCAAAAACATCACATAAGCACTCAAATTTTTGCATACTGTAATAACATTGCAGGAGGGCAGATTCGTCTTTCAGAGAGAACCCTAGAAGACAGCTTACATCCATTCCGGATACTACCGGAAGTTCAGTTCCAACCCAGAACACAAATCGGGAACTTCATCTCAAACCCGGAACACATACCAGGAATGTCATTTCCAATCTCGGAGATAACCCCGAGGTACGCAGATCAAAAGACCGGCAACAACATCGGAGAGGACAGTTCTATCTCGGCGATAATACCGCGACGCTCAATTCCAGTCCGAAAAAAAACATTGGGAGTAGCGACTCCATCCTTGGTTATAGCCCCAAGGGATGTCATTACAGTTCTGGAGATAACTCCAGAAATGCTTATTTCAGATAAATGCGATCAGCTTCAAGCTCAGACCTCCTGCCGAGGCACTCATACCTCAGACCCGGAGCTAACAACGGGCAGACAGGCACACTCACAGATGAAAGTGAGGCATACAAACAAGAAGTCCAATCTTAGATATAACCCTGAGGAATGTCTTCTTTTAGCTCAAATCGGAGATAACCCTGGTGAAGAGTCAAAACGTCATCTTACCGCCTCAACGTTTTCTCTCACAAGATGATATTGTGGCATACAAACAAGTAGTCCAATCTCAGATGTAACCCTGAGCAACGTCTACTTTCAACTCAAATCGGCGATAACCCCGGCGAAGAGTCAAATGTCATCTTGTCCCTTCAACACTTGCGCGTCGTCTCAACACTTCATACATACATACATCCAACGATGTCCCATAAGAACCGAGGAGTAACAATCCCGAGTGACTATTATGCATGACAGTACTTTGGACAGAATTTGAAGCTTGAAGACCATGGGCATGGACCCCTCTTCCTGACTTCGTACAACCTCTAATCCATGTCATTGCGTAACTCTCGAAACAAGCGGTCCAAAGAAGGTCAGATATACCTCGTTCAAATTCTCGGATTGAAGTTCTGCAAGTTCGAGCAGACATTACAGTGCACGAGTGTACGTACTTCGAGACGACGGGACCCGCGAGGCTGGATGCACCACGACCAGCCGCAGGTACAACCGCGGCTGCCGTGGGTGTACCTATGACCATCAGTCTATAAATATGAGCCTTGGGGTCAGCCATTTGAAGGCGAAAAGGAGAGAAAAAGGCGAGGAAGCCCTGTCCATTTTACTCCGTATACACTCCAATTGAGTGTTTCCTCTTCTATAAACATCTGTTAGCTCACATATAGCTATCTTTTTATCTGGCGGGAGCTGAGTATTTATCCATATAAAGTCATATAAGTCTACTTTGGCAGCCCACTGTAAGCCTTCTCACATTTTATAAAGCCTTCTTCTCATATTAGCACACACTGTTATACACATTGAGAGTCATGTTGTGTGCGTTTGCCCGGAACTTCTCATCCGTGGTTTTCATTTTTGTCTCAGATATATATACTTATATATGTATATATTTCATATATGGACTAACATTATCGATTTATGCCTCGATTGAGCCTAGACTTGATGGAGCGTTTATCTCGCTTTTTGATATATATATAATTGTTGTCGGACATATCTCATGAGCCTTGATTTTACATCCTGCATTTACTTTTTATATATATATATATATATATATATATATATATATATATATATACTTATATATATATAATTGTTGTCGAACATATCCAAGAACACGGATTTTACATCCTGCATTTACTCATTATATATATATATATATATATATATATATATATATATATATATATATATATATATTGTTGTCGGACATATCCGATGAGCTCAGATTCACATCCAAATCGTTTACTACTTTTATATATATATATATATATATATATATATATATATATATATATATCCGTCCATATATATATATTTACATTTACATTGGGCTCGGAGTTTACTTAAATGGCGATTGATCGATTTTACGACTTTATTTACATTTTGTCTGCTCGAGTTTACTTAAATGGCGATTGATCGCTTTTACACCTTTATTTATATTTCGTCCCACCTGAAGTTTACTTCGTGGTGGTTGATCATGTCCATATATATATATATTTACTGCTTTTATATATTTACATTTCTGATCCCCCATGGAGGTTCTTCGTGGTGGTTGATCATGTCAGTATATATATATATTTACACTTTTATATATATAATCGCTTCTCGCTTTCCATACAAACCGCAGATCATATCATGTGAGCCTAGAATCATGTGATCATAGATTCACCCATTGAATCTAGATTCGGTTCCGTGATGGACATTTTTCAGTTGTGAGCAGCTTGTACATTATTTTTACAAAGGTTTAAATTTCCTTTGATGGTTGTCATGCTCGTGAGGAGTTCGACCTTTCTTCAGATATTATTTTTTCTCGAAGATGCTTCGCATCTCTAAAAATAAAAGCAAACAAGTTTCGAACATATAATAATAAAATGGAAGTATCAAAGGCCTCGATTATTATTGAGCATGTGGTTTGAAAAACCTCTTTTTACAAAACCTTATTGCTATATCTTGTTTAAAACTGAATTTTTCTATAAATTCAAACCCTATGTACATAGGTGCGAATGAGGTACAACACTACTTCCAAATAGTTGTACATTGATCCACACACACATACACACACATTTATATAACAGTTTCTTTGAAAAGTGGAGGTCAACTTGGCAACATGGATGTCGGGGGGTGCCTAACAGCTTTCCTTCACACAATCAAGCCCCCGGACCTAAATGAATCTCGGTTTCACAAACCCATTTAGCAGTGTCGCATCACTGGGTCAATGTGCAAACCTTTTCGGTTGCGTTGGTGCAACCAATTAAATACACCAACTGGTGACTCTTAAAGTCAAACCGTCGACATTATACATGTCGGACCTTTTTCACTTGTTTTTTCAAACAAATCTCATATTAACATGAGAACACCAAAGAACAAGTAACGAAAAGGGACACTCAAAAAATCCCGACGTCAACAGGAGGCGACTTTGCTGGGGACTCCAGTAAGAGGGCTTAAGCCACTATTACAAGCTTTTCAAAATTGTTATATGCTTGTGTGTGAATGTTGCATTTACATTTATAATGAATGTGTACGAATGCATTTTTACTTACTGCACTATACTATATCTATCTGTGATATTAGTGCTTCGCACATGTCATCATCTTGCATAAACGGTGAGACACGTTGTATGTGAATGTATGTTGTGTGGTTCCTCCATCAGGAGGCTATCCTGTCAGTGTTTGATTACTGGACTCGCGGGAAGAATAATTTCAGTGAGGCTCAGGAAAGGCACCACCCAGATTCGCTCCAGTTGAAAGACCAGATTAACTTCCCGTCAAGTAAATTGCGATGATCTGAGAACCTTCATGCCAAAAAGCCGTGAGAGTAACCCTAAGATAGGTCAACCTCTAATAAACCTAACACGGAGGAAAGTCTCTTCATACTTTCCATTTTCAATTACTTATAAAAGTATTTACTTGTAATTTTATTCCATGTTCATCTATATGTAATGGAAAATATGAAGAATATTTGTGCATGCATGACATGTTATCAATTAACACTCGGTTTTGCAGGACAAAATTCCTAAAACGGACATGTTATGATAACATTTACATTACCCTAAGACTAAACTACGCAAGTTTTTTGTAGGGAAGCAATTGGGCCTGTTACCCGCTCAAAATCCAAAAGGCCACGAGCCTATAGCCATTCATGTCTTCTTCTGACCAGTCTAATGCTGTTTCCCGAGAAGAGTTTGACAGATTGAGTAAACAAATTACAGACTTGGCTGTTCTACTGAAAGAATTGCACCAGTCCACTCAGGGTACGTAGATACCTACACATACAGAATCCTCTACACAAGGAGGAGTTCAAGGTCTGGAAAAAAATATTCCAGAACCTCAGTTGGATACGACCAACAAAGACCCTTTAGGAAGGAGGAGGACCATTTAGACCATCTCAGAAAGCTTTTCAACAGGTTGCGTAAGTACAACTTGAAATTGAATTCAACCAAGTGCGCCTTTGGTGTTAAGTCAGGCAAGTTGCTAGGTTTCCTAGTCAGCCACAAAGGGATTGAACTGGATCCTACCAAAATATAGGCCATCAAGGAAATGCTCATTCCTCTAATAGAGAAGGAAATACGGGGATTTTTGGGAAGAATCAACTTCATTAGCAGATTCATTTCTCAACTCACAACAACCTGTGAGCCTATCTTCAAGCTATTAAGGAAGAACTCCTCCATGAAATGGAACGATGAGTGTCAGAAAGCCTTCCTTACCATGAAAGAGCAACTGATTAACGCTCCTATTTTGGTACCTCCCAAGGATGATGTTCCCCTGTTCATGTACCTGTCCATAAATGACAATGCCATGGGCTGTATGTTGGGGCAAAAAGATGATAGAGGCTAAGAACGAGCTATCTATTACCTCAGCAAAAGATTCAGCATCAGTGAACACAAGTACACTCTGATTGAGAAGACTTGTTGTACTTTAGCATGGGCTTCCATGAGGTTACAACATTACCTCCATGGTCATACAACCCATCTCATATCCCGCGTGGATCCTCTCAAGTATGTGTTCAGTAAGCCCATCTTCCATACCGAATTGCCGATCGTCCGGATGGCGATTGATCCTACAACCCATTTGATATCGCTCTACGTGACGCAAAAAGTCTCATCAAAGGTCAAGGAATTGCGGATCAACCTGGCTGGTCATGCACTGCAGGGACTACAAACCCTTGTAAACATACTTCCCTGATGAGGGGGTAATGACAGTTCAGCTACAAGATCAGTACGATACATGTCATACGTGGAAAATGTATTTTGATGGAGCTGTTAACACAAAAGGTTTTGGAGCTGGAGCAGTTCTCATATCCCAGACGGGGAATGAGATCCCGTCGTAAATCAAATTGCGCTTTGTCAAGACCAACAACATAGCTGAGTATGATGGTTGTATCATGGGGCTAAAACTTGTCCGTTCAATGGGCGTCAGACGGTTAACTGTCTTTGGGGATTCTGAATTGGTAATCAGACAATCCACAGAAATCTATCAAACCAAAGAATTACATTTGTTGCCTTACCATTGGCAAGTTCTACAGATGGCTTTGGAGTTCGAAGAAATCTCCTTTCTATACATTCCTCGTAATAGGAATGATTTTACAGATGCATTAGCAACGTTGGCCTCCTTGGTTTACATACCTGACAAAGAAAACATGCTAAGCATCACGTTTACTCTGCAAAAGGCCCCAGTTTATGGGAATTATGTTGGAGAAGTATCGGATGAACTACCTCCCATCCACAACCCTTGGTATCAGCACATCAAGGAGTATCTATGAGATGGACCTACACCAGCTGAGGCGAGCCTAACTGAGAAGAGGCGGATTCATCGACTTGCTATGAAATTCTACCTGAGCGGAGATTGCACTCTATAAAAGAGATGCTGGATTAGGTCTCCTCAGATGTCTAGATAAAGACCAAGCTCAGAGACTCATGAATGAGATCCATGGTGTAGTATGTGGCCCTCACATGAGCAGACCCCTACTTGTCAAGAAGATCCTCAGGACAGGGCATTATTGGCTTACACTCAAGGCTGACTGTGAGGATCACGTTAAGAGGTGCTATCAATGCCAGATTCATGGGAATTCTATCCACGCCCCTATAAGGGAACTCCACAATATGAGTTCGCCATGGCCCTTCTCAATGTGGGGAATGGACGTGATCGGGCCCATCGAGCTCAAAGCCAGTAATGGACATCGATTCATATTCACCTTGATCGACTACTTCACTAAATGGGTAAAAGCAGCATCCTTCCCCAAGGTTACTAAAGAAGTTATCATTTCTTTCATCAGAAACAATGTCATCTGTCGATATGGATAACCAGAGGTCATTGTGTCAAACAATGCTAAGAACCTCAACAACAAAATGATGGAGGAGTTATGTAAAAAATTCCATATCAAACACCTCAACTCCGTTATCTACCATCCAAAGATGAATGGTGCTATTGAAGTGGCTAATAAAAACATCAAAAAGATCATGCAGAAAATGTTCGCCAATCACAAAGGATGGTCTGACCTCTTGCCTCTTACTTTATTAGCCTACAGAACTTCTATACGTACTTCCACTGGGGCAACCCCCTACTCATTAGCTTATGGGATGGAAGTAGTGCTCCCCATAGAGGTGGAAATGGAATCCCTCCGAGTGTTGATGGATGCTCAGTTGGATGAAGGTATCACCAATTTTCTCTAATAGACAAAAGGCGAACCGCGGCTATCTTTCATGGTCAGTTATATCAGCAAAGGATCACACGATCCTACAACAGAAAAGTCCAACTGCGACAGTTTAAACAACATGACTTGGTTTTAAAGAAGATCATTGACAACCAAGATCATTCTAAGGGAAAATTCGCTCCTAACTGGGAAGGCCCATTTGTTGTCAAGTAGGTATTGACAAGAGGTGCTCTCAGATTGCAGGAAATGGATGGCGATGAATTTCCACAGCTTATCAACTCAGACACCGTGAAACGGTACTATGTCTGAAGTTACCATCAAACAAACATCTTGGTTTTGATCATCAAATCACCAGCCATTCCTGTTTTGAACCCTCTACTTTTTATATACTCTTCTGCCCCTCATGGAAACATACACTTCAAGCCAGCATCCTGGTTTTACCTCAGTTCAAACCTTTCACAATTTCGGTTATCCTGAAGACGGGATTGAACCTTTCACACCTGCAGTTTATCCTGCAGACGGGATTAAACTTTTTCACCTGCAGTTTATCCTGAAGACGGGATTAAACTTTTCTACACTTGCAGTTTGTCCTAAAGACGGGATCAAACTTTTTCCATACCTGCAGTTTGTCCCCATTATGAGATCAAACTTTCTTCTCCCCGCAGTATAGCCTGCACATGGGATTCACGTTTCTCTTCATTTGCGATTCGTCTAGAGGGGCGAACTACGTCGACCTGATCTCCTCTTCAATAGGAGTACGTAGGCAACCATATGCTATATGACCCGGTCACAATAAACAACAATAAACATTTCTACACCTATCTGCCTTTCACATTCAGCGTTGAACGTCTTACACCAGGTTCGAACTATGCAGACTTGATCTCCTCTTCAATAGGAGTACGTAGGCAGCTGTAAGACCCCGATTTTTTTTTAAAATAAAATGGAATTTCCTTTATTTATTATTTTGAAATAGTAAGGGTTGATTTGATTAATGTGGTTAGTTATGGGTAAAATGCGCAAATATTTCAAATAAGCAAGTGGTTATAAAATATTCATTTTTGTCGGGGAATATTCGTTTGGTTGTGGAATATTCTTACTTGTCTTGGAATATTCGTATGCGACCAGCGACCTTGTAATGGGCCCCATAACAGTAAAGCGAGTGGATGAAGAAAACGACAAGTATAAGTTGTTTATAAATAACGGCGTACTTGTTACTGTTAATACTGTTGAAAAACTCGGTGGTTAAAACACAGTAGCACACAGTATTGCATCAATTATTGATTCATACGTAAGAATGCACTACTCAATAATTGTTACAGTAATTACTGTTCAATATTTTATTTTATTGATTCAATAATTGCTACATTGATATTTTCTATTATTGTTGTTTCAATAATTGTCACTACACAGTATTTTCCTTTATCAGATCAATAATTCATATTATTTGAATAATATTATTAGATAACATTATTGGCAATGTCTAAAAAGTTCTGTCTAAGGAGAGGTTTGGTCACCTAATTGTGTGCCAGTAAGGAGAAATCCTTATTGGAAAGCCCTCTGCTTCACAGGAACGACACGGTTGTCGATTGTGATTATGTAATATTATTTGTGGATAATTAATTATTGATTTATATGATAAGGAAAATATTCATTTTATGTGGATATAGATGGAAATTTTTTTTAATGTGACAATTGTTAAAAATTGATATTTTATCTTTTTCTGATAAAATAATTCATTTAAATATATTATTATATTTTAATAATATAATAATGGTGATATTTTTACAATGAAAGTGTGATATATGAATAAATGAGGAGGAAGAATATTTTTGTTTCAATAAATATTAAAAATATGTTTTTCATGTTTGTGGACCCCATTTCTTGACTAAAATTTGATTATAGCCTGTAAAATCGCCCGTTTGTGAATTTCGGTCAATTTCTGTTTGGAATTTGGAAAATCTTTCTTCTGCAAATTTGTAGAGAATGGAATTTCCTATGGAAAGGATATAAGGTTTGAATTTTTCTGATAAAAGGGCTATTTATTATGAATTATTGAAGTTCCGAAGTTCCAGAATAATTGATTTTTGAAGTTTTAATTATTTTTTGTAAGAAAAACATTTTTTTTCATTATTGGTGGGCCCCACATGTGTGGTAAATGAGCTTAATTCAGATTCTTTCGTGGTGGGCTTGAAAATTTAATAAATAAAATTATTTTAATAAATTTTCTACTTTGGTGTTCTAAGCAATTTCCTATAAATAGGGTGCTTAGGTTAGAATTGAAAAGCACACCAGGAACTGAAGTTTTCTCTCTTTATATTATCGAGCATATTTTTATGAGTATTTTGATATCTTGAGTGTTGCTATACGGTACAAGTTCCTTTCAGCTTTATATCTTTTATTCCAGCTAGAAGTACTATTCTTTTGAGGTAAAAGATGTTATTTTTTTATAAATGATATTATTTCTTTCAATATCATTATGCCAGAATATTGGTAAGAATTTTCTTGTGAAATTCTGATCTTTTTATGTCAGAGTTACTATTCACGAGTTACTATTCACGAATTACTATTCATGAGTTACTATTCATGAGTACTATTCACGAAGCATGATGATTTTTCTTGTGGAGTTTCTACCTTTTAGTGTCGGAGTTACTATTCACGTATACGACACTATTCATGTATACGGCACTATTCACGAATACGACACTATTCACAGAAAAAATTTAATTTTCTTTTCTGTGTCCAAGATTATCTATTATGGTTCCTATCTTTGATTGGATCTATGTTTTGATCTTTATTTTTGAATTTCGCTCCACAATAGTTTATTATGGAGTATTTTTGAACTTGGATTTTCTAAAGTACAAATCCTTAATATTTGTTCTTTTGTCTCACTAGATTCATTTTCTTTAAAATATATTTTTCATCATCCTCAGTCCTAAATGATGATATTACTGAATATCTTTGGCTTTAGTGCAAAGATTAATGATTTTATGATGAATATCTTTGGCCGTGTGAGTGCAAAGATGAGCAGTGTTGAGATGAACATGACCGACCGATTAATATCTTTGGCTGTGGTGCAAAGATGACTATTTGATTAAAGATGTATATTGATTGTCACATTACGAGGATAAAATATCGATGATGGACTTTTAAATTCATAGATGATAGTAGATTTCATTCTCTACTTAACTCTTCTAATGAATTATTGTTTCATTAGATTGTTGATCTAAAATTTTTTTGTCTATTGTATTCTATCGATTTTTCCCTGTTGAAGACTAAGGATAATTTGTTGTAAATTATCTTAATCATAATATTCTTTACTGGGCTAGTTGAGCTCACCCTTTTCCTTTTTGTTCCATTTTCCTTCTCAGGAGGCGAAAATATAACGGGAACTAGTTGGGGTGTGGAGTGATGGTTCAAGACAGTTGTTTTAGTAGTCCTCACCATTTTGTAAAATAGCGTATCAATAATTGTAATGAGGACTTTATTTGGGTGTGGATATTGTATAGAAGACAATATTTGTATTTAAACTCACAGTATATGTGTTGTCGTATTTTGCACGACAAATGTATTAATAAAGTTGTAGTTGTTTCTGTACCATGTATTTGGCGACTCAGAATAGGTTGGATGGAATGGACCTATTTTGGGGGCGTCATAGCAGCCATTTATGGTTCAGTCTAACCCCTACCAGAACAAAATACTTGTCACACGGTACTGGGATCAACCTTCAATTCACCATATTTCATCAGTTTTAGATCAAAGGGATGGAATTACCTAACCTCTTCTCACAAATAGAAGATTCGGTGACCATTTAAGCTGTGATCGCGCCTCAAAGAACAATACCAACCCATAAGAAATGGAATTAACTAGGCTTCTCACAAATAGAAGTACTGGTGACCATCTGTGGTGCGGTCAATCTCAGAGAGGAAGAAACCACCCTCCTCTCCATTTTTCCAAACAGATAGCAGTCCCAAGACACCAAAGATGGTAAGGATATACAAAAATCAATGATCCATTCTGAGAGATCTTGCGACGTCTCAATGTCCACCTATCAAGGATAAGTTTAGAATGCTTCAAGATCACAAGGCACTGGAGAAACAGGCAAATATCAAGCAAGTATCAAGGCATAACTAAAAGGGAAGTGAATCAAAATATATTTCCCTGCCATACATAATACTGTTTGATATATACATATGTATTGTACATGATAAATGGCTAAGCTAGTCTGTACAGGAAAATACAAAGCTATCTACAGATCTGTATATATGCGGACTATCAGATCTAACATAGCATCCCTCTCTGAAGACGGAGGTAGCAATGCAAGCTCCTGCCCAAGGGTATCTACACGAGCTAGCAGATCAGAGGCTAACTGCATGGTGGCATAATGCTCATCAATGTAAGCACTCATGTCGGCAAGACTGACAGTCATCTGGGATCTCATTAAAGTACTATCTGCAATGGCCACATCCCTAGCAGATAAGGCGGCATCCTGCTCCACAATCAATCCATCTCTGGCTGATCTAGCCTCATCCCTCTCTAACAAAGCGGTATCTCTCTCATCAAGAGCTGTCAACATCGCGGCCCTAGCTTGATCTCTATCATAGGTCATTAGATGTAAGCTCTGCTCCAAATGTTGTGCCAAATACCGAGTAATAGTGGCACTCGGGGTGGGAGAATCCATTACAAATGCTGGCAACCCTGCAGTCAAACCATCGGTGGGAATGTCAGCCTCCTCTATAGGCTCTTCATCATCAGAATTGACATCCTACACTGTTGATACTACCATAGCCAATGCAATCTCTATCCATGCAGAATACTCTGCAGAACAACCCGGATGACTGACAGAAAACTCAGCCAACTCTCGCTGATCCCAATAGGCATACAACCTGGATCTGTCCTCCGCTGATAAACGATGTGAAGCGAAATGCTAACTCACTGCCCCCTCAAAAGGATGAAAATCCTGAAACTAGTCAAACTGACACATCACGGCCAGTGGGTGGTAAGTAATCATGCCCCTCAATCCAGTTAGAGGGAGATAATCCATGCCCGGAACATGAGTAATGAAGCTGTAGGGTGAGCTAAGCCCTGAACATAGCAATATAGCAAACGGGTCTCTAATCCCTACCAGAAAAGCTGACCACGATGCATCATCTGTACACTCCGCAGGCTGAAAGGAGTACGACATGGCTATATCATGGGTGAAACAAAACCCCTGCCGTCTAAATGTGCCAATCGGTCTTAAGTGTGACATAAAATACACATACAACATGACCGAGCTACCTATGAACACTCCTGCCAGATAAGTGCAACAATATGTAGCTGTAAGACCCCAACTTTTATGAATAAAGATTAATTTCTCTCGAAATATATTTTTGAATATTATGGTGTGGATATGATATAATGTTATAGTTGTGGGTAATATTTACAAATTTTGCAAAGTAAGCAAGTGGTTATATAATATTCTATTGGTCGGGGAATATTCGTTTTAACAGGGAATATTCGTATGACGACACAATCATTGGTGGACCCCACAACGGAAGTATTTGTCATAGTAAGAAAATGACAGAATTATCTTATTATAAAAATAACGGCGAAAGTGTTACTGTTAAACTGTTGAACTACCGGTAGTAAAAGTACAATGTCTGCTGCGGTTGCATAGTAGCACATGGTATTGGTTATTGATGCTTACGTGAGAAGTCACCTCGCTTATACTCAATTATTGCTACGAGAATTGTTGCATCATATCTCTCATATTATTGATTCGATTATTGTCACAGTATCACCTGCATTATATGATATATTATTAAATCAATAATTGAGACGACAAAGTTATGCATATTATTAAATTGCAATATTTACAATGTCTAGTAGTTCTGCCAAGGAGAGGTTTGGTCACCTAATTGCGCGCCAATAGGGAGAAATCCTTATTGGAAAGCCCCCTCTTTCCTGGGAACGACATGGTTGTTAAATATTGTGAGTTATAATATTAATGATGAATAAGTTCGTGTTGATTAAAGATGAATTTGATAGTTCTATTGTGTTGAAATTATTAGTGTTAGTGGTAATCGACATCTATTCCGATGATAATTGATGTCTGGGGGGTTATATTGATAAATCGGGGAATTTATCGGATAAATGAGCAATTAATTACTATTAATTCACATGCTTATATAACTATTTGTTCACATGTGTGTACTATTGAATCACATTTTTATACTATTAGGGGAGTTGGTACAAGATTGATAATACTTGAATGATTAAATTAAATATGGAGGTATAGATGGAGGTACTATATCGTAATTCGTATTTTCACAAGATTATATCTATTGATTCACATGATTGAACTATTGATTCACATTATTTACTATTAGGGGAGGTGGTGCAAGTTTGATAATACTTGCAGGACTAAATTAAAAATGAAAGAAAAGTTGGAGGTATTGTACTGTAATTTTTTGAGCCCCAAAACGTGCAATTATCGAAGCTATATTTTTCTATAAATAGAAGCTCATTCTTCCTTCATATCTCACCAATTCACTAAAGCTATAGAGCAATTATTATAGAGAGAAATTATAGAGAGAAGCTATAGAGAGAAAATCTATAGAGAGAAAGAAGAAGAGAAGCCTGCTACGTCACTATTCCAGTATCCAATTTCTTCTGAGGTAAAGGGTATTATTTCTTTCGTATTCATGAAGAGATCTATTGTTATTCCATCCCTTATTATTCTATCGGAATAACCTGTTTATGCGAAGTACCGCATACATGGTGAAATTCTTCTGTTATTTCATTCTTCATTATTATGTTGCAATAACATGTTTATGCGAAGTACCGCATACATGGTGAAATTCTTCTATTATTCCATTCTTTATTATTCTGTCGGAATATCCTGTCTGTGCATTTACGTTAGACCTAGTTCTATCATTTATTATTCGTCGAATATCACATGCATGCGTTTACGCCGGACCTGAGTTCCATTATTTATTATTCGGCCGAATATATCACAGCCGGTCGTTTACGCATGACACGTTCCATTCTTTATTATTCTATTGGAATAACTCGTCATATGCGGTCTATCGCATGCATGGTGATTTCTTCATTATTCCATTCTTTATCATTACGCTGGAATAACTTTTATCTATGTGGATTATCACATGCATGGTGAATGATCCTTTGTATTCATTCCTTATTAAATTATGGAAATGATCTGTCTAAGTGGATTACCGCGTGGCGGACAAAAATCCATTTGCAGTTTCATATATTCTCTTATACTCAGTTGGTTAAAGCTTTGACTTATATACTCCATGAAATTAGTTGAATATCCTTGATATTTGCGCTTCATCCAGTATCTTTTAATGGAAATATTCTTCTGAGCATTCTTGAATTTTTACTCCACAAAGAAGTATCATGTTAACAATTTGGACATTATTGAGTTTAGGATAAATTAACTTATAAATCTTTAAAATTTATTCTTGAACTTGTTTTATTGAATTATTATGTCATTGTCATCATCCTCATGCTTATATTGTGATAAAAGTCATCTTTGGCTTACGTGCATAGATGGACTTTGTATGATTATGACCAGGGATCATTCGGTATAATCATGACATGTAATGTTATAAATGAGGTGGTAAAAGTCCTCAGTAGCCTGTAGTACATTGATGGACAGTTTTTGGTATGATTATGACCAGAGATTATTCGGTATAGTCACGACCATTGATGATTTAATGAATATCCTTGGCCCGTAGTGCAGGGATGACTCGATGATGTGGTTTAATTGTTAAGCTGAGTCTCAACAATAAAAATTGATGAAAACTTTTTAAATTATAGAAGATAGTAGATTTTACTCTTTACTTGACTCTTCTAATGGATTGATTGTTCCGCTGCAGTTAAACCTGATGTCTATTATATTTTATCAGTTTAACATTGTTGAAGACTAATGATAATTTATTCTGCATTATCTTAGTCATGATATTTCTTACTGGGCTAATTGAGCTCACCCTTTTCTTTCACTGTTCTCTTCAGGAAATGAGACTATAGCTGGGACGAGTCAGGGAACGGAGTGACGGTCCAGAGGATAGCATTAGTAGTCCTCACTATTCTGTTAAATAGTGTGACAATAAATGTAATGAGGACTCCATTGAGTGTGGATATTGTCTAGATGATAATATTCTTATTAAAACTCTCAGTTTATGTTTTGTCATATTTTATACGACAGTTGTATTATTAAGTTGTATTTGTATTTTTGTACCATGTTTTTGGCGACTCAAGATGGGTGATGTATACCTATTTTGGGGGCGTCACAGTAGCTGACCTCAGAGTCTCTGTAATGATCATCGGTACAATGGTATAACCCTCCTTGAGAGCACTCACTGCCATAATGACGCCGATATCCAGCTCATCCATGTACCGCGACGTGAAGACGTATGATTATACGCACAAAAGCAATACATCCACCTTGGCTGAACGCTAATGATCCTCCGGTGTGGTGAAATCCCTGGAATGCCGTGTATAACTATCCTCAGAGCCAAATCTGTCAAACAGAAAATGCTGGGATATCACGTGGCCGGATGTAATCTCGTCCTGTACCTCTCTACGCCTCAATCTGGTGAGGGTCATGAACTGTCTACTCATGTCTCTGATAGCCATATGCACGTAAGGTCTGTCCAGCGGTAGCATCGTCAACCGTGCATACTCCTCCAAAGTAGGAGTCAACTCATGGGTCCTGAATCAGAATATCTGTCTATCCGGCACCCAATGCTCTAGCATGCCCTCTACAAAACCTGTGGGAACCTGAAACATCAACAGGGTCATAGTATGTTGCAACAAATCATCTACGATCACCATGTCTGGTGGTGATATACTATCATACCATGAGCGCATATCAGATACCTCTAAAAATGGCAAGGTATGATCAATACGGCTAACTGTCGAAGAAGACATATGTACGGGCCGTGTCATAAGACCATCCATGGGTCAATGCTGAATATCTTTGGACATACATACATATGCATAACATAATAACATGCATGATACAATAGATGGCAATATGAGATAGGGAATGGAAAACTGTGCATACATTCCTAAGTATATCATCATCTAATACATCTCTGTACAGCTAAAATATAGGGAAATAGGGCGAAGCTACCCAACATACAATAGAGGCCTATCAAAAGATATAGCGAGAATGGGGCGAAGCTACCCAACAGCTAATAGAGGCCTATCAAAAGAGATAACGAGAAATACATTAAAAAAAAAGTCAATGGTGTCGATGTCTACATCATCGATCCTGTCCACCTGATGTAACTCCTCCTAAGTCACTCGATCTCTATCTACAGGGATGTCAGGCCGATAAAAGGGAGGATCTGGACCGGCAAAGCCATATGGGTCACCTAAGGGGCCA
Organism: Panax ginseng; assembly: GCA_020205605.1. Taxonomy (NCBI): domain Eukaryota; kingdom Viridiplantae; phylum Streptophyta; class Magnoliopsida; order Apiales; family Araliaceae; genus Panax; species Panax ginseng. The sequence continues at coordinate 99,376,154 of CM035128.1, read as the reverse complement.
GCGCCAGAGCTAGAAGGATCAAAAGTATCTACCTCTGAAGGATCTCTGCTCAAATGCCGAATAAAAAGATGTGTCCGGTCCAACTGTCGGGTCAATCTGTGTCACATGAGTCGGATCTCTGGCACAGGTTAGCCAGGAAGACCGCTTTTGAGCCCAACCTTCCCCGAGGTCCGTCATCATCATGGATCCTGGAACCATATTCCCCATGAAATCTGTGGCGCGGGTCTGAGCTCCAATAGTATGAGGGATCCACCAATGCTGGAACATCTCCTGAGACCAAGGGCCCTCTGACAATGTAAAACCGTCAATCCCCAACAATGGGATGTCAATGACGGGTGACTACAAAAAAGGCCAATAACGCCTGGCAGGAGGCAAGATCGACATACGGATCTCTCCTGTAGTGCTCCTGATAGCACGCTCTCCTAAATAGAGCTCCCATCCTCCATTTGTAAAGAGAGGAATCTTGCGGGTGGAAATGACGTACTCTACTCCAGTCGGGTACCCATCCTCAAATCCAATTCCTAAATGCTCTCCAGAGTAGGGAACCCATGTGATAACATCGGCTGTCAACAACTCCAGCTGTAGGCGACAATGAGTGAAACCCTCAGCAACAGGGACCTCTGCCAGTATGGAATGATGCCATCTCCGTCCTCGTGGATAGGTGTCTAAACCTAACACGCTCACAGGACACAAACATGGAAGCCTCTCATAGGCCCAAAACTGCTAACACAAAGGCAACATCTGCTGTCAGTCAACACTCTTAACCTGTACACGGGAAAATACAAGAGAAACACTCACCAGCAGAAACGGGTAGAATCCTAACCATGCCTCGGTTAAGCCCTGTGATCTCATGTGCATTCCCCTGAGGAAGTAAGCAAAGGTGTAGGAACCCCAATCATACTCTCCTAAACGGTCCACGTGTCGAGTGGCGCTGATCAAAGCGAAGGACGCCATAGAGGAATTATCTTCAATGAAGCATCCCCTAATGATCATCAGGAACAATCGCCGAAGAATGCGATCCCTGACTCTAACATCATCGGGTATGGTCTCACTCAACTGCCCGCTCATAGCATCTACGCTCAAAAGACCCGTAAAAATAGTCATGCCATTGAGCGCCTCCGCCGAAACTCCCAATAAGGATATGACGGCAGTAGGGGTGATATCCGTCGTGCAAGGCATCGACGCCCCTGCAAACTCCATACATGTGATAAACCGCCAATCCATCAGCGTCATCATCACCTCACAGTCCAGCAAATGGGGTGATTGAGTCTGGTGAAACCACCACTCAGACAATGCCCTGAGGTAACCCCAGGGATAGCGACGAGGAAGAATGGAGAAGAATATCCCAAATCCCCAGCCATGGACGATCGCTCTGTAGTCATCATGCAAAGCCTGATACATAGAGTGGATGCTAAACTAGTTCCCTCGAGGTTGTGTGAAGCCGGGAACCTACATCAAATGCATATCAACATCAGAATCCTTTACTCCTCATCAATAGGAAATAAAGAAGATTAAAGATCTAACTTCATACCTCATTTGCGTGTAGGTATACTGAAGGATGCCTACTCAAGTCCCCCAGAAGATTTGGGTTTGTCACTTGAATACCTGGCAATTCCCTACTGGGAACACGTACAGCAAGATCAGGAACCTCGATCGGTACATCCTCCTCCTCGTCCTCAACATTCGACACTTTAACCTTAATAGGACATATCACCGCCTCCACTAAACGACGAGGCTATCTAATAGAACGACGTTGAGGCTCTTCAGAAGCTCTCCTTCGTACACCAGAAGTGGTCCTGTGGGAACTGCTCGGCTGATCCGGATCCATAATATCTGGACAACAAGTCTCCAAATCACCTCAGAAAGGGTGTGGTAAATTCTTACCTGGAGCTTTTCAAAATGCATTATTTTAACATACATCCACAGTAGAGTTAAAAATGCATGACTACCCAATACCTACATTTTGGGAAAATTTTGCCATAGCCCCCTTTGTAAATGGGACTATTCACATGCACATAGGCATGACTAGGTGGCCATTTAGTAGCACACCATGCATACGATATATACATCCTACATGCATTATCATCACAGTAAAAAATCCGTAAGTGTAGTCTAATTACCAGGATTATTTTACTTTTCTACCTTTACTCATTTGTCCTCAGATAGGATAAGAAATGACAGTAAAAGGTGCCAATTTGACTGTTTTAAAAGTTAAATGTTTTCATATTATTATGTTCAGCATGGTTTAATACTAACATTTGCTATGTTGAATATTTTTTATCAAGTCATATTAGCATGCATATTCACTACTATGTGTCTAAATGCATTTCATGTGATAAGTCATTTTCCAATGGATAGAAACTGGAAAAAAATACATGCATACATTACTAGGACAGTGAAGAACGCTTATACGGTGGCAAAATATGCAGAAAGTTTCCGAACTCAGCAGATCTGAAGAAGAGCTCTCAGATTTCCTTCGCTGCGCAACTTGAAAATGACTTATGAAAGCAACTATTCGCCTATATATAGGAACGGTTGGTAGCGAGCTCACCTCTGGCTCTCAGAGGGTGTACTGCGGCACTTCTACATGGGTCCCACACCTCTGGCTCGCTCTAGTTAGAGTTGCAAAGGAGGTCTCACAAGCTGAAAAGGCCAAATCAGGAATAAAAGTGTTACGCGATTGAGCGGAATAGCCGAAAATCCTGGTTTCTTGTCGGTCAGAGTTAAACTCCCGTCGTCTCAATGGTATTCACCTGAATATAGGGTATACTATACCAATGAGCTCAGCTGTCATAGATCATGCTCGGCAATACCCCACAAAGGTCTGATGCTGTCATTTACAGAGTCACAGCCCTAAACATCCTCGACGGGGGTTACAACGCAAAACCACGAAATGATAAACCTCCCCGGCGGGGGTTACAACACAAAACCACGAAATGATAAACATCCCCGACGGGGGTTACAACACAAAACCACGAAATATCAAACCTCCCCGATGGGGGTTACAACGTCGAAGTTATCAACTGATGAAGTATCCTCGGTGGGGGTCACAACGCACATCTTTCAAGAATTTACATATCCCTGGCGGGGGTTACAACGTAATGCAACCAATGATACACACATCAATGAAGGTCAAGCAACCTTGACATCATGTTAGCCGATGGCAAATAAACCCATCGAAGGGATCTATCCAGTGATACACACATCATCAATGGAGGTCAAGCAACCTTTACAATGCACCCAGCAGGGATCTATCCGGTGATACACACATCAACGAAGGTCGGGCAACCCTAACATCGACAAAACTATTGGCAGTAACTTTGACATAATGAGGGAATATGTTATACACATCCTCAAACAGACAAAGCTTTATCCCCACAGATCTCTTACACACAAGAGGTACCTCTATGGAATATAAGCCAATGTCTAGGATTCAAGACTTTGGTGATAGCCCCAACGTCAACATCCTTGAAGACTTGGATCGCATGTCCAAGCCATCACTGATTGTCATCCCAACAGGACTACCTGGCAATCATGCTACATATATTTGCATCATGTTACTGCATATAGCATCATGTTTATCTTGCTTTCATTTCAAGTGTCTAGGATTCTTTATCCTATCCATGCCTTGAATTGGATGAATATGATAAAGAGGGGCATCTGTAGACACTCGAAATTTTCTGCATACATGTTACTAACATTGCAGGAGGGCATATTCGTCTTTTAGAGATAACATTGGAAGACAACTTACATCCATTCCAGATACTACCGGAAGTTCAGTTCTAACCCAGAACAAAAATCGGGAACTTCATCTCAAACCCGGAACACACACCGGGAATGTCATTTCCAATCTCGGAGATAACCCCAAGGTACACAGATCAAAAGACTGGCAACAACACTGGAGAGGACAGTTCTGTTTTGGCGATAACACCGCGATGCTCAGTTCCAGTCCCAGAAATAACACTGGGAGTAGCGACTCCATCCTTGGTGATAGCCCCAAGGGATGCCATTGCAGTTCCGACGATAACTCCGAAAATGCTTGTTTCAGATACATGCGATCAGCTTCAAGCTCAGACCTCCTGCTAAAGCACTCATACCTCAGACCCGGAGCTAACAACGGGTAGACATGCACACTCACAGATGACAGTGAGGCATACAAACAAGCAGTCCAATCTCAGATATAACCCTGAGCAACGTCTGCTTTCAGCTCAAACCGGTGATAACCCCGGTGAAGAGTCAAAACGTCATCTTACCGCCTCAACATTTTCTCTCACAAGATGATATCGCGACATACAAACAAGTAGTCCAACCTCAGATGTAACCCTGAGCAACGTCTACTTTCAACTCAAACCGGCGATAACCCCGACGAAGAGTCAAACGTCATCTTGTCCCTTCAACACTTGCGTGTCGTCTCAACACTTCATACATACATACATCCAACGACGTCCCACAAGAACCGAGGAGTAACAATCCCGAGTGACTATTACGCATGACAGTACTTTGGATAGAATTTGAAGCTTGAAGACCATGGGAATGGACCCCTCTTCCTGACTTCGTACAACCTCTAATCCATGTCATTGCATAACTCTCGAAACAAGCGGTTCGAATAAGGTCAGATATACCTCATTCGGATGCTCGGATTGAAGTTTTACAAGTTCGAGCGGACATTACGATTATGTCGAGTGCACGTGCTTGAGATAACGGACCCATGAGGCCTTGGATGCACCACGACGACCGCTTGTAGTACAAGCTGCAAGGCCCCAGCAAATGTACTGCGGCCATTAGTCTATTAATAAGAGCCTTGGGGTCAGCCATTTGAAGGAGAGAAGGAGAGAAAAAAGCAAGGAAGCCCTGTCCATTTTACTCTGTATACACCCCTATTGAGTGTTTCCTCTTCTATAAACATTTGTTAGCTCACATATAGCTATCTTTTTATCCGGCGGGAGCTAAGTGTTTATCCATATAAAGTCATAGAAGTCTACTTTGGTAGCCCACTGTAAGCCTTCTCACATTTTATAAAGCCTTCTTCTCATATTAGCACACAGTGTTATACACATTGAGAGTCATGTTGTGTGCGTTTGCGGACTTTCGGTCCATGGGTTTTCATTACAATCTCATATATATACTTATATATGTATATATTTCATATATGGACTAACATTATTGAGTTATTCCTCGATTGAGCCTAGACTTCGGTCTGGAGCGTTTATCTGCTTTTGTATATATATATAATTGTTGTCAGACATATCTGATAAGCCTGGATTTTACATCCGGTGCATTTACTCACTTTTATATATATATATATACTTATATATATAATTGTTGTTTTATATCCCGATGAGCCTGGATTTTACATCCTAGTGCATTTACTAAGCTTATATATATATATATATATATATATATATATATATTTATATATATCCGATGAGCCTGGATTCACATCCAGTGCGTTTACTGCTTATATATATATATATATATATATATATATATTTGTCCATATATATATATATATATATATTTACATTTCTATTAGGCCTGGAGTTTCCTCCGTGGCCTTTTATAGCTTTATTTACATTTCGTCCCACCTGGAGTTTACTTCGTGGTGGTTGATCATGTCTATATATATATATATATTTATCGCTTTTATATATTTACATTTCCGATCCCCCATGAAGTTGCTTCGTGGTGGTTGATTATGTCTGTATATATATATTTACAGCTTTTATATATATAACTGCTTACTGCTTTCCATACAAACTGTAGTATCATGTGAGCCTAGGAATCATGTGATCATAGATTCAGCCCATTGAATCTAGATTCGGTTCCCGTGATGGACATTTTTTAGTTGTGAGCAGCTTGTACATTATTTTACAGTGTCTAAATTTCCTTGGATGGTTGTCATACTCGTGAGGAGTTCGGCACTGCTGTATATTATCTTTTCGAAGATGCTTCGCATCTCAAAAATAAAAGCAAATAAACCAAACATATAATAATCAAATGGAAGTATCAAAGGCCTCAATTACTATTGAAAAACCTCTTTTTACAAAACCTTATTGCTATATCTTGTTTAAAACTGAATATTTCTATAAATTCAAACCCTATGTACATAGGTGCGAACGAGGTACAACACTACTTCCAAATAATTGCACATTAATCCACACACACACACACACATTCATATAACAATTTCTTTGAAAAGTGGTGGTCACTGTGGCAACACGGATGTCGGGGGGTGCCTAACACCTTCCCTCCGCATAATCAAGCCCCCAGACCTAAATGAATCTCGGTTTTACAGACCCGTTTAGCAGTGTCACATCACTGGGTCAATGTGCAAACCTTTTCGGTTGCGTTGGTACAACCAATTAAATACACCAACTGGTGACTCTTAAAGTTAAATCATCAACATTATACATGTCAGACCTTTTTCACTTGTTTTTTCAAACAAATCTCACATTAACATGAGAACACCAAAGAACAAGTAACGAAAAGGGACACTCAAAAAATCTCGACATCGACATATACCATATGATTATGAGTCACAAACTCACCATAAGTATGAGTTTCAAGAACTCGCACCTTATCTTATCATTCTCTACCTACCAAGTATATACATGAGAAAAAATTCACCTTCTCGTCATATACATCTTAATAGCGCGACCAATTTCAATGATTATCACTGTAATAAACTGAGTGGTTGTTACACCAAGCACAAACCTCTGCCCATACAAAGGTTCATACAACTCAGCTATCACATGAGTCCTCAATTGAAATCTTACAACTTCTAACTTTCTCTTTACTTAATACGAATTTTCTTTAATTCGTATGCTATCTTTTACAACTCAATTTGAGTTCTTCTTCCCGTACTACTTCGTAGTACCATTCATTCATAGCATTAGCTATGAATCATTCATCGTTTAACAGCTCGTCTATTACTATGATTTACTATGATCACGTGGTGATCTTCTTATCCTTCTCTCTGCGATTATAGTCTTAGGTACTCATACCTAAGATTTATAACCTATCAGCTCTGATACCAATCTGTAACGCCCCGAAATCTAGTCTATTTTCATATCTGTATTCCATACATCATGATCCCATCTTCTTCAAAACATACATCATTATATAGCTAAATATAATAACATACATTCTCAAATCCCAGGTTCTAAAACCTTATAACCTCTTTCATTACAAATAATGATAATTACATTATTCTTTACATCTTGCACGAGTGACTTTTATCCGCCACCAAGGATACATAATCATTCATTAAACTATTCTATAGTTTAATTCTATCATTCTATATTACAAGTCTTCACTTGATCTTCACGCACATTCATATAATGAATGTCACTTGTTCTGGATACCGATCAGCTTGATCTTTACGGGATCCTTAAGTTCTTCTAACATCGTTCGCTGAAAATATTTTTATTTAAAGCAAGTGTGAGCATTCAATTGCCCAGCAAGTTATAGCAGTTGAACAAACAACTTCAAGAATTTAAACATTCTTTTAAGACTTCAATAACCAAACAAAGATTATGAAGTAGCTTGAATAATAGGAATAATCTCGATTCCTATCATTTTAAAACATTAGTCACATTCACTTTAAAATACTTTCATTTTCTACTCTCTTTCATACACATTCTGTCTGGCTAAAATCAATAGCACAGACTTAACAATAATGGTTCATGTATAAACAAAACATTCTTATATTGAACAGTTCATATCACAGAAACACCGAAGTGTTCAAATTTTGGCACAAGACCTCATACGTTCTACCACCTTATACAAATATCACACATTCTAACATAGACGAAACTTCCCAAGTTCAACATCTAAGAAGTTTTAGAAACTAGCATTCATTTAAAATATGAATGAAGTTAGGAAACTTGCTTACATACACTTCTGACTTATAGTTTACTGTTGAATCTGCTCATTCCAATTCCTATGTAGCACATAAGGAAATAACACATACACCAATTAGTTATATACTTGACTTTACACATTAATTACTTAACTTTACTTCTTAGGGTTCACGTTCTTACAAACTAAGTTTATGCGACCAACTTCCTTTACCTGTTAACGGCTTCATGATATACAGAGATGTCTTACTCAATACGTTCATCATCTTTGATGATTTACATTCTTATCTTCTTCTTATAACTCTCCTAGGACTCAGCACACATCGTGTCTCTACTAGTAGTCCATATGGTACTATGTGTGGTTTCCCACAAGCAACCAACAAACAAGTTCCCGTCTCATCTACACTGCCCATAACAGTGAGTTAGATCGGTTTCCAGTTTTGTATATACCTTTGCTCTCTGAAGGAATTGTTTAGCCCAGCTCCCATATGTCAACCATCAAAGGTTACGATTATACTACAACCTAACTTATCTTAACTTATCCAAACTATTAAACTGTTAAGTCAAATTCTTATTCCTTACGGCTTTTTGGAAACTAAATGAGATACCTCAGGATTTATTCTTATTGTCCAAGTCATACAGTCCTTTGTATACTCAGAATGATCATTCCATATTCATTCTACGCATTTATAGCATTAAGCATTTTACTTTACCTTTTTATTATCTTATAACATTCGGTCCATTCGACACGGAACGTCTTCCAGGTTATAAACATTAACTCGGCTTCTTTACGTTATACGTGTTTGTCTTTAATTCAGCTTCTTCACCGTTCACAGGTTTAATCATTGGTCTTCGTTATCCTACAGTCAAACCATACACGGGGTGTAGGTTCTACCCGTTTAATATTCGCGTACACTTAACCTTTACGTCGGTTCAAGTGTTCAACGCTTACATTTCATTCTAACATTCTCCTTTAACTCACATTCAGCTTTCGCTAATCTTATTACCGTTCGCTATGGCTTTCTTGATAATTCATATCTTACTTATTACCTTCGTCAACATCTAAGTTATACAACCAATGTACACTTAGAATGTTCTCTCGATGTGAATACGATTCATGAGAATCATTTATGTATTCAACGTTTATGTTGTTCCTCTCTTAATCTTTCATTCAACCTTTAACTAAGGTTTTAATCGCTTTCATTCATTACTATCCCCTGAACCCCATGTTCAATATTCATTTTTAATGTCAAAGCCATACGGTTCGTTGTATGATAAGACCGATCGTTAATCGCAACAACGTTACGTTCACAGCGTCTAAACACTTTATATTCATCTCTTATTACCATGTCATAACATCAAAATGTTATACATTACTTTCGTCACTCAACATCTAAGGAATCACAACCATAGCAATCCATCACGTTCGTTTATCGCGACTACTATCCCCGGACATCGGTTTTGTAACCCGCGTCTACATTCTTTGTCTTTTAATCTCGTTTAATCTTTTCGTTCAACCTTCATCTAAGGTTTAATACACTTGATTAAGTGATACATTAGTTGAACTACATGTTTATATTTCTTTCTTGTACATCCCCCAGTAATTGAGCACTTACAAACTCATCACTGGCTTTTTCCACTGCACCGGTGCCGCGGCGCCGGGCCCCTTCTTTTACCTCGCACTGCAGCACCACTCTGCAGTGTCAAACTGCCGAGGTTGGTGCTGCGGCGCCACTATCTTCTCTATTTCTCGCGCCGCGACGCCACTTAGCAGAAGTTGATGCCCCAGGCCTCGCGCTGCAGTGTCGCCTCCCAAGGCTTGTCTGGCGCTGTGGCGTTGAGCACAAAACCTAGAAAATTTATCTAAGTCTTAGAAATTGCTTAAGACGCTTACTTCCCGATTCCATAAATTATCCGTTATAACTCAGAACGAGGTCATTCCAAAGCCATTCTCTTCCTTATCTTACGTACTTCGATTACCCATAAACAGAACTTCATTCTAAATCCGTTAACATGCCATTCAATTGGCTTAATCTTTGCTCTTCGTTCGTTTTACGTTTTTAACGTTCCTCATTCTTTAGTCCGTAATTCGGTCATTCAAACTCAGAACTCGTTCATTCTTGAGTCCACGACTCACGTTTTATACGTTTTCTTACATTTTTATGAAACCCTACATGTTCGAGTTCAATTACATACTTTCTATTTCTCATTCATCTTTTACAAATTTTTGCCATAACTTCGTTATAGCTCAGTTTTAATCCGTTCTTCATGAACGTTTCTAACGTTCCTAACTAAGAAATAAGCATCTAACTTATACGCGATGGTTTTAAACTTGTCCATCAACAGCAATTACACTATGATGGTTTTAAATTTGTCCATCAACGACGTTCTTCGCGTGTTCTTCACGTTCTTCGTTCGTTCTTCATTTTTAATCGATATTTTGATTATGTTTTTACTTTTTCTTGGAATTTGATGTTAGTGAACACCATTCCGTACTTATTTCACCGTATCATTCATATGATCCACTCAAATCGTTTTAATTCATTACGAATCTTATACTTCCTCAAGAAATTTATAAAATAAACTTCTAATTCATATTTCTTCTTTTATCAATGATTTCAACCATATGAAATCATTCCTAACAACATTTACTTCTTATTTTCATTAAGCTATGTTTTTAACATAAAAACTTAAAGAAAATTATCTAGAAGTTAGGTTTTCGGATTACCTTTCTTCTTTAATCTCCTTTTGTTGGACAAAGGTTGCTTACGAGCAAGCTTTTCCTCTTCCTTTTTCTCTTCTTTCCCATCCGAAATCTCTCTCTGTCTCTCTCTCAAAAGTTGTAGGATTTTCAAAATCCAAAACAAATGATTTAAGCTTCCTATTTATAGAAAACCAAAGCTAGGGGGAAAATAGTCATTTCGCACTTAAACCTCCTTACTATTTATGACTTAAGCCCTAAGTTAACTTAGCCCTTAAGTTTACTTAGCCCTTAAGTTTACTTACTCCTTAAGTTTACTTAGCCCTTAAGTTTACTTAGCCTTTAAGTTTACTTACTCCTTAAGTTTACTTAGCTTTAAGTTTACTTACTCCTTAAGTTTACTTACTCTTTACTCCACCTCCTTACTATTCACGAAGCTTCCAAGGGAAGCTTCGTGCTTCCGTCTTGTGGAATTCGTCCGACAGTTCGAAAACTGCGATTCTCGAAATCCAAATATTTTTGGATATTTCGTCTTTCTTTTACCGATTAACTTTTACGCATACTTCGGATCTCCAAAAAACTAAAAAACACTTTTCCACGTTAAGCGTTTTCCTTCACGTTTCCCCCTAACGTAGTTAAACTAGTGAAAAATACATAATAGTACTTTTTGTCATTTTTATTTTGTCCGATTTCTACACGTTTTTTGAGAAAAACTTTTATCGGCTTACTTAACTTTTCATGATATATTATTGTCAAATCTTTCGACGAAATGTCATTTTGATATACCGAACTCTCGAAAAAGGCTTAGGTTATTCAAACTCTAACCCTTAGGGTTTCGTCGGGTAAATAGTGCATATTTCGTCTTTTTCCCCGAAAATATTTTGTTCTTGGAAAATTTTTATTTTCGTCTTGAAAATTCTTACTCGTTCAGTCTAGCTCGTAGCCAGAATCCTCCCGATTAATAATCATTCTAGGTTATAGACCGATTAATAAATACATAGCACAGAATAGTATTAATAAAAATTCATTTTATTAATAACTAATTCTTTAACTTAAATTCTGGACAATCCTATTTATTCGGGTTGTCACACGTAAAGCCGGGAAGCTGCATCACAATGCAAATCAACATCAGAACCCTTGACCCCCCAAATGGGAAAAGGAAGATCAACACGGCTTTTACCTTGTTCGCATGCAGATAGATCGAGGGGTGATGACTCAAATCATTCAGAAGCTCTAGATTCATCACATTTATAGCTAGAAGCTCCCTGCGGGGAATAGAAGAAGAAGGAGCTGGATCCGCAACTGGTACATCCTCCTCCTCGTCCTCAACATCTGGTCTCTCAACCTGGATAGGACGAATCATCGACTCCATCAACGAACAAGGCTGTCGGGCTTGATGAGGCTGAGGCACATCTGAAGCTCTCCTCCTCACACCTGAAGAGGTCCTACGCGACCTGCTTAGCTGGTCTGGATCCATATATCTGGATAAAAGTCTCCAAATCACCTCAGAAAGGGTGTGGTAAATTCTAACCTGGAGCTCATTAAATGCATTTCATATCTATATGCATGCATGCCTTACTTTAATATATATCTACAGTATAGTTAAAAATGCATGATCATTCAATGCCTAGACTCATGAAACAATATCGCCAGAGTCTCCTTTGTAAAAAGGACTATCCACAAGCGCGTATGCATGACTAGGTGGCCATTCAGTAGCACACCAACTCACAGTCATAAACATCCTATATGCATGAAAAATATTAAAGTCATAATCCATAAGGGTAGCCTAATTACTAGGATTACTTTGCTTCAAAACCTTTGCTTATTTGTCTTCAAATAGGATGAAAAATAGCAAAAAAAGGTTCCAAATTGACTGTTTTAAAAGTCAATTTTTTCACATCAATACGTTCAGCATGGTAAAATACTAACATTTACTTTGTCGATTAATTTTTATCAAGTCATAGGAGCATGCATATTCACTACTATGTGTATAGAAGCATTTCATGTGATATCTCACTTTCCAACGGTCAAAACTAGAAAAGAAAACATGTAGACATTACCAGGATAGTGCAGAACACTTATACGGTGATGGATTTTACAGAAAGCAGCCCAAACTCAGTAGATCTGAAGATGAAATCTCAGATTTGTTGTGTGGCTTCATGTTGAAAATGACTTGTGAAAGGGAAAGGAAGTGAGATATACTCCCACTGGTGGTCGTGGGTGTACCCTTGGCATCCGTGGGTCCACCTGAGGCTACCCTGGGTGGTTCTCACCCCCTCCGACTCGATCAAATTTGAGTGGAAAAGGAGGTCCTACAAGCTGAAAAGTCAAATCATGAAAAAGACACTACGCGATTAAGCAAAAAAACCTGAAATCCTGATTTTCAGAGACCAAACTGTGGGTCTACATATCAATCATTGGTACTCTCCCAAACACAAGGTTTACAAAGCCGATGATCAAAGCTGTTGAAAGCTACCCTTGGCAATACCTCACGAAGGTTCGATGCCATCATTGGGATTATAATTGTAATTAAAACCATACATCTCGTCAAAAATATATCCCAGCGGAGATTTCATATATCCTTATCCGTTGAAGGACATTTCAGCGAAGATCAGACAACCCTGATATTATCAGCCATTGGTAGTAACTTCAGCGAAGCATCGGAGGTGGGCCGATGATATTAGTCGTTGAAGGACATTTCAACGAAGATCAGTTAGCCCTGATATTATTAGTCATTGGCAGTAACTCTAGCGAAGCATCAGAGGTGGTCCGATGATATTAGCTATTGAAGGACATTTGAGTGAAGATCAGGCAGCCTTGATATTATTAGCCATTCGCAGTAACTCCAATGAAACATCGGAGGTGGTCCAATAATGTTAGTCGTTGAAGGACATTTCAGCAAAGGTCAGGCGACCCTGACATCACCAGTCGTTGGCAGTAACTCCAGCGAAGCATCAGAGGTGATCCGATGATGTTAACCGTTAAAAGACATCTCAACAAAGGTCAAGTATGCCTGACAATACAAACTGTTGGCAGTAACTCCAACGAAGCATCAAACAAACCTGATGATGGAAAACCGTCCTCATTAGGGAGGATCGATGATGGAATCTGTTATATAGTTCCTCAATAATCATAGCACAATTCCCCAGGAGTCTCTTGCACATGAGAAAAGCATCTTCGATGGGAAGCCTGCAATGAGGATTAAGTACTTTGGTGATCAACCCAATGTCAACATCCTGTGGTCTCAATCATGGAGATTCTTGTGAGTTTTGGAAATTACTAGCAGAGTAGACATCCAAGCAGTTCAACATGGTCATCATGGAAAAATCCGTTCACCCAATAGAAGCGATGGGAGCAGACAGTTGTCATGTTTCGTTGGAAACCATTCCAACAAACCACAATCAGCATACATTTTCATCATGCTGCATTATATTTACATCATTTTCATCTTGTTCAAATTTCAAGTGTCTAGCAATCTTTATTATGACGCCCCCAAATCTGGGTATCTTACAACCCGATAGATGGTGCTACACGGTACTACCATTCACACACACATTTAATTGAAAATCCTCAATAGAACGAATATGTCTTCTATATATTCAAAATAATATTAACATTCCCCCAGGTTCTTTATAACCATTACATTTGTTCTTGTCATAATATCAAATATATTACAATCATTCACCCTATACTATTACATAAGTATTCTATGGGTTCGTCTTCGCCTTGCCCTTATCCTTGTCAGAGCCTTCGGTCCGTTCGATCTTAGCTGTATTCATATGGTTCAAGCAAGAGTGAGCATGACTAGTTCAGCAAGTACAACAATTCTAATAAACAACATGCTTGAAACATAGGAATTTCAATAACTGAACAATAGTTACGAAGTACTATCAATAATTCGAAATAGCACTTATTTTCCTTCAAAATGTTATACAACAACAATATTCAGTAAAACATTAATTCTGGTCCAAGACCTTGAGCATTTCATAAGTTCTTTTGAAAAGGACATCCCAACACTAAGTTCGTAAGTTCGACATTTCTTACGAGCACGTCTAGGTGATCAGCCTATAGTACTCTATGTTGATCAACACTACATTCATTAAACGTATGTACGTTTAAGTTGTGCCAACCTCACGTGCCTGTCTTTTGACGACAAAACATTTTTAGCATACTCAGTCTTCGTTTGAAAACCACACTAATATAACTTGGTAAACATTGACCATGCTTTGATAGAAAAATAATATAAGTCTAGCCGAAAGAATTGGCTTTGACTTCATCATACAATACTTCATGTGTAAGGATACATGAATTACAAAGCTTGTCCAGATTGAACTGAAATAAGGGTTAGAATACTTGCCTTTAGCATCTGCTACAGTTAATAACACATTCTCGTTTAAGTCTTTAAGTCTCTACAGTAAATGATAACATCACATAACACATTAGTTCATGAATGAACATACCTGGTTCCTAATGAATCTTACCCTTCTTCTCAATCTAAACATGACTTAGATTTGTTATTATTGATTCTGGCATTTCGTTACGTCGTTCTTATCTTCACATTTCATTCATATTCAATTCATTATCATTAACATTTAGTCATCATACCTTAAGTTTTAATCAATATCTTATAATGTTAAAGTTAATCTTTATTTCTTTGATAAACTGTTACCATTCTTTCTCTACTTGTAAACCTTCCTTATTATGCATCTTTTAAGTCTGGCGCTGCGGCGGAAGTCATCTTTGTATAACTCGCGCTATAGCGTGAGTTTTCAGTAGCTGATGGTCGAGTCCGGCGCTGCGGCGCCACATATAATACATTGGGCCGCGCCGCGGCATGACTCTGTAGAAGGTTGTGACACTATGCTTGGCGCTGCAGTGCCACCATTTGGCCTTGGGTTGACGCCGCGGCACCAACTCTGTGCCTCAGATAGCTTTGACAGATTATCAACTTTTCAAAATTCCTGGATGCATTACTTCTTTGTTATAAGTCTGAATTAGCTCGTTCAAGAGCCTACGGTTCACAAATTACATACTCTACACGTTCATGAAAGAATTTTATCTATTTGACTTCGTTTGCTAAAAATTCACCTATTAGTTCATTTTTAATGAAAACGGTAAACGTTCGTGAATATTCAACGCTCGTTTCTTCGTTCTAAGTCAGAATTCGGCCATTTTCGAGTCTTCAGCTCTATAACTAATGTTTCCGAGTTCAAACACAAAATTTGACTTCTATTCCGAGAATTTCATGAATTCGACGATTATCGTCTAATCATGTGAATTCCGGTGAAACTTCATTACTAACGATTTGATCATTGTTCTAAATGGATTCTAACCATCATATGAACATTTCAAACTACTTATTACATCAACTTATTTTCAAATTAGGTTTTGACTTATTCTTCATAAGTTCATGACTTAATAACTTATAAACTACTAACTTTCATTCCTTATGACTTATTATAGATTTAAGTCCTTTAATCAACATTCTCACATCTTATCAAACATACTAACTTCATATGGCAAACATATAACAAGTTCATCATAAGTTCATAACTTATTTAGGTTTATCTTACTTATTCATGACTTATTCGGCTTAAGTCCATTCATTAATCAATTCTTACATGTTCTTAGCATACATGTTTATTAGACTACACTTCTCTTATCACCCTACAATAATAGAGATAGAAGATTATTAGATCATAAGATCATTACCTTTGATGACTAACTTCTTCTTCTTGGAAATCTAGCAAAGGATATTTTAACTTAAAAGTGTTTATTCTCTCTAACCAATAAGTTGCTTTGTATTGGAAGTTGTTGGTGTTTTGAACAAGTGATAAATGACTAGCAATCTCCTTCTATTTATATGAAAGCCAAAGTGAGGGCATTATGGACATTAGAACATCCCACCTCCTTAACTAACCTCCTTACTATTCATAACTTATCAACTAAGTAAACTTGCTAACCACTCATCTTTCTTACACACCACATAAAGTTCTTGGTCACCAAGTTTAACCCACACCAACCTTGGTTGCTCCATGGATCAAGCCTAACCCATTGGATCATTACATTGGGCTTAAGTTAATTAACTTAGCTTATTCATTTTGGGCTTGCATTAAGTTACTTTGGGCTTCATATAAACTAACACTTGGCTTAATCCTTGATACATCTTGGGCTTGTCCCTTAATTCTCATTCGACTTGTACTTCATACAATATCCACCATTCCATTTATTTTGTCTTTAATCCTTAACATTCTTAATTTAAGTCCGCATGCAAAATATTACGTTTTCCATACTTAGATTATTATTACATAATCCATCTCACCTTGATATTATAACGTTCCGTATTTCTCGGAAGTTTAAAAAAATTCCCGAGCAAAAATTTATGAATAGTGTTTTTCAGAAAATTTCTCGGAAAACTTTTATTTTCGTCTTGGAAATTCAAACACTTTAATTCCTTCACGTAGTTAAAATACTACGACGTTCCGATGTTTCTAGGTTATAGAACGACATTCATCTTACTAACACATAATAATAATAAATAATATTATTTTATTCATTATTAAAAGTATTTACAAAAGGTTTGATTTTTTGGGGCGTTACACTCTCTCCCCCTTATAAGGATTATGTCCCCAGAATCTCGTTATATAAAAAAATTACACAAACAATTGTGGGTAATTCTTTTTCATATTTTCTTCCAATTCCCACGTTGCTTCTTCTGCATCGTGGTTCTTCCATATCACCTTCACGGAAGGTATAACTTTATTCTGCAGAACTTGTTCTTTCCTATCGACAATTTGAATCGGCTGCCTCTTCAGACGTTAAGTTAAGTCCTTCTCGATATGAATAGGTTCATACTCGATTATATGTTTATAATCTGGCTTATAAGGACGCAATACCGATACGTGAAACACATTGTGTATTCATTCTAAGTCTGGAGGTAATGCTACCATATAAGCTACCTCACCTACCCATTTTAACACTTCAAAAGGTCCTATAAACCTCGGACTTAACTTTCCTTTCTTTCCAAAGCGTATCTTTCCTTTCCAGGGAGATACCTTTAGAAATACATAAGAGCCTACATCAAACTCCCTAGTTTCTCGATGCGAATCTGTAAATTTCTTTTGTCTGTCTTGAGTTGCTATTAGACGCATCCTTATCAATTTAACAATATCCACTGTTTGCTGCACCAATTCAGGTCTTAGCATTCGGCGTTCTCCCACTTCATCCCAATACAATGGTGTTCGGCATTTCCTCCCATACAAAGCTTCGTAAAGCGACATACCTATGCTTGCATGATAACTATTGTTATACGCAAACTCTACTAATGGTAGATGATCATCCGAACTACCCTTAAAATCCATGACGCAAGATCTTAACATATCTTCTAACGTATGAATTGTCCTCTCACTCTGTCCATCGGTTTGTGGATGATATGTCGTACTCTACTTCAATTGCGTTCCCAACTGCTCTTGTACACTCCTCCAAAAGTTCGATGTGAATCGTGGATCATGATCTGACACAATAGATACTGGTGCTCCATGTCTAGAAATTATTTCCTTAACATAAAGTCTAGCTAACTGGTCTAAGTTATATTTAACCTTAATTGACAAAAAGTGAGCCGGCTTTGTCAACTGGTCCACTATTACCTAAATCGCATCATACCCTTTCGCTGTAGTCGGAAGTCCCACCACAAAGTCTATCGTGATATGCTCCCACTTCCACTCCGGAATCTCCAATGACTGTAGTAAGCCACTTGGTCGTTGATGTTCGGCCTTAACTTTCTGGAAAGTCAAGCACCTACTCACATATTCTGCTATTTCTCTTTTCATGTTTGGCCACCAAAAACTCTATCGAAGGTCTTGATAAATCTTAGTACTACCAGGATGAATAAAAAACCTCGAACTATGAGCCTCTTGTTGTAACGGGACGGATTGTTTGAGTTATGATTCTGAGGACAGAATCCTTTTTAAGAGGGGAAAGATGTGAAAATCGAGATTTTGTAATTTAATTTTAATATTTATTGGATTGAATAAATATTTTTGATGAATTAATTATTAGATTGAATAACTAATTGATGAAATTGTGGTAGATTAATTTAATTATATGTGTTATAATTATTAAATTAATGTGGAGAATTTTTATTATTCGAAGTATGTAATTATGTGAGCTTATTGTAATAAAAGAAATATTTAATAAGCCTAATAGTATTTTAATTAATTTAATAATTAATTAGAGATTTAATAATTTAACATAGTTAATAAATGAGAAATTTAATTATGTGACTATGTGAATTAAGGATAAATTATCATATGTTATTTGAATTAAAATAAACTAGATGTTTGATTTATTATTTAATTGGATGTGACATGATTTAAACTATATGATAAAAGTTTAATTAAATTAATTGAGTATAAGCCGTTTAAGGCTAGCCAAACATGGCCTTAGTGGGAGTTGAGGGCAGTTAACCCATGACTGGGTAACTGACCACAACGCGTCAGTTCTTATCCTTTATTATCATATGTCTTCTTCTTTTTCATATTATCTGCTAAGTCTGGAAAAGCAGAGAGAGAGAGAGAGAGTTTGAGAATTCAGAGAGAGATTGAGAAATTGTTGAAGGAGAGTGTGAGTTGTGTGATTGAAGAATTTGAGAAGGGTTTCAATTCTACTCATCTATGCTTTGGGTAATCTCTTCTTCCCCAAAACTCAAATTTACGTTGTTTATACTTTCTATGAAAATATACTGTAAGTCTCTGTAATTGAAAAATAAATGACTTATGTGTTTATATATGATATATATATATATATATAATCATAATATGTTTCATTATCATATATGTATGTTTTCATAACATTAATTTCATTCAAATATGTTATAAATTGACTTATGAAGTTACTGAGTATAAGTTTCATATGTATGGACCTTATGGGGATATGTATGCTACAAATTATTGTTTAATTTGAAATTTAATGGTAGATTATGTTATCACATGTTAAAACGAAGAAATCGAACTTCGAATGGATGGATTTGGTGTCATAACGAATCCGTGGTGTTAATTTTTATGTTTTGTGTTCAAAACCTTCAAGAACATCAAGAACAGTGAAAATTGCATGTTTTAATTTTGTAATTATGTGTTTTAATTAGTTAAAATCATTCTATAAATGTTGGGTAATGATTATATACGAATTCTAATATGTGGGTATGTTTAATCTGGTGAATTCAATGACCATGTAATGTTAAATTAAATCTGCTTCGTGTTCTTCATGAATCGAAATTGAAACCGAGTTTCGCATCGCGACGCCAACTCCAGTCCTAAGACTCGCGCTGCAGCACCAGATACCCAAGCCGCATCGCCAAGACCTAGTATAATAGTGGCGCCGCAGCGCCACTTAGCAGAATGGTCTAGAAATGAGTTTTTAAAATGTTTAAGTCTAGCAATGTGTTGGTAACTTAATGTAATGAACATAAAAAATTGTTAGACATATAATGAGGTGTTAAAATAAATTCTTAGCATGTCAATAACACATGTACGTGTGAATTGAATGATTGAATGCATAGTTAGCTTATTGTTCACGAAGTGTTAGTTGTGGCCATGAGTGTAGTAATTTGACTAAGTATAGTCATGACTTCGAGTTAGACAAAAAGAACGAACTTGTGATGATTAGTACGTTATAATTGACTGGTATTGTGAACGTAAATGATATGTAGGATTTAAATCAAGGAACAAGTTTAATTAACGTGTAATCTACGCACGAGGCAAGTTTCCTAAGCTTACTCGTTATCTTAATATGAGCTTATAAGTTGTCTCTTTACTTCGAGCAAATACTCGTTATTATTGATCAAGTCCATTTATTACATTAAAGTGTATTAATCTTTCAAAGTATGATTCTGTTATACAATAATTATTCTATTGTATACCTTTTGAGATTGCTATTTAATTTTAAATTATCAGATACTGTTGAACTTTGTAGACTAGTGACTCCTTAATGATTCGACTAGTCCATAGTTGATGAGCATTCTAAATTTCAAAACCCTTGATGAATTATCCAAACCAAACTTCCTTTGGTGCGGACTCTAATGTCAAACTGAGATGAACAACCCTGTATAGGGTATTACTTATCGTTAAGCGTTAAGATATTATTGCGCATGTATGGTACTAAGGGTTAATCCCCTAAGTAATGCGAGAAGAAGAGTCCATAGTCTTACTTCATCATTAAAGGTTTCAAGTATAAACACTTGACAACCTAGGACATGGTTCAAGGTCTTATGACCCTCAGAAGTTCTTTTGTTTCTTGTTATTCATTCTTGATTCAAAAGCTGAGTTTTATGTTTCAGAAGCCTTTGATTTATTTACATGTTATTATTCATTTGTTATATTGTTATACTTGTGGGCAATCGTGCTCACTCTTGCGTAATAATAACATTGTAGTTAAGAACGAATGATCAGACGAGCCTTCCACTAGTAAAGGCAAGGGCAAGGTTAACAAATGAGGAAGATTTGTTGTTCTTATGTATTTATTTTCAGACTTGATGTTATTAAGACTTGTTATTGTTTATGATTCCCACAGATGTTTAAGGTTTGAGTGACCTGGGATTGTATTTTTATGTAGTTGATGTAACCCCATAAGGGAGATTTATTTATTATTTCTATTTATTGCATGGTTTGCATTTATTTATGGGTAGATAAATAGATGATATTTGTACAGTGAAAACCAAATCTTGTGGAATTGGAAGTACCGAATTTGGGGGTGTCATAGGTTGGTATCAGAGCTGTAGGTTATGAACCTTAGGTGGGGGAACAACCTTAGGTAGTAGCCTTGTAGGAGATTGAGAACATAGTAGTGGTAAACTCTTATCGAGTTATAAGAAATGAATTTCTAAATTCATTGAAGATGATAAAAGACTTTATGTGCTTATGTGTTAATCTATGTATTCGCTAGCACAGATTAGTAACTAAAACTTAAATTTTGTTGTCAGGATGTCGGATGTTAGAGGAGCTAGTCGAGCTGGGGAGGAGGAACCCTGAGTACCTACAGAGGAGGAGTCCCGAGACATTCATGTCGTCAGGGAATAGTTGGTACAGAGAGAGCCATCTCCGTTGATCACTGTTGTTGGTCAGGAGCATGAGCCTGAAACCGATCCAGAGGAGGATTCTGATGAAGAAGAGGAGGAAGAGGAGTTCCCACCGAACTCCATTGATGCTGAGATGTATGATGCACTTTATGATCGTAACATAGAGTTGCAAGACACTGTTCAGGAACTGAGGGAGAGGACTGTTATGCAGCAGAGTACCATCGAGCAGAAGGATGGGAAAATTGTGATTCTTCACACACGTTTGGGAAACGTGGAGTGGGATTTGGGTCACGAGAAGGGTCAAACTGAGGAGAAGACCGAAGAAATAGAGAAGTTGAAGAATGATCTGAAAGAGAGTTCAGAAAGACTGGCATTAGCAAAGGAGGGCTGGGTAAGAGAGTCACGTCGTGTTGATCTTGCTGAAGAGGATTGTCGTGCAAAGAAGGCTAAGCTTGGGGGACGTACTCTACACTTCATAATGCAATGGATGCAGCCCAACATCGAGTTATGAAGTATCCAATCTAGTTTGAAGGTCTACCATCATATATGCTAGATCGCAGGACGATGTCTCGTATTATGGAAGAAGAACGTGGCAAGGTTATTCAGCGCCTTAATAGGCAGTGATAGTATTAGTTTAATTATGTGAAAATTATCTGGTAGTTAAAGATGTAAATTCCGATGTATTTATAAACAAAGGAATATTTTAATGTTTTAAATCTTGTAGATTCTTTATCTCGGGATATTGGATTTAAATAGCAGTGATGCTATCTTATGATGTTAAAACTTTTGAATTGAATGAAAATGTCAGAGTTTTATTTGAAACAATGTGTTAAGTGATTTATGATTAAATGTTTTAGTTAAGCCTTAAATGTTTAAGTGATTGAATAAAGACCTAATAAGCGTATATTCTTAAAAGAAATATGGCGCCTAGAAGAAGACAAAACCGTCAGTAAGCTCAAGAAGAACCAATGAATAACAACAATGACGCCAATGCTAACCCTGTTTTAGCAATTGGTGAACCTTTTAGCCGGAGAAATTAACAATCAACCACAAGCTCCACCAAACACCTCGTTCAAGGATTTCAAGGCGGTGGGACCGCCAGATTTTAAGGGCTCCATAAATCCAATCAAAGCTCAGACTTGGGTTATGGAGATGGAGAAGGTGTTCGATGTCGCTAGAGTAAGGGAAGACCAGAAAACCGCGTATGCAACATTCATGCTGAAGTCTGAAGCCAGTTATTGGTGGCAGGCAAACAAAGTACGGGGAGGTGAAGGTGTAATAACCTGAGAGAGATTCAAAGAGATGTTTTTCGAGATGTACTTTTCGACCAGCTCGCAGAATCAAATGGAAGTTCAGTTTCTAGAATTGAAACAGGGGAGTATGTCTGTAGCTGATTATGTGGCAAGATTCAACGAGTTAGCTAGGTTCGCCACATACCAAGTACATACTGATGAGAGGAAAGAAAGACATTTCGAGCAGGGACTGAAGCCCTGGTTGTATAACAAGGTGTCAATGTTCCAATTGAACACTTTTGCTGGAGTGTTAGAGAAAGCCATACTCGCTGAAGGTGGAAGCGATGCGGTAACTAAGTATAATTAGGATCAGAAGAAGATGAAAAGTGAGAATGAAGGAAATAACAAATCTGGTGGGAGTAGCACGGGGGTAGACATAATCAGAAGAGGAAGTGGTCTGATAACTTGTCAGCTGGAAGTCAACAAGGAGGGCAGAAGAAGAAGATTAAAGCATGCCCAACCTGCGGAAAAACTCATCTGGGAGTTTGCATGAAAGGAAAACGAGTGTGCTACAATTGTGGTCAGGAAGGCCACATAGCACCTAACTGTCCTAACCCAAAGAAGGGTGCCTGCTTCACTTGTGGCTCAAAGGATCATCTTGCAAGGGATTGTCCTAAGAAGGGATCTAGAAGGACGGGATCGGGAGGAATAAAGGAAACAACGGTGGAAGCACTCGACTATCACAGACCAATCGCAACCAACCCGACCGAATCACCGGAACATTCAACATGACAATCAGAGGATGCGGTCTGATCTCATGATGTGGTGTCAGGTATCATTCCGATCAATAAAGGTAATGCTTATATATTATTGGATTCGGGTGCTACTTGTTCATTTATATTCGATGACTTTACTAAGAACTTAGAATTGTTTAAGGACGAGTTAGAATACCCCATGAACATAGAAATTGTGAATAGAGAAATAATCCCTGTTAAGTACGTGGATAAGAACTATAGAGTGGATATTAAGGGTAATATCATGAACGTAGATCTTATCCCTATTCGACTTGGAGAATTCGATGTTATTTTGGGTATGGACTGGTTATCCAATTATGGGGCGGTAATTGACTGTCAGAAGAAGCGTATTAACCTTATGACTCTGTCAAAGGTTATGTTTTATGGTAGCAAGTCACCTAGACAAGCGAGTTGTCTGATGATGATGCAGGCTAGGAGGTTGTTAAGGCAAGGCTGTGTAGGATATCAAGCTTACATAGTCGATAGTCATAAAGAGAATCCAAAAATAGATGAGATACTAGTAGTGAGAGATTTCACAGACGTATTTCTGGATGATTTGCCAGGACTTCCTCCAGATAGAGCAGTTGAATTCGTGATCGATTTGGCTCAAGGAACGACTCCAATATCGAAGGCACCGTACCGAATGGCACCGGTAGAGATGAAAGAACTGATGGTCCAAGTACAAGAATTACTGGACAAGAAGTATATCCAACCAAGTGTATCACCGCGGGGAGCGCCGGTTTTATTCGTAAAGAAGAAAGATGGGATAATGCGGCTCTGCATTGACTATAGAGAACTGAATAAGGTCATGATTAAGAATAGATATCCATTACCGCGAATCGACGACCTGTTCGATCAGTTATAGGGAACAAGATACTTTTCAAAGATAGATTTGAGGAGTGCTTATCATCAACTGAAGGTGAAACCAGAGGATGTACCGAAGACAGCATTCAGAACACGATATGGTCACTGCTAATTTTTGGTAATGTCATTTGGTCTAACAAATGCTCCTGCAGCATTTATGGGCTTAATGAATGGAGTGTTCAAACCGTTTTTGGAAAAATTCGTAGTGGTATTTTTAGATGATATTTTGGTATATTAAAAAACCAAGGAAGAACATGAAGAGAATTTGAGGATGACATTAAAGTCATTGAGAAGGGAGAAGTTGTATGCCAAGTTTTCGAAATGTGAATTCTGGATTGAAAGAGTATAATTTCTTGGACATGTGATCGATAGGGACGGAATTTTGGTGGATCCCTCCAAAGTCGAAGCTGTGATTAACTGGGTCCAGCCGAAGACACCGTCGGAAGTAAGAAGTTTTCTTGGATTGGCAGGTTATTACAAAAGATTCATTCAAGATTTTTCCAAGATCGCAACTCCGTTGACGAATTTGACTAGAAAATTGGTGAAATTTGTTTGGACGGAGAAGTGTGAGGAAAGCTTTCAAGAATTAAAGAAGAGGTTGAGTACAACACCTGTGTTATCTCTTCCAGATGATATAGGAAATTTTGTGGTATATAGTGATCCATCGCATAAAGGACTTGGCTGTGTGCTTATGCAAAACGGCAGAGTCATTGCGTATGAGTCACGACAACTAAAAGATTATGGGAAGGGGTATCTGACCCATGACTTGGAGTTAGCTGCAGTGGTGTTTGCTTTGAAAATCTGGAGGCACTATCTCTATGGGGAGAAGTGTAAAATATATATAGACCACAAGAGTCTGAAATATATTTTTACACAGAAAGACTTGAATATGCGCCAAAGAAGGTGGTTGGAGTTAATTAAAGACTACGATTGTGAGATTCTATACCATCCGGGTAAGGCAAATGTGGTTGTCGATGCCTTAAGTAGAAAGGGTCGAGAGAAACTGATGATGTTGACCAAACCGGAGGAGTTAATTTCAGTAATGGAAAAGCTAGAATCGAAAGTTAAGTGTCCTATGGAGATTAATGAGAAGCTGTTTCAGATACAATCTGGTACAACTCTACTAGACAAGGTTAAGGAGGCTCAACTTCAGGATGATGAATGTAAAATAGTGAAAAAGAAGATATCTGAAGGAACTGAATCAAGATTCAAGATTGATAAGGAAGGAATCCTGAGGTTTGAGAGTAGAATTTGGGCACCGCCAATACCAGAGATTAAGGAAGAAATTTTGAACGAGGCTCATAACTCACGATATTCGATTCACCCGGGTAGTACCAAGATGTACCAAGATCTTCAACAATATTTCTGGTGGCCAAATTTGAAACGAGAGGTTGCAGAATGTGTTGCCAAGTGCCTGACATGTTAGAAAGTTAAAGCAGAACATCAGAGGCCGAGTGGGTTACTACAACCTTTAGAGATTCCAGAATGGAAATGGGAACATATTACGATGAATTTCGTGGTTAGCCTACCGATAACTTAGAAAGGCTACGACGGAGTATGGGTTATTGCTAACCGATTGACGAAATACGCACACTTCCTTCCGATCAAAATCAGATTTAACTTAGATCAGTTGGCAAGGTTATATGTGAAAGAGATTGTTTCAAGGCACGGAGTTCCGGTGTCAATTGTTTCTGATAGAGATCTGCGCTTTACGTCGAACTTCCGAAACGCGTCTACAAGAATGCATGGGTACCTGATTGCGAATGAGCACGACATATCACCCTCGAATGGATGGACGAGTGAAAGAACAATTCAGACATTGTAAGATATGTTAAGACTTGTATAATGGACTTTAAAGGAAATTGGGATGACCATCTACCGCTCGTAGAGTTTGGCTATAACAACAGTTACCACGCTAGTATTGGCATGCCGCCTTATGGAGCGTTATACGGCAGAAAGTGCAGAACTCCTCTATACTGGGATGAAGTTGACGAAAGACAATTACTAGGCCCGGAATTAGTACAACAAACAATGAAAATAGTCAACGTGATCCCAACAAGATTGACAAAGCACTCAAGATAGAGCAGAAGAAATCTGGCACCCACACCGTAAAAATGTTGAGTTCGAGCCGGGTAGTTATGTGTTTTTAAAGGTCTCTCCTTGGAAGGGAAAGATCAGATTCGGAAAGAAAGGAAAATTAAGCCCAAGATTCATTGGACCCTTTGAAGTTCTATAAAGGGTCAGAGAAGTTGCTTATGAGGTAGCCTTACCTCCAGCTCTAGAGAATGTCCACAACGTTTTCCATGTCTCAGTTCTACGACCCTATAAACCCGATTACAAGCACGTGATTGAATATGAACCCCTACATTTCGACAAAGACTTATCTTACAAAGAAATTCCAGTTCAAATTGTCGACCGAGAAGAACAAGTTTTGAGAAATAGATTCATACCTTCTGTTAAGGTAATTTGGAGGAACCACAACGCTGAAGAAGCTACGTGGGAACTCGAAGAGAATATGATGAAAAATTATCCTCATTTATTTACTTAACTTATGTGTAAACGATTTTGGGGACAAAATCTTTGTAAGGAGTGGGGGAAATATAACAGGACGAATTGTTTAAGTTGTGATTCTGAGGACAAAATCCTTTTTAAGAGGGGAAAGATGTGACAACCGAGATTTTGTAATTTAATTTTAATATTTATTGGATTGAATAAATATTTTTGATGAATTAATTATTAGATTAAATAATTAATTGATGAAATTGTGGTAGATTAATTTAATTATATGTGTTATAATTATTAAATTAATGTGGAGAATTTTATTATTCAAGTATGTAATTATGTGAGCTTATTATAATAAAAGAAATATTTAATAAGCCTAATAGTATTTTAATTAATTTAATAATTAATTAGAGATTTAATAATTTAACATAGTTAATAAATGAGAAATTTAATTATGTGACTATGTGAATTAAGGATAAATTATCATATGTTATTTGAATTAAATTAAACTAGATGTTTGATTTATTATTTAATTGGATGTGACATGATTTAAACTATATGATAAAAGTTTAATTAAATTAATTGAGTATTAGCCTTTTAAGGCTAGCCAAACTTGGCCTTAGTGGGAGTTGAGGGAAGTTAACCCATGACTGGGTAACTGACCACAACGCGTCAGTTCTTCTCCTTTATTATCATACGTCTTCTTCTTTTTCCTATTATCTGCTAAGTCTGGAAAAGCAGAGAGAGAGAGAGAGAGTTTGAGAATTCAGAGAGAGATTGAGAAATTGTTGAAGGAGAGTGTGGGTTGTGTGATTGAAGAATTTGACAAAGGTTTCAATTCTACTCATCTACGCTTTGGGTAATCTCTTCTTCCCCAAAACTCAAATTTACGTTGTTCAAACTTTCTACAAAAATTTACTGTAAGTCTCTATAATTGAAAAATAAATGACTTATGTGTTTATATATGATATATATATAATCGTAATATGTTTCATTATCATATATGTATGTTTTCATAACATTAATTTCATTCAAACATGTTATAAATTGACTTATTAAGTTACTGAGTATAAGTTTCATATGTATGGACCTTATGGGAATTTATATGCTACAAATTATTGTTTAATTTGAAATTTAATGGTAAATTATGTTATCACATGTTAAAACGAAGAAATTGAACTTCGAATGGATGGATTTGGTGTCATAGCGAATTCGTGGTGTTAATTTTTATGTTTTGTGTAGAAAACCTTCAAGAACATCAAGAACAGTGAAAATTGCATGTTTTAATTCTGTAATTATGTGTTTTAATTGGTTAAAATCATTCTATAAATGTTGGGTAATGATTATATACGAATTCTAACATGTGGGTATGTTTAATCTGGTGAATTCAATGACCATGTAATGTTAAATTACTTTGTTTCGTTTCTTCGCGAATGGAAATTCAGAAACTGGAGTTTGGTGTCGCGGTGCCAACTCCAGGCCTAATACTCAGGCTTGTATGGCCTCCACCACGTCATAAATACCAGATACCCAATAGCAGTGCCACCGCTACCACAGAGCTAAGACCTAGTATAACAATGGCGTCATGCAAATACTTTTAGCGTAATGGTCCGAAATGAGTTTTTAAAATGTTTAAGTCTAGCAGAATGTTGGTAACATAATCTAATGAACATAAAAACTTGTTAGACATATAATGAGGTGTTAAAATAAATTCTTAGCATGTCAATAACACATGTACGTGTGAATTGAATGATGGAATGAATAGTTAGCTTATTGTTAATGAAGTGTTAATTATGGCTATGAGTGTAGTAATTTGACTAAGTATAGTCATGAATTCGAGTTAGACAAAAAGAACGAACGTGTGATGATTAGTACATTATAATTGACTGGTATTGTGAACGTAAATGATATGTAGGATTTAATCAAGGAACGAGTTTAATTAACGTGTAATCTATGCATGAGGCAAGTTTCCTAACCTTACTCGTTATCATAATATGAGCTTATAAGTTGTCTCCTTACTTCGAGCAAATACTCGTTATTATTGATCAAGTCCATTTATTACATTAAAGTGTATTAATCTTTCAAAGTATGATTCTGTTATACATTAATTATTCTATTGTATATCTTTTGAGATTGCTATTCAATTTTAAATTATCAGATACTGTTGAACTTTGTAGACTAGCAAACCCTTAATGATTCGACTAGTCCATAGTTGATGAGCATTCTAAATTTCAAAACCCTTGATGAATTATCCAAACCAAACTTCCTTTGGTGCGGACTCTAATGTCAAACTGAGATGAACAACCCTGTATAGGGGATTACTTATGCGTTAGCGTTAAGATATTGTGCACAGTATGGTACTAAGGGCTGATCCCCCTAAGTAGAAGAAGAAGAGTCCATAGTCTTACGACTGTTAAAGGTTTCAAGTATAAACACTTGGCAACCTAGGACATGGTTCAAGGTCTTATTACCCTCAGAAGTTCTTTTGTTTCTTGTTATTCATTCTTGATTCAAAAGCTGAGTTTTATGTTTCAAAAGCCTTTGATTTATTCACATGTCATTATTCATTTGTTATATTGTTATACTTGTGGGCAATCGTGCTCACTCTTGCGTAATAATAACATTACAGTTAAGAACGAAAGATCAGACGAGCCTTCCACTAGTAAAGGAAAGGGCAAGGTTAACAAATGAGGAAGATTTGTTGTTCTTATGTATTTATTTTCAGACTTGATGTTATTAAGACTTGTTATTGTTTATGATTCCGCACAGATGTTTAAGGTTAGAGTGACCTGGGATTGTATTTTTATGCAGTGGATGTAACCCCATAAGGGGAGATTTATTTATTATTTCTATCTATTTCATGGTTTGCATTTATTTATGGGTAGATAGATAGATGATATTTGTACAGTGAACACCAAATCCTGTGGAAATGGAAGTACCAGATTTGGGGGTGTCACACTTGTAATACCTGTTCCTTTAATTTCGTCTCATTTGAAACCCAAATTCTTCCATCAAATCTTATTAATTCCTCCTTATCAAGACTGTACTTCGTATCTTTTTCATCGGTTAGTCGCTTCTTTACCCGGTCACACTCATCAGTTTTGAGCTGCACCTCCTTATCTCTCTCTACGATGGTAAATTTCATCTCCGTCACAAATAGTATTTCTCCTGCTTCACTCGAAAACTTCACTTCTAATTCCATCCTAGCCATCTCTATTATTAACTCAGTTTGAGCCATTAACATAGACAACTTCTCCGGACCCTTCTTACTTAAGGTGTCGGCAACTACATTGGCTTTTCCAGGGTGATACAGGATTTCACAATCGTAATCCTTTATCAACTCCAGCCATCTCCTTTGCCTCATATTCAATTCCTTTTGTGTGAAGATATATTTTAGACTCTTGTGCTCCGTGTATATCTCACATTTTTCTCCGTAAAGATAATGTCTCCATATTTTTAAGGCAAAAACTACTGCGGCGAGTTCTAGATCATGAGTAGGGTAAACTTTCTCATAATCCTTCAACTTCCTTGATGCATACACAATGACCTTGCCATGCTGTATGAGCACGCAACCAAGTCCTCTATGCGAAGCATCACTATAAACTACAAAAATTCCTATGTCATTGGGTAATGACAAAACAGGCGCTTCACTCAACCTCTTCTTCTGTTCTTGAAAATTGTCCTCGCATTTATTAGTCCACGCGTGTTTTACCGTCTTCCTTGTCAAGTCAGTCAACGGAGTAGCTATCTTCAAAAAATCTTGCATGAATCTCCGATAGTAACCCGCTAACCCTAAGAAACTCCGCACCTCATGATCAATAACATGACCTAAAAATTGCACCTTCTCTAACCAAAATTCACACTTAGTGAACTTCGCATACAACTTCTCCTTCCTTAGTGTCTCCAACACTAATCTTAGGTGTTCAGTATGATCTTCTGGCGTCTTAGAATAGACTAGAATATCATCGATAAACACCACGACGAACTTATCTAAATATTGTTTGAACACTTTGTTCATCATATCCATAAATGTCGTTGGTGCATTAGTCAACCCAAATGACATCACCAAAAACTCGTAATGACCATAACGAGTCCTGAATGCCATCTTTGGTACATCCTCCTTCCTAACCTTCAACTGGTGATACCCCATCCTTAAATTTATTTTAGAAAAATACTTAGCCCCTTTCAACTAATCAAAAAGATCATCGATCCTGGGCAATGGGTATTTATTCTTTATCGTTAACTTGTTCAACTCTCTTTAGTTGATACAAAGTCTTAACGACCCGTCCTTCTTCTTGAAAAACAGTACCGGTGCTCCCCACGGCAAAACACTCTATTGAATGTACTTCCTGTCCAATATTTCTTGTAATTGTACCATCAACTCCTTCATCTCCACTGGCGCCATACGATATGGTGCCCTAAAAACTGGTGCCACTCCTGGCACAATGTCTATTACAAACTCGGTCTCCTTATCTGGTGGAAGACTAGGTAATTCACTTGGAAATACATTGGAAAATTCTCTAACTATAGGTATTTGTTCCATGGTTTCTACCACTCTCTGGGTATCAACAACATGACACAGATAACCTACACATCCCTTCCTCAATAATTTCCTAGTTTACGTCATGGTTAGACAACAGGAACGTCCCGACGATCTATTTCCATAAAATACTACCTGTGGTTATTTTAACGTTCTAAGGTTTATACATTTCTTCTGACAATCTATAAGTGCCCCATGGTTAACTAACCAATCCATTCCGAGAATTATGTTGAATTCTCCTAACTTTATCGGTATCAAATCTACCGATAATTTACTACCCCAAATATCTACGCAACAACCCCTATGAACATCTTCAACAGGAATTATTTTTTCTTTTGTTACCTTAATGTTTAAAGGTATAGGCAACTTTTCGGGAAGTAATCCTAATCGTCTAGCAAAATCACATGCTATAAATGAACAAGTAGCATCTGAATCAAACAACATGTAAGCATTTATATCGTTGATCGGAATAATACTTGCGACGACGTCCCCTGATGTAACTGCATCTTGCACTGTTATGTTAAAGGTATTGCCCATCGGCCTACCCGGCTGCGTTGAACCACTAATAGCTAACTTCCCGCTATTAGTGCCTCGATTCCCGTTCGTCCCCTTCTTTGGGCAATTCTTTGACATGTGGTCAGTTGACCCACACACAAAGCATCCATGGTTCTTCTTCGGACTTGGATTGTTAAGCGAAATGTGCCCTTCCTATCCACAGTTGTAGCATACAGCCTTCCCCTTGAGACAGACTCCTAAATGAGTCTTCCCACAGGTCTTGCAGGCCTCCATTCTCCTCTTCAGGTCTCCTAGCTTCACTCTGGTATTCCCAGAGATGAACACTTTCCTCTTCTGTCCATCGCCACTCCCACTGGCTCCTTCTATCTTCACTCCCCCATCCACTTTCCCCTTATTCTTCTTATCCTTGTGCTATTGGCTCAGAG
Organism: Panax ginseng; assembly: GCA_020205605.1. Taxonomy (NCBI): domain Eukaryota; kingdom Viridiplantae; phylum Streptophyta; class Magnoliopsida; order Apiales; family Araliaceae; genus Panax; species Panax ginseng. The sequence continues at coordinate 99,343,650 of CM035128.1, read as the reverse complement.
CCTCACTACCACCTTCGGCGATTATCGCCTTCTCTAAAATGGTCCCAAATGAAGTACTTTGGAACAACAAAATATGGTTATAGAGCCAGGGTTTCAAGCCTTGCTCGAACCGTCGTGCCTTTCTAACCTCGGTGTCCACTTGGTGTGGAGAGATCCTCGCCAGTTCATTAAACTTGGTGGCATATTGGGGAACTGTCATGTCCCTTGTTTCAATTCAAGAAACCGCATCTCCATCCTTCCCTGCATGCTCGTGGGAAAGTAGTTCTCGAAGAATATCTCCTTGAACCTCACCCACGTTAGATTCTCTATCCCGGCCCTAGCCTGATTGTCTTCCCACCAAAAGTTGGCCTCTCACTTCATCATGTAGGTTGCAAAGGCAACCTTCTGGGCCTCGTCGACATTTGTTATAATAAATGCATTCTCGATTCCTTTCACCTATGTCTGGGCTTCGATAGGGTCCTTAGTTCCTTTGAACTCCGGTAGACCCACACTCTTAAAATCCTTAAAGGTAGTAGCTCGTGCTACTCCCAGATTTACGGGGATATTAGCCCCATTTCTATTAAATGCGGCTATTAAAAGATTAACAAACTCCTGCGTAGGGTTAACCGGACCTCCCTCCGGTTGATTTACATTAGCTCCTTGGTTTTGTTGTACTCTTCTCGGCGGCATTTTGCTGATACAATAAATAACACATTTCGCTATTATTCTCTTCTTATTAGTTAGTTATTATTAAAGATTTAAACAATAACTTCAACATCCATTGCTCAGTATATTCCATAAAAAGGCTCATATTCATTCATTCATTGTAGTATAATACTATATCATTTCATTACACAGCCTAAGCTGATTACATTACTTTCCCGCTATTGCTTTCCAAAAATTGGGATTTACAAAAGACTACCCTTTGTTATACAAAAGAGGGTTTTATGTCACTACTAGATACAAAATATTTACATATCTAAACTACTCTAGCCACTACGTCACATCTGCCTTAAGGCATTATCGAAATCTGTCTTGGCAAGACCGACAATAATATCACGGCTGATAGTATGTCAGGTTCCGCCTCGCTTCTCTGCAGGATAACCAAACTACCTCTTCACCGGAAATCAGATATGAGAACTCCTAGGAATATAGGACATTCTCCCTATCTTCTGCTGTTTGGTCTTTAGCTCATCCTTTAGCTCAAAAACCTCATGTTTCAACTCGTGGACTTTGTCCTTACCCAAAATCCTCTCATCATACTCCTGTTCCCACATGGACTCCATGTCAGTCTTGTTCTCTATAATAGCCTGGAGCTCTGCCTTTAGCTCCTTAACCTCCTGACAATAATGGATATTTCTATCCAACACTGACATAAACAGCGACATCATTGACTCTCTAGGAGCCATCTCTGCTGCTATTGCTACCGGGTTGAAGGACACTACCTCCACCTCCTCTTCTATCATACCATCGAATACTGACATGAGGTAAGGATCCTCTGAGTCTCCAGACTCAATGACAACTACTTCAAGCTCTGCCGCTATGGTGTTCGGTATAACCTCTATTTGCTTAACCGATTATTCACTAACTATTTGTACATCTAAATGCATTACATTTACTCCTAACATCTACACAAACAATTAAGTTGATTAGCACACGTCAGTAGAATAATAAAAACACATAACATATACATAATGCATTTTTATAAGGTTATTTTCTTCTTTTACTTATTTGACTTCTCTTAAGGTTGTGACTTAAGGTTTTTTAATCCCCCTTTAAGTTTTATAACCTAATGCTCTAATACCAACCTGTGACGTCCCCAAATCAGGGTATCTTACAACCGAATAGATGGTGCTACACGGTACTACCATTCACACACACATTCAATTGAAAAGCCTTAATAGAATGAACATGTTTTCTATATATTCAAAATAATATTAACATTCCCCCAAGTTCTTTATAACCATTACATTTGTTCTTGTCATAATATCAAATATATTACAATCATTCACCCTATACTATTACATAAGTATTCTATGGGTTCGTCTTCGCCTTGCCCTTATCCTTATGCTTTGAGCTTGATTCATCCGCTTCGATCTTAATTTGTATTCATATGGTTCAAGCAAGAGTGAGCATGACTAGCTCAGCAAGTACAACAATTCTAATAAACAACATGCTTGAAACATAGGAATCGTATATCTTCAATAACTGAACAATAGTTATGAAGTACTATCAATAATTCAAAATAGCACTTCTTTTCCTTCAAAATGTTATACAACAACAATATTCAGTAAAACATCAATTCCGGTCCAAGACCTTGAGCATTTCATAAGTTCTTTGGAAAAGGACATCCCGACACTAAGTCCGTAAGTCTGATATTTCTTACGAGCACGTCTAGGTGATCAGCGTATAGTACTCTATGTTGATCAACACTACATTCATTAAACGTATGTACGTTTAAGTTGTGGCAACCTCACGTGCCTGTCGTTTGATGACAAAACATTTTTAGCGGAACTTTTTAACCATAGTTGCAGCGGAACGAGCAATCTATTAAAAGAGTAAAATAGACCATCAGGTCCATTATATTCTCCATGTTAAAAGTCCACCAATAATGTTTTATCCCTGTAACATCAATCAACAATTCATGTCCACAATTATATGAATAACTCATAATCATAATGGTGATTCAGAATTCCTTTTCGCACCTAGGACGAAGATAATTTACATCTCCTATCTTCACCTGAAACATCAAAAATCATAGTTATACCAAATCACAATTCCTGCTCATAATCATACTAATACATTCATCTTTGCACTACGACCAAAGATATACAATTGTATAACCAATAATCAACAGTTCATCTTTGCACTACATGCCAAAGATATACAACTGTAAAACCAATAATGCTGAGACTCAGCTTAATAGTATCAAGACCACGAATTAGCCATGCACTACGGGCCAATGATATTCGTGTTTTCCATTACGGTCATGATTATACCGAATAATCCCTGGTCATAATCATACCAAGTCCATCTATGCACTACGGGCCAAAGATGACTTTTACCACATCATTTATAACATTATGGTCATGATTATACCGAATAATCCCTGGTCATAATCATACCAAGTCCATCTATGCACTACAGGCCACAGATGACTTTCAACACAACACAAGCATGAGAATGATGACAATGATATAAGCAAACAATGATAAATATTAAAGACTTTAAATTTATTCAAATATTATCAACCACTTAATAAACTCATAATCTAATATTATTAATATTATAACAATATTTTAATCACTTCTTAAACTTATAAATAATTTATTTCAATTGTTTACACTTCACTAAATAATGCATTTAATCATTCAAAAATGCCATACTCATAAGATTTCATCACCAATGATCAAATCCCTCATCAAAAATCTGCATATACCTTATATAGGATTTCCAAGCCATAAAATCCTATTTTCCAACTTTGTTACTTCACATAACATATTTAACTCATTTACTCATAACTAGATCATTTTCATGAAAAATACCAAATTAGTCCCAAAAATATTTTTTTTCAAGGATTTAGCATAATATAGTCCCATATTGAACATATATTTTTCTCGGAATTTTTAAAATTCATTTACTATTTTAAAAAAATCAATTTCTAATTAATTCCTTAAGAAATTAGCTACCTCAAGTTTAACTCAAGAAATTCCAAAATCTTGACAGGATCTTACACATGTTAACGTGATCTTCCAGTTTAAATTTCAGGGTCATCGGAGTTATAGAACTCTGGTTATAGCGTTTTTCGTCAGAAAAACTTAAATATTGAAATAGTCATAACTTGCTCATTTTAAGTCTGAATGAGCTCATTTTTGGACAGGAGGTACTTTATACCATATATTTCCATGTCCTAAAAGGCCAGAAATTTTCTCACAAATTAAGTGGTCAAAAATGCCCTTTTAAATTTCTGGACAGTAGCTTTTTCATATTTTGCAGCTTTTGACTCCTTTGCTAAAATCAGTCCACACGAAAATCTACAACACCTTTTCCAGTGATTCCACTTGGATAAGTTATAAAACTCATAGATCTAACTTTAGAACTTGACCATACTCAAAAATTTAAAATATAATAGGAGATATGGTCAATTGAATTTCAGGTTCCATTTTCTCCAAAAATCTGATTTTCAACTCTTTGTGATTTCTAAGAAAATTACATGTTTTCACATAATAACCAACATAACTCATCATAACACTTACTAATACTATATATACCCATGATTTTCATCAGTCCAATGCTTTTATTATGACTTTCATCATAATCCAAGTAAATAAATTATTTCCACAATTTAATAAGGAATGAATACAAAGGATCATTCACCATGCATGTGGTAATCCACATGTATGTTTATTCCAATGTAATAATAAAGAATGGAATAATCTCAAGAATTCACCATGCATGCGATAGATCACACAAACAGGTTATTCTCAACAGAATAATAAAGAACGGAACCAAGTCAGGCGTAATTCGCACCGACAAGATATTCCAACAGAATATAAAATAATGGAACCAGGTCATGCGTAAACGCACAGACATGATATTCCGATAGAATAATAGAAGAATTTCACCATGTAAAGCGATTGCGATAGACAAAGTTATTCCAACATAATAATAAGGAATGGAATAATAGAAGAATTTCACCATGTATAGGGTAGTCCACAGATACAAAAGTTATTCCAATGTAATAATAAAGAATGGACTAATGTAAGTTCTCTTCATGAATACGAAAAGAAACAATACCCTTACGAGTACAACAAATAATATCCCTTACCTTAGAACAAACTGGATATAGGAGTAGTGAAGTAACAGAATACTTTTCGTCTTTCTCTCTATAGTTTCTCTCTCTAGAGTTTCAGTGAATTCGTAAGAAATAATGAAGGAATGAGCTTCTATTTATAGGAGAATGGACCTAATAGTAACTAATTTTTCCTAACGGTCCGTATTGATTTACTTTTAAATGGACTATCCAGTTTGGTTTACTATAAAATATTCTAATAAAACAAAATCTTTTAAATAAAATATAATATATTCTATTTATAATCTAATAAAACAAATAACTTTATAAAAGTATTTTGTTTTATATAAAAAGATTTTACTATGCAAACACTATGCATAATAAAATATAATAAATTTAATTATTGTCTAATAAAACAAATAACTTTATAAAGGTATTCTGTTTTATATAAAAAGATTTTACTATGCAAAATAATATGCATAATAGAATATAATATATTCTATTTATAGTCTAATAAAATGAATAACTTTATAAAAGTATTCTGTTTTATATAAAAAGCTTTTCTATTTTATTACATTAATAATACTAATAAAACAAAACTTCATCATCATTATTATAATTCACACATCATTATTTCTCCCTATTGGCGCTCAATTAGGTGACCAAACCTCTCCTTGGCAGAACTTCTAGACATCGTTAATATTGCAAATAATAATATTAATAACTTTATTATCTCAATTATTGATTTAATAATATAAAAAATATCGACAATAATTGAATCAAACTAAGTGACTTCTCACGTAAGCATTAATAATCAATACTGTCTGCTACTATGCAACCACGCGTATTTTACCACCGATTATTTTATGACAACTTGCTTTGAAAAATTTTCAAATGTCACCATTAACTTTAAACTTTTATCAATTTAACTATTCACCAAAATAGAAAAATTGAATACTTTTATTTCATAAAATTCGGGGTCTCACAAAATTCGACTTCCATTCCGAGAATTTCATGAATTCGACGATTATCGTCCAATCATGTGAATTCCGGCGAAACTTCATTACTAACGATTTGATCATTGTTCTAAATGGATTCTAACCATCATATGAACATTTCAAACTATTTATTACATCAACTTATTTTCAAATTAGGTTTAACTTATTCTTCATAAGTTCATGACTTAATAACTTATAAACTACTAATTTTCATTCCTTATGACTTATTATAGATTTAAGTCCTTTAATCAACATTCTCACATCTTATCAAATATACTAACTTCATATGGCAAACATATGACAAGTTCATCATAAGTTCATAACTTATTTAGGTTTATCTTACTTATTCATGACTTATTCGTCTTAAGTCCATTCATTAATCAATTCTTACATGTTCTTAGCATACATGCTTATTAGAATACACTTCTCTTATCACCCTACAATGATAGAGATAGAAGAATATTAGATCATAAGATCATTAACTTTGATGACTAACTTCTTCTTCTTGGAAATCTAGCAAAGGATATTTTGACTTAAAAGTGCTTATTCTCTCTAACCAATAAGTTTCTTTGTATTAGAAGTTGTTGGTATTTTGAACAAGTGATAAATGACTAGCAATCTCCTTCTATTTATAGGAAAGCCAAAGTGAGGGCATTATGGACATTAGAACATCCCACCTCCTTAACTAACCTCCTTACTATTCATAACTTATCAACTAAATAAACTTGCTAACCACTCATCTTTCTTGCACACCACATAAAGTTCTTGGTCACCAAGTTTAACCCACATCAACCTTGGTTGCTCCATGGATCAAGCGTAACCCATTGGATCATTACATTGGGCTCAAGTTAATTAACTTAGCTTATTTATTTTGGGCTTGCATTAAGTTACTTTGGGCTTCATATAAACTAACTCTTGGCTTAATCCTTGATACATCTTGGGCTTGTCCCTTAATTCTCATTAGACTTGTAATTCATACAATATCCACCATTCCATTCATTTTGTCTTTAATCCTTAACGTTCTTAATTTAAGTCTGCATGTAAAATATTACGTTTTCCATACTTAGATAATTATTACATAATCCATCTCACTTTAATATTATAACGTTACATATTTCTCGAAAGTTCAAAAATAATTCTCGAGCAAAAATTGATGAATAGTGTTTTTTTGGAAAATTTCTCGAAAAACTTTTATTTTCGTCTTGGAAATTCAAACACTTTAATTCCTTCACGTAGTTAAAATACTACGACGTTCTGACGTTTCTAGGTTATAGAACGACATTCATCTTACTAACACATAATAATAAATAATTTTATTTTATTCATTATTAAAAGAATTTACAAAAGGTTCGATTTCCTGGGGCGTTACATTTATCATATCCATGCCATTACACTGTATGAATATGATAAAGAGGGGAATCTGTAGACACTCAAATTTTTGAATTCCTTTTACTAACCCTACAGGAGGGCAGAATCGTCTTCCTGAGATGACTCTGGAAGTCAAATCAATTTCAACCCCGGAGAGAACCCCGGGAGATCCAATTTTCAATCTCGGAGACAACCCCGAGATACTTAGTTTCAATCTCGGAGACAACCCTAGGAGATTCAGTTCCAACCTCGGAGATAACCTCTAGGGATGCAGTTCCAGTTCTGAACACAACCCCGAAAAAGTCAGTTCCAATCCCTGAGACAACCCCTAGAGATTCAGTTCCAACCTCGGAGATAACCCCGAGGGACGCAATCCAAGTTCCGGAGATAACCCCAAAAAAGTCAGTTCCAAACCTCGGAGACAACCCCGAGATACTCAGTTCTAACCCCGGGAGATCAAGCACACCTCAGAGATAACCCTGAGGACATTCAGCATCCACAGTATCCCAATCTCAGAGATAACCTTGACCAATAACTGTTATATTTGTGCAAAGCCGAAGATAACCCTGATTAGGGGCAAAATTATCATGTTGCAACCTTGATACTACATTCACATCATCTCAACATCCTTTTAATCAACACTGCATACAAGGTGTCACACAAGAACCATAGCTCAAATCCCGAGTAACTACTACACAAGACAACACACCAGATAGAATTTGAAGACTTACAGATCTGGTCATGGACCCATTTTCCCGGCTTCGTACAACCTCTAATCCCATGTCATTGTGTAGCTCTCGACAACAACATTCTGAAAAGGTACAACACGCCTTTATCGGATGTCCGGATTAAAAGTTATGAAGGTTCGAGCGGACAACGCGTTGCCCAAGTGCATGTACTTTGAGACGACGGGACCCGCAGAGCTCGGGCAACCTTGGGCAGCCGCAAGTAGACCCACGGCTGCCACGGGTTAACCCGCGGCTCCTTGGTTTGTAAATAAGAGCTCTTGGGAGCTCATTTAAAAAAAGGAGAAAATAAGAGAAAACTTTGTCCATTTTAATCTATAAACACTTCTAGAGTGCTTTAAACTAAGTGATTCTTCTTTCTAAACACTTGTAAGCTCATGTTTAGCCACATACTGAAATACCCAAGAAAACCGATGGAAACCAAGTTTTCAGGCATCTAAAGCTATCTGAAGTCATCTTGGCAGCCCACTATAAGATATTTCAGATTTTTAAGCTTTTTATTACTTCTATATATTTATATCTACTAATGTTGAGAGTCGCGTTGTGTGGGTATGCCCAGATCGTCGATCTGTGGTTTTTTATTGCTTATATATATATATTTATTTAAATTTCAAAGTCTTGCCTGATGTTTACTTCGTGGCACTTGATCATCAATATATATATATACTTATATATATTTACCGCTTTTATATAAATATATGCTTTACTCTCTTTCATAATGTATATATTTAATCTTTCAGCCCGCGGGCTAGATTTGCCTAAATCTGGCTATTTCTCACTTTAACCGGTTCATGGTGACTAAACTGGAACCGTTGAAGCTGGAATGGTTTAGATTTGCTCAAATCTAGTTCTTTTTCTAGCTTTTGCACATATCGCTTTCTCATGTTAGCCTAGGAATCATGTGATCACAGATTCAGTCTCTAAATCTAGATTCGGTTCCTGTGATGGACATTTTCAGCTCTAGCCAGCTTGTAAATTATCTACGGTGTCTGAATATCCTTAGATGGCTCTCATGCTCACAAGGAGTTCGGCACTGCTATGTATCTTATTTTCTCGAAGATGCCTCACATGTCAAAAATAAAAGCAATCAAGCCGAACACATAATAAAATGGAAGCATCAAAGGTCTCAATTATTATTGAGCACAAGGGTTTGAAAAACTTATTTTACAAAACATAACTGCTATATCTTATTAAAATTAAACTTTTATACAAAAGTCAAACCCTTTGTATATAGGTGCAAACGAGGCATAACACTACTTCTAAACAACTGCACATAGACCTTATTCACACACACGCATTCACAGATAAAAGTTTAAAGAAAAGTGATGGTAACCGTGTTATCACGGAAGTCGGGGGGTTCCTAACACCTTCCCTCCGCTTAATCAAGCCCCCGGACCCTAACAAATTTCGGTTTTGCAGACCAGTTAAACATTGTCACATCATTAGGTCTTTGTGTAAACCTTTTCTCGGTTGAGTTGGTGCAACCATTTAAAAATAACCAACTAGCGATTCTCACAGTCTAATCGTCGACATATACATGTCGGACCTTTTCAAACTTGTTTTTTCAAACAAATCTCACCTAAAATGGGAACACCAAAAAATAAGAACAGAAAGGGACAAATAAAAATCTCGACGTCGACATTGATGATTAGTCAGTTTTTGGGTATTTTTATATTTTTTTATGTGTTTTTATGCTTTTGTGTAGGAAAAAGGAAAATAGAACAAAGATATAGAAATAGAAGCAAAATTGGATGAATCATATTGAATTGAATTAAAACGATCGCAAGCTAAGTGGACTATGGTTCGGAGATTGACCTATAGAGCTTCAGTTGAGTTTTGGATGATGTTAGAGTTTCAGAAGGAGAAAATGGCCTTCTTGAAGTTGGAGAGGACTTCTCAAATTTCCAGAAAAGGTGTGGTTTGCAAAAATTCGAGTTCGTTTGGACCTCCAAACAGTGTGTCAAAGTAGTTGATTCGAACCTTACCTGGATTGGATTCATGTTTGGACCAGTACCTTCAAAGGAGTCATAACTTAATGTGAAAAGAAAAGGAAATGGGAGAAAAATAGTTACATGATAGTCAATTTGAAGTTGAAAAAGTGTCGCGGCTCTAGGATATTAGTTAGTTCAACGTCCGTTGGTAAAAAGGTCATAACCTTTGATTCGAGAAGAGTTATGAGACGTGCCACCCGTCAAAACGAAGCTCACGAATAAGTCTATAGGCATTGATAGAAATTGCATCACCAAGGCGCTACTATAGAGAGTCGCGATGCTAAGAAGGAGAATTACGGCGTTGGTTCGTGTGCAGAGCTATAATTGACTTGGGACTTGCCATATTGATTCTTAATTGGATTAAATTTCTACCAAGCTATATAGAGGCTATAAATACACATCAAAAGGCTGATGAAAAGGGAGAGTAGCATCTAACATCACATAACAAAAACTAAGGTTTGGAGATCAGATTTTCAAGAAGCGAAAAGGATGACACGAGAAAGCAAGACTTCGAGGTTGAGATGGAGAACGAGATTGTATTACACAGATTTTGTTTACATATCTCTTCATATTGTTTTTGTAATCTTAAAGATGTTATTTGATTTAATGAAACTGTTTTCTTTCTTCGCAATGAACTAAATTTATAGTAGGATTGCAATTGAACTCAATGCATAGTTTAATTTGATTTATTCTTGTTTTGATTATCGTTAATCATATTTAAATCATTTATCATATTTTTTTGTTTCATAAATAATTGTCTAACTAGTAATTATATTTGATAACCTATACAATATTCGAAAATGGAATATAAGGTTAGATCAGAATATCATAACATACGTTAGTTTATTCTTTTAAGATTGAATAACTAATTTTTGTATAGATAGTAATATTCATATATATCACATGTAACCTTCATGAGAATTTGATCTTAATGAATATAATCTTAATTATTTCACATAGGAATATAGTGATCTAATTGAAAAGATATTTTTATTAAACTATCTAAGATGTTTTATAAATAGTTTTAATTATCGCTTAACGATTTGTTATAATTGATTAATTGAAAAGAGAGTAAAAATATTTGGATGAGGGTTAGCCGTAAGTCCTCCTGCTGGTTCAGGTGGGGGCCACTTGCCTGGTTTTCGTGCCGCCACATTGATTTTTCGTGTTGCACGCTAAAACGTTCATAACTTTCAATTCTGAAAGAGTTGGGAGATGTGTCATACCATTCCAAAAAGCTCTTTCCGAGAGCTAAGCAATGACATAGAGTTTGACTAATTCCAAATTCAAAAAGTCAAAGCAAAAGGCAAAAAACATTTTTCCAAATATGTCGGCTAGTCAATCGTCTTGTCTTGAGTAGTCTGCTGCTCGGGAATCGTCGTGATAACTTTATATACTCATTCCCAGCCTCACGATCTTCGCTCGAATATCTTAGCATTGGGTGAAATAATGCTCTTGCCTTCTTGCTATGGTTAGAGAAAGAAATATAAAATTTCGAGTGTCTACTATCTATACTCTATTATTTAGTTTTTATATTTTCCTATTTTATCCTTTAACTTTTATACTAAGTTTAGATGTATAAGATACAAAAAAAATTAACCTTTACAAAATGCTTAAAATATACTATTTAAATTCAAGATGTTATATAAAGACTATTTAATCTCAAAAGTGTTCAAGTAAATTCCACTCCTTTTTTAAAAAATAAAATTACGAATCATTATGGACTTTAAACCGGTCCTGAAATTAAAATTTATTAATTGTTTATCTTTATAATAATTTTTCTCATTTCGAGTAAACAGATATATTTAAGACATTTTTATGAGACCTAATATTTTTTTTTTAAAAAAATTATCCCACATTAAATACACTTACATTAATGAAGAGGCTTCTCCATCACTCATTGATATCACTTCAATGTAATTAAGTCACAAAATTTTTTTTTCTTTAACTACTTCAAATTTAGAAATGTTAGTACTATTTTGTACTCTATTATTTAAGTTTGTGTATCTTCCTAAATTATTTAACTATTCAAAATATTTTATTATTAGATCATGATATTTAATTAAGCCAAATACATTATTATTGTATACTCTTTCATATATATGACGCAACCTAATTCTTATTACATCCTTAAATATGAAAAATTAAAATTATTTATTTTTAAAAATAAAGTAAAAAATATTACATAATTAATTATTTTCAATATAAAAAATATTTCTTAAAAGATGTCTAAAGTACACAATTTAAATTTAAATGTTACATAAAGACTATTTAATCTTTAAAATTACTTAAGTAGGGTCAACTCCTTTAAAAAATTTATATATTTACACAGGTCCATTATAAAATTAGAAATTAAAAATAATATATATTAAAAATATTTAAGTTAATTTTTGATTGTTAATTATATAAATAAGTATTACTCATAATTTTTTAAAGAGATATTTAATAAATAGGGTTATAGTTTGTATAATTTATATCAATCCCAAGTGTATTAATGCACTCTGCCATTTTTTTTAATTTATATGAAAAGTTTATTCAAAACATTTATTACGACTCTCGTATTAATTACAAGAACCCATCCAACTGAAAACGCACTTTGAATTTTAAGTCCGCCAAATCCCCTTCCCTCAACTTTCTTATTCCTCGAACACATGGCGATTCGAGAGAGAGGAGAGAAAAAACAGAGTGAAGAAAAAGACAGGAAAAATTGCTCAACCAAGACAACAATGGCGACGCTACTTTCTCTCGTCATCAATTTGTCTTATCCTCCCCAAACTAGAAACCACATTCAATTACTCCTCTATTCATATATTTAAGATCTATACTCACTCACACACAAATCTCACTCATTTTTCTAGGGTTTTCTTTCGTATGCGATTGAAGAGAAAATTCATCGCTTTCTTTATCCCAATCAAGAAGTTTTTCTCTCGATTCTCTCCTTATATATATATATATATATATATATATATATGTTTGATTGGAATTGAATTTGTAGGGTTCTACGGCGAGGAGAGTGGAAAGGAACCTATGATCAACAACCAAGTTCGATTTTTAATCAATAAGAAAATCCTTGATCGCATTCGAGATTTAGAACTATGAGTAACTCTATATTTCTCTCTCTTGTATTGAAGTTGTATTATCAAGAGGAACACCCTTAAAATTAAATTAAAAAGCTAAAATTATTTTTTTCGATTATAAGAATGGAGATATGCAACTAATCGTGTTTTATTTCATATTTACCACAAAATTTAACTAGTTGTTAATTTAATAGGTGCGGCCTAGAAATTATGATGACAAATTGAGAATATTGTGTTATTTTATACTATTATCACTCTTTCTTGTGGAACCAAAAAATTCAAATAAAACTCTTTTATTGTGAGACGGAGGGAAGACTTGTGTATATGTGCCTCGCATTTAAAACTTGGTATATTTTTGTTTATAGACTCTTATTTCATGTATGTGTATATATTCATGTTATTTTCCTTCCTTTTAATATTATTGCTTGTAGGGCTTAGTGGATGGCTGTTAGCCTCTTAGTGGGTTGACACGGGCTTGGCATGCGGGGCGCCAGATAAGATGCCAAGCCAAGCCTTGCACTCATTTGTGGGGGCAAGGCGTGTCGTTTCTAAGAAGGTCGACATGAAAAAAAGCGTATGGTCACGGGATTATTTTTCAAAAACGTGGTGAAGTACTCTGGGTTGCCAGAAGATATTATAAGTGATCGAGATACACGGTTCACATACAGGTTTTGGACCGTTCTACTTGGCTTGGTTGGGTCAGAATTGAAATTCAGTACGGCGAATTATCCACAAATAGATGGTCAGACTGAAAGAATGAATCAGCTGCTTGAGGAGTATCTGCGACATTATGTGACTGCAAGCCAAAAGAATTGGCTGGAGTTGCTTGAACCAGTGCAATTTTGCTACAACTTGCATCAATTTTCTGCAACGGGTATGAGTCCCTTTGAGCTGAGTATGGGTTTTCAGCCAAGGACTCCAAATGATGTGGCAGTACAGCGTACGGGAGGGAATTATCCTGCTGCCTATCGTTATGCAAGGGCTAGAATAGAGTCTCTAGAGGAAGCTCGAGACAGCCTAAGCAAGGCAGTGAGAAGGATGAAGAAGTATGCAGATGCACATCGAAGGCCGCTGGTGTTTAAAGTGGGAGATATGGTGTTACTGAAGCTGACACCTCAGATTTGGAAGAAGATCAGTAGTAAGACTGTGCATAGAGGATTGGTTCCGAAGTATGACGGCCCATTCGAAGTGCTAAAGAAGGTTGGGGCTGTGGCTTATATACTGAAGCTTCCAGACAGATTGAAGGTGCATCCGACCTTTCATGGTAGCTACCTGAAACTGTTCCAGCAGGAATTGCTTGATGCTGGCAGGAAACAAGCCAAGAGGGCTCCTCTAGTCATTAGGAAGCAGTTTGATAAAGATGTTGAGAAGATTTTAGCTCACAGAACTAAAGGTATGAGCAAGAAAAATTGCAGAACAGATTATCTGGTCCATTGGAAAGGGGAGAATGAGGTAGACGCTAGCTGGGAAAGAGATGTAACTTTGTGGCAATTCGAGAAGCAAATTGCAGATTATTGTGAACACCCTTCGACGAGGACGTCGCACTCTTCTGGTGGGGGTGGTTTGTTAGCCCCTTAATGGGTTGACACGGGCTTGGCATGCGGGACGCCCAGATAGCTTGCCAAGCCAAGCCTTGGCACTCATTTGTGGGGCAAGGCGTGTCTGTGCGGCAGTGTGCGGCACTGTGTGGCAGCAAAGGGCGCTGGGCGCACATGGTTGGCAAACGACCTTGACACTTAGTCATTTGAGGCAATGAGCGAAGATTGTGCAAAGAAGGGCGACACTACAGGCGACAAGTTGGGTTATTGTCTTTAGAAATGGGCTATGTTAGAAAACTAACAAATCTACAAGGTTTGAATTATGCTTCCTCAGACAGGTCTGATGTCTAGTGCTGGCAGTTTGGAAATTTTCATAAGTGCTACTATAGGGGGGGTGCTCCGTGAAGGTCACCCAGGACAATAGACAGGTGCCATGGGTTTTGAGTGCTGGACGTTGGGACATTGTTGGGCCCCCCTACAACAATGTCTAACATCGGATTGGGAAGCTTGGATCGAATCAAAGACTTGTTCATGGGCTGGGCATGAACAAGCAAGAATGTTGCTGAGCATGGCATCGGTTGGGCATGGCATAGGCGTGCGCCTAACATGTTTAGGCATGGCATGGGCAGAGCCCAGCATGCAACAAGGCAAATTCATGTGGACAGACGTATGGGCTGGACGTGCACAGCAAATTTGGACAGCACCTTGGGCAAGTGTTGGGCTAGTTGGAAATTCGTGGACCAAATGGACAGCTTGATTGGGCAACATGATTGGGCGACATGATTGGGCAACTTTGTGGGATGAGACATCAACAATGTGGGCTGACACACTAGTGAGTGAAGGACATCAAAAGGGTGGGTCGACATCAGAAAGCGCTTAAGGATCGGATGACTGGAGCAAGCCAACTGACAGGAAGTTATAGGAAGTTGTTGGCGATAATCGCCATGCATATGACCGTATGTCTCCACCCAACAGACATCATGGGCGCCTAACACTGGCTGGTGGGCGGTTGATGAGCAACATTGCACATCATAGGCGCACACAATCGCTAGAGAGCGCAGCTTGAGGAGCGATTCATGGGCGCTTGCACACATCATGGGACGCACACCTCTGCTAGTGGGTAGTTGGCAGGCAGTTGCTGATTCAAAATGCTGGTTTCCAATTGGTTCTGAATGACCTAGCAGTTGGGGGTGTGAACTGCAGCCTAATGTGTATAAATATGTGTAGCCAATGGCTCAGCAGGTATGTGAGATCACAGAACAAGTGTAGCCTGCGAGCCCTAGTCATATATTGTATTCCTTGTTATTGAGTGAGCAATAAAAGGTTAGGATGTTGTCCTGTAAACACTGTGTATGCTTGTGTCCCGCGCCTAGGCCGCCTAGGCCCCCCGGCCTCCCGCCTCCCATTTCCCGCCTCCCGCCTCCTACCTAGCGCCTTTTAAAACATTGGAATGGAGTGCATGTGAATATGAAGAAAAACTTAAAAAAATGGGAAAACTTATACTACACCTTAATATACCTAAATCTTAATGGGAAAACAATATTATCAATACCCAAAAAGCTTTTCAAAGTTTAAGCAAACTAAGTATCAATAATTATGGGCCAAATCTATAGATAAAAGGGAAATATTTGAAACCCATTTCAGTTGTAAGCATAAAAACATTACTAAGGGAAAATACATATTCATAGACATGTAATATTTAAAGGAACACATAGAAAATAGGCTAAGTTGAAGAAGACGAAAAAGAAAGATTATAAGGAGAGAGTGTATTACATGTAGTAGGAGAAAAGACATCCCTAATAGACCTGGCAAACGGGTGGGCCGGGCCAAAAAGGCCCAGATTTTGGTGGGCTGAACTTGTTAGGCTCATGGGTCTATTGCCGGCAAGCCGGTACCAAACCATGGATTCTTCCTTTAATTTTTTTTTCTTTTTTTACAAAATCTTGCTACACCAAAAATATTAATAATAATAAATATTAAAAATAATTAATAATAAACAATATTATAAATATTATTAATAATAAATGTTCGAGTGGTTAAAAATATTATAAATAGTTTCCATTCAGGACACATTTTATACAATTGAGTGGCGATCTGGATAGAATCCAAAGGAAAGGGTGCTCTCAAGGCCCTTCTTCTACCATTTGATTTTCATCAAATACATGATAGATTGACAACCTAAAAAGGTTGGTTTTAATGATAAT
Organism: Panax ginseng; assembly: GCA_020205605.1. Taxonomy (NCBI): domain Eukaryota; kingdom Viridiplantae; phylum Streptophyta; class Magnoliopsida; order Apiales; family Araliaceae; genus Panax; species Panax ginseng. The sequence continues at coordinate 99,326,957 of CM035128.1, read as the reverse complement.
ATTTTTCCAAATTTAGATGTACGTTCATTTTAGTTTTAAAATAGAAAAATATTATCATTGTCTTATCCCTGTTTAGCACATCTGCACATGTCCCATTCTATATATTGATAATAAATTATAATTTTTTTATACTTAAAAGAATAAGCAAAAAGTACATAAAGTATAAATATGTTATTTAGTAGGATCCATTAGTATATATATATAAATAAATAACAAGACTCATCACTCTATATAATCATATGGGATCATTAATTAAAGATAAATTTTAAACAAAATTATATTCTCTTAATTAATTTCTCCATTCTATTTTTTTTTAATTTGTGTTTAAAATATAATTTACTCATTCTTTTGAATGGAATACTTGAGAAGTCTCTCTACCTAAATCGATGAATAGACATGCATGGACAAGTGTAGGGCAAATTTTCTTTTATAAAAGTAAAGAAAAAATATATTAATGATTGCATTAAAAACAAATAGTTGTGGCTCAGTTGGTTTGAACTCTTATTTATTTATTTATAAGTCTTGTGTTCAAGCCTCATAACCCACAAGTATCAAAATTTTGTTTTTAAAAAAAAGTCGCTGGTCTGGCCAAAGCCACCATGGCCCAAGCCAAAACGCCAAGACTTTCATGGGCTAAACAACTAAAGCCCAACTCCCGGCCCATGGAGGGCGGGCCGGCTCAGCCCGCGGGCCTGGGCCTCTTTTTCCAGGTCTAATCCCTAAGAATTAAGGATCGTGGGCACATCGGATCAAGGATTGTGGGACGTAGAGGAGGATAGCGCGTTTTTCTTTCTCTCTCCTTTTCTTTCTCTTCTATCGTCACTATTTTTTTTCTTTTCTTTAGTTTCCCTTTAGTTATGTCAAACAATAAGTAGCTTAGTTCAAAGATTAGGTTAGAAAATGGAGGAGTGAGATTTGCGGGCTTAAGTTCAAAAGGTGCGCCTCATGTGCCTTGGATTTTGAGGCGCGCATTCGATTGTAGGTTGTGCCTCGAGTAATGCAAAGTGCTAAGTTTGTGACTCACTAGGTCTTGTGCGTAGGCGTGCATTTGACATTATTGCGTCTAGGAGCATGCATTTGCAAGGCTTGCACTCCTAAAGTATGTCCTTAGAGTTATTAAAATATAAAAAAACTTATTGGTAGTGTTGAATCTATGAAGGACTAATGACATAGTAAGATTCGTTGATATTATGGGAGCTTTAGCGTTCCTAATGTATCCTTTTTCAAATCATAAAATAGGATGTTGCACATGTTTAAAATAATGATTGTCTTTAGATAGTAAATGCTAAATAGTTAGTTAGTATTTGTTTGAGTGAAAAGATACAAAATAATAATTCTCTTAAGAAATGAAGTAAAAATTAAAAATTTATTTTCTTTGATTGGTAATAAGTAAATTGTATTAAAGAGCACTAAAGGTGAAGCCCTATTACACAAGTTGTATACAAAGACCACAAAAAGACAAATACAAAAGAGAAGAAAACAACACAACAGAAAGTAAAACTCCCTCTCTGTCTCAATCTTTCTTTGTCTCATAGCTAGCCCTACTCAAAATCCAAACACAATTGGAATTTGAACATAACACAGCTGGCCCTCGCAAACATACTGAAAATTATTCAAATATTATACACCAATAATCACTCTCCTTAAACAAACATAAAGCGCATGCGTTGAACAAACAAACTTGAACTCTACCTTCCACTCTTGTCACTTCGGCGAAGCCTTCAGGCAAAAATCCACTTCTCTCAAGGAGGGACAGTTGATTGAAATGTACTACTGGAGGAAAGACACCTTATACCGTCCCATTCTAGATCTTAGAGTTGCAATTGCAACCCCCGATGTGGGTGCAATCGGAGGTTGCAATGTCACTTATGCGTCTCTTCCACCATAACTGAAATTCGATACCCCACCAGTGAAGTGTGAATTTGCCACCTTATGCCTCCACCATCCTTCACTGACAACTCTAACCACTCTAATCATTGCCGCAAGAAGAAAAACCATCGAGAGAAGACCAAGAAGAGCAGGCCAAGGAAGACTGATCAAATCTGATCCAGAAGAGGATATAGATGTGATCCATCTGTGGAGAGGAGCCAATAAAAAAATCTAAGCATATTCGCGCTGAAGAATATAGCAGCCAGGAGAGAGAAAAAAGAGTGAAAGCGAACTTAACAGGAAAAAAGGACAAAATATGGAGCCTCCCATCAAATAGACAACAAAAAAGAAAAAAAGAAAAAAAGAAGAAAAAAATAAGGGAAGGATGATGCAAGACGATTTTCTAAATTAATATAGATAATGATTAATGGAACAACTTAAGCTTAGGGTCTAGAGTTTCAACTCCGCGTGTTTGAACTCTAGGAAATATCTCCACGATAAAAAATATACAATGTTAATCTCAATATTCAATAACATAAAGAGTTTGGAGAATTACATCGGTATTTAAACAAAACAAACCCTAAATTGTACTTGGGGACCAAGAAAATAATTAAAGACAAAAATACCCTAACTAATTAAAATAAATACCAACTATCTCTTAAAATTAAAATATGTCCATAAACAAATAAACAAAGTATATAAATCATCCACAGTGATTCCTATCAAAGAAGAGAAATGGAGAAGGAAGGGGGGAGGTGGTGCCCCTCTTTGCAGAAAAACTCTCCATTTATTTTTTGTTTTTAATCTTTTAGGAAGGAGAGAAAGCTAGAGAGAAAATACTTAAAAACCTCATAAATGAAAAGAAGCTTTACATAATTTAAACTTTCAAGGTTTATAAATATTATCTTTGTGAAGGAATAATTTCAAATGGGAAAAAGCTATCAATAATATACAAGAACCAGAATTTTTTGAGTTATAAGGAAAATTGGCAATTTTTTTTCTTTTCTTTTGAAAACTAAGTAAAGAAATAGATAATATGTAATTTATTAGTTGTCAATTGTGCTTATTAATGCTAATAGCATCCACCCATTAGTAATTGGTGTGCAATTACTATTGGTAATTATACATTAATTAGTAGCCTCACCTATTAGTAACTGCGTGAATTATTATCATGATAGAATTTCAATATGCTTGAATAGAATTAAGTTGTCCATCCATTTACTAATATTATTATAATTAAGTTACTTAACTTAATTATAAAATGAGGGCAGGGTGTTGTAATCTCAGTCTCTCAATTTAGTATTATATAAAACTATTTCATCCCTCTGTTTTCACTCCCACTATCTTATGCCCTTTTCTTTCTAATCACTCCTCACATCTTATCCCTATTTTTCTCTCCCACTAAATGTCACTACTAATTCTCTCACTCACATGCAAAGAGTACCATGACAACTAACCAAAACTACAAGGCATGAACTCATCATTTCTCTCACAGTTTTTTGTGATGAAAAAGACATCTTCATCTTCTCGCCATAGATTAGAAATATTATTAGTAGACAAAAGTGTTGAAAATAGAAAATCAGTTTCAATGATTCCTAGATATTATACCATGTGAGTATCCTTTAATTGCTTCTAGGGTTGTTTTTTTCCATTTTCGGGCTAATTTGGAACATTAAATAGCATGATTGAGAATGAAAATAATTCGAGATTGAGATCGTGCATTCCAAATCATAAATCATGGGATTGTATCGATTTGTGGTAACCATGCTCCAAAAACTCACTTGAAATACTAAAATATTCTTAACCATTCCAGGGACTTAAATTAGCCTAATAAGCTTTGAAGTATAACCAAATTATGAAATTTCTTTTCCTTATCTTATTCCTTCTTGAGCTTTTAATTTCCATAGATACTCAATGCTATTGGTGAACGAAGTTGTTTCCAACATTAATTTACTTTAAATACTTTCATACACCATACCATGTGAGCATCCTTTCCATTGTTTTAAGTGTTTTAGCTTTCCAATTTTGGGCTACATTGGAATGGTAAATAGCATGATTCGGAACCCAAATGATTCGTGATTGGAACAAATAATTTATGGTAACCCTGCTGTAATTATGGTAATCTGCTCCAAAATCTCACTTGAAATACTAAAAGTCAGTCTTATAAGCTTTGAAGTAGAACCAAATTCTAAAACTTCTTTTACTTCATCTTATTTCTTCTTGAACTTTTACCGGTCCAATTTGGTGAGTATAAATTTGTATCTTTGATTTAGGCGTTGTACGCGTAGGATAAGTTGGCTAGATATGTGGTATATATATGACCGAATTGTGATGCCTAATATTATGATATCATGTCATGGTCTTAATTGGTAAGCAAAATCACTAAAGACCCATAAACTGGTCTTAATTGACATATATCAATACATGACTGGCCTTGAAATGCCTAATACCATGGTATAAGTCATCCAGATATATGGTACCGAAAAGTTTATATCCTTTTAAGCTTATGCAAAATAATTGAAGAGCTACTAGATTCTTTAAACAAACGATAGGATCGAGTTTCATTTGAGAGATTTTTAATCTAGTGTTGCATGGATTATCCCTTTATTGTGCATGGATTATCCATTTGTCCACCAACTTTTGGAGAAATCTTCGCATTTGCCAAAATTAAGAAGATTGTCAAATAGAGTGGCCGTAACAGTAAAAATGTAAGAAGTGTTTAAAATACTTATCTCTCTTAGTCTAGTTGTCATAGAGGGTGTTGATATGGATTCTTCAACCAATGATAATTTACATCATAGGCAGGGTAGTGGCGGAACCACAACATAGCCGGGGGTGGCCATGACCCCGATCGGATTTTTCAACCTTTTAACTTATATTCATAATCCATTATTTATGAAATTTCATTTATATATAATATCTTGGAAAAAAATTGTATGTTTTATAAAATGCTCCATCCATTCTGAAATATAAGATTATAATAATAAAATGGAAGTATCAAAGGCCTCAATTACTATTGAAAAATCTCTTTTTACAAAACCTTATTGCTATATCTTGTTTAAAACTGATTTTTTCTATAAATTCAAACCCTATACACATAGGTGCGAACGAGGTACAACACTACTTCCAAATAATTGCACATTAATCCACACACACACACACATTCATATATGAGCTTTCTTTGAAAAGTGGTGGTCAATTGTATAACACGGATGTCAGGCGGTGCCTAACATCTTCCCTCCGCATAATCAAGCCCCCGGACCTAAATAAATCTCGGTTTCACAGACCCGTTTAGCAGTGTCACATCACTGGGTCAATGTGCAAGCCTTTTCGGTTGCGTTGGTGCAACCAATTAAATACACCAACTGGTGACTCTTAAAGTCAAATCGTCGACATTATATATGTCGGACCTTTTTCACTTGTTTTTTCAAACAAATCTCACATTAACATGAGAACACCAAAGAACAAGTAACGAAAAGGGACACTCAAAAAATCTCGACGTCGACACATACCATATGATTATGAGTCACGAACTCACCATACGTATGAGCTTCAAGAACTCGCACCTTATCTTATCATTCTCTACCTACCAAGTATATACATAAGAAAAGATTCACCTTCTCGTCATATACATCTTGATAGCGCGACCAATTTCAATGATTATCACTATAATAAACTGAGTGGTTGTTACACCAAGCACAAACCTCTGCCCATACAAAGGTTCATACAACTCAGCTATCACATGAGTCCTCAATTTAAATCTTACAACTTCTAACTTTCTCTTTACTTAATATTTTCTTTAATTCGTATGCTATCCTTTACAACTCAATTTGAGTTCTTCTTCCCGTACTACTTCGTAGTACCATTCATTCATAGCTTTAGCTATGAATCATTCATCGTTTAACAGCTCGTCTATTACTATGATTTACTATGATCATGTGGTGATCTTCTTATCCTTCTCTCTACGATTATAGTCTTAGGTACTCATACCTAAGTGTATAACCTATCAGCTCTGATACCAATCTGTAATGCCCCAAAATTCGGTCTATTTTCACATCCGGATTCCATACGTCACGATCCCATCTTCTTCAAAACATACATCATTATATAGCTAAATATAACAACATACATTCTCAAATCCCAGGTTCTAAAACCTTATAACCTCTTTCATTATAAATAATGATAATTACATTATTCTTTACATCTTGCATGAGTGACTTTTATCCGCCACCAAGGATACATAATCATTCATTAAACTATTCTATAGTTTAATTCTATCATTCTATATTACAAGTCTTCACTTGATCTTCACGCACATTCATATAATGAATGTCACTTGTTCTAGATATCGATCAGCTTGACCATTACGGGATCCTTAAGTTCTTCTAATATTGTTCGCTAAAAATATTTTTATTTAAAGCAAGTGTTAGCATTCAATTGCCCAGCAAGTTATAGCAGTTGAACAAACAACTTCAAGAATTTAAACATTCTTTTAAGACTTCAATAACCGAACAAAGATTATGAAGTAGCTTGAATAATAGGAATAATCTCGATTCCTATCATTTTAAAACATTAGTCACATTCACTTTAAAATACTTTCATTCTCTACTCTCTTTCATACACATTCTGTCTGGCTAGAATCAATAGTATAGACTTAACAATAATGGTTCATGTATAAGCATGAACATTCTCATATTGAATAGCCAATCATAGAACAGCTTCATCTCACAAAACACAAAAGTGTTCAAATTGTGGCACAAGGCCTCATACGTTCTACCATCTTGTACAAATATCACACATTATCACATAGACAAAACTTCTCAAGTTCAACATCTGAGAAGTTTTAAAAACTAGCATTCATTTAAAATATGAATGAAGTTAGGAAACTTGTCTTACGCACAGCTATAGCTTATAGTTTACGTTGCACTGCTCATTCCAATTCCTATGTAGCACATAAGGAAATAACACATACACCAATTAGTTATATACTTGACTTTACGCATTGGTTTACTTAACTTTACTTCTTAGGGTTCACGTTCTTACAAACTAAGTTTACGCGACCAACTTCCTTTACCGGTTAATGGCTTCATGACATACAGAGATGTCTTACTCAATACGTTCATCATCTTTGATGATTTACATTCTTATCTTCTTCTTATAACTCTCCTAGGACACATCACACATCATGTCTCTACTATTAGTCCATATGGTACTCTGTGTGGTTTCCCACAAGCAACCAACAAACAAGTTCCCGTCTCATCTACACTGCCCATAACAGTGAGTTAGATCGGTTGCCAGTTTTGTATATAACTTTGTTCTCTGAAGGAATTGTTTAGCCCAGCTCCCATATGTCAACCGTCAAAGGTTACGATTTTACTACAACCTAACTTATCTTAACTTATCCGAACTATTAAACTATAATGTTCGTTAAGTCAAATTCTTATTCCTCACGGCTTTTTGGAAACTAAATGCCATACCTCAGGATTTATTCTTATTGTCCATGTCATACAGTCCTTTGTATACTCAGAACGATCATTCCATATTCATTCTATGCATTTATAGCATTAAGCATTTTACTTTACCTTTTTCTTATCTTACAACGTTCGGTCAATTCGACACGGAACGTCTTTCAAGTTATAAACATTAACTCGGCTTCTTTACGTTATACGTGTTTGTCTTTAATTTAGCTTCTTCACCATTCACAAGTTTAATCATTGGTCTTCGTTATCCTATGGTCAAACCATACACGAGGTGTAGGTTCTACCCGTTTAATATTCGCGTACACTTAACCTTTACGTCGGTTCAAGTGTTCAACGCTTATATTTCATTCTAACATTCTCCTCTAACTCACATTCGGCTTTCGTTAATCTTATTACCGTTCACTACGGCTTTCTTGATAATTCATATCTTACTTATTACCTTCGTCAACGTATAAGTTATACAACCAATGTACACTTAGAACGTTCGCTCGACGTGAATACGATTCACGAGAATCGTTTACGTATTCAACATTTATGTTGTTCCTCTCTTAATCTTTCATTCAACCTTTAACTAAGGTTTTAATCGCTTTCATTCATTACTATCACCTAAACCCCATGTTCAATATTCATTTTTAATGTCAAAGCCATACGGTTCGTTGTATGCTTAGACCGATCTTTCATCGCAACAGCGTTGCGTTCACAGCGTCTAAACGCTTTACATTCATCTCTTATTACCATGTCATAACATCAAAATGTTATACATTACTTTCGTCACTCAACGTCTAAGGAATCACAACCATAGCAATCCATCACGTTTGTTTATCGTGACTACGATCCCCGGACATCGGTTCCGTAACCCGCGTCTATATTCTTTGTCTTTTAATCTCGTTTAATCTTATCGTGCAACCTTCATCTAAGGTTTAATACCCTTGATTAAGTGATACATTAGTTGAACTACATGTTCATATTTCTTTCTTGTACATCCCCTAGTAATTGAGCACTTACAAACTCATAACTGACTTTTTCCATCGCACGCAGGCGTCATTGCGCCCCCCCTTTTTACCTCGCATGCAAATGCCACGCCTGCGTTGTCAAATCGCCGAGGTTGGCACTGCGGCGCCACTATCTTCTCTATTTCTCGCGCCACAACGCCACTCAAGGTAGTAGTCGATGGCTCGCCTCATACAGCAGTAGCCACGCCTCCCAGGCTTGTCAAGCGTCATGCGTGTCTGCAGCACAAAACCTATAAAATTTTTCTAAGTCTTAGAAATTGCTTAAGACGCTTACTTCCCGATTCCATAACTTATCCGTTATAACTCAGAACGAGGTCATTCTAAATCCATTCTCTTCCTTATCTTATGTACTTGATTACCCATGAACAAAACTTCATTCTAAACCGCTAACATACCATTCAATTGGCTTAATCTTTGTTCTTCGCTTCGTTTTACGCTTTTAACGTTCCTCATTCTTTCGTCCAGTAATTTGGTCATTCAACTAGGAGTTCATTCTTGAGTCCACGACTCACGCTTTTATACGCTTTTTACATTCTTATGAAACCCTACATTTTCGAGTTCATTTACATACTTTCTATTTCTCATTCATCTTTTATGAATTTTTGCCATAACTTCGTTATAGCTTTCGCTTTTAATCCGTTCTTCATGAACGCTTCTAACGCTCCTAACCAAGAAATAAGCATCTAACTTATATGCGATGGTTTTAAACTTGTCCATCAACAACAATTACACTATGATGGTTTTAAATTTGTCCATCAACAACGTTCTTCGCGTTCTTCACGTTCTTCGTTCGTTCTTCATTTTTAATCGATATTTTGATTACGATTTTACTTTTTTTGGAATTTGATGTTAGTGAACACCATTCCTTACTTATTTCATCAGATCATTCATATGATCCACTCGAATCGTTCTAATTCATTACTTAATCTTATACTTCCTTAAGAAATTTATAAAATAAACTTCTAATTCATATTTCTTCTTTTATCAATGATTTCAACCATATGAAATCATTCCTAACAGCATTTACTTCTTATTTTCATTAAGCTATGTTTTTAACATAAAAACTTAAAAAAAAGTATCTAGAAGTTAGGTTTTTGGATTACCTTTCTTCTTTAATCTCCTTCCATCGGACAAAGGTTGCTTACAAGCAAGTTTTTCCTCTTCCTTTTCCTCTTCTTTCCCATCCAAAATCTCTCTCTCTTTCTCTCAAAAGTTGTAGGATTTTCAAAATCCAAAACAAATGATTTAAGCTTCCTATTTATAGAAAACCAAGGCTAGGGGCAAAATAGTCATTTCGCCCTCAAACCTCCTTACTATTCATAACTTAAGCCCTAAGTTAACTTAGCCCTTAAGTTTACTTACTCCTTAAGTTTACTTAGCCTTTAAGTTTACTTAGCCTTTAAGTTTACTTAACCCTTAAGTTTACTTACTCCTTAAGTTTATTTACTCTTTACTCCACCTCCTTACTATTCACCAAGCTTCTAAGGGAAGCTTCGTGCTTCCGTCTTGTGGAATTTGTCCCACAGTTCGAAAACTGTGATTCTCGGAATCCAAATATTTTTGGATATTTCGTCTTTCCTTTACCGATTAACTTTTACGCATACTTTGGATCTCCGAAAAACTGAAAAACACTTTTCCACGTTAAGCGTTTTCCGACACGTTTTCCCCTAACGTAGTTAAACTAGTGAAAAATACATAATAGTACTTTTCATCATTTTTATTTTGTCTGATTTCTGCATTTTTTTCGAGAAAAACTTTTATCGGCTTAACTTTTCATGATATATTATTGTCAAATCTTTCAACAGAATGTCATTCTGACATACCGAACTCTCGAAAAGGCTTAGGTTATTCAAACCCCAACCCTTAGGGTTTCGCTCGGTAAATAGTGCATATTTCGCCTTTTTCCCCGAAAATATTGTTCTGAAATTTTTATTTTTGTCTTAAAATTCTTCCTTGTTCAGCCTAGCTCAGAGCTTAATCCTCCTCGTTAATAATCATTCTAGGTTATAGAACGATTAATAAATACATAGTATAGAATAGTATTCATAAAAATTCATTTGATTAATAACTAATTCTTTAACTTAAATTCTGGACAATCTTATTTTACTCGGGTTGTCACACGTAAAGTCGGGAAGCTGCATCACAATGCAAATCAACATCAGAACCCTTGACCCCCCAAATGGGAAAAGGAAGATCAACACGGCTTTTACCTCGTTCGCATGAAGATAGATCGAGGGGTGATGACTCAAATCATTTAGAAGCTCTAGATTCGTCACATTTATAGCTAGAAGCTCCCTGCGGGGAATAGAAGAAGAAGGAGTAGGATCCGCAACTGGTACATCCTCCTCCTCGTCCTCAACATCTGGTCTCTCAACCTGGATAGGACAAATCATCGACTCCGTCAACCGATGAGGCTGTCGGGCTGGATGAGGCTGAGGCACATCTGAAGCTCTCCTCCTCACACCTGAAGAGGTCCTACGCTGCGAAATTGCTTTACCGATCTCGATCCATATATCTGGATAAAAGTCTCCAAATCACCTCAGAAAGGGTGTGGTAAATTCTAACCTGGAGCTCATTAAATACATTTCATATCTATATGCATGCATGCCTTACTTTAATATACGTCTACAGCAGAGTTAAAAATGCATGATCATTCAATGCCTAGACTCATGAAAAAATTTCGCGAGTCTCCTTTGTAAAAAAGGACTATCCACAAAGCACAGTATGCATGACTAGGTGGCCATTCAAGAGCACACCAACTCACAAATATAAAACATCCTATATGCATGAAAATATCAAAGTCATAATCCATAAGGGTAGCCTAATTAGTAGGATTACTTTGCTTCAAAACCTTTGCTTATTTGTCTTCAAATAGGATGAAAAAATAGCAGAAAAAGGTTCCAAATTGACTATTTTAAAAGTAAATTTTTTCACATCAATACGTTCAACATGGTAAAATACTAACATTTACTTTGTTGAATAATTTTTATCAAGTCATATGAGCATGCATATTCACTACTATGTGTTTAGAAGCATTTCATGTGATATCTCACATTCCAACGGTCAAAACTAGAAAAGAAAACATGTAGACGTTAACAGGATAAAGCGTAACACTTATACTAAGATGGATTTTATAGAAAGCGACCCAAACTCGAAGAGATCCGAAGATGAAATCTCGAGTTGTTGTGTGTGGCTTCATGTTGAAAATGACTTGTGAAAGGGAAAGGAAGTGAGATATACTCCCACCGGTGGTCACGGTGTACTCTTGCATCCGTGGGTCCACCATGGCTACCTGGGTGGTTCCCACCCTCCTACCGATCAAATTTGAGTTACAAAGGAGGTCCCATGTCGAAAAAGTCAAATCATGAAAAAAGACACTACGCGATTAAGCAAAAAAACCTGAAATCCTGATTTTCAAAGACCAAACTGTGGGTCTACATATCAATCATTTGTATTCGCCTAAACATAAGGTTTACAAAGCAGATGATCAAAGCTGTTGAAAGCTACCCTTTGCAATACCTCATGAAGGTCCGATGCCATCATTGGGATTATAATTGTAATCAAAACCATACATCTCATCAAAAATATATCCCAGCGGAGATTTCATATATCCTTAGCCGTTGAAGGACATTTCAGTGATGATCAGACAACCCTGATATTATCAGCCGTTGGTTGTAACTCCAGCGAAGCATCGGAGGTGGGTCGATGATATTAGTCGTTGAAGGACATTTCAAATAAGATCGAGCGTTTCGATATTATCGGGCCGTTAGCGATAATTCTAGCGAAGCATCGGAGGTGGTCCGATGATATTAGTTGTTGAAGGACATTTGAGCGAAGATCGTGCAAAATTTCGATATTATCATCACCGTTAGCGAGAATTCCATCGAAGCATCGAGGTGGTCCGATGATATTAGCCATTGAAGGACATTTCATCAAGATCAAAACCTAATATTATTAGCCATTGGCAGTAAATCCAACGAAGCATCGGAGGTGGTCCGATGATGTTAGCCGTTGAAGGACATTTCAAAGAAAGATCAGTGCAATTTCGATATTATCGACCATTAAGCGAGAACTCCAAATGAAGCATCGGAGGTGGTCCAATGATATTAGCTGTTGAAGGACATTTGAGCGAAGATCAGGCAGCCTTGATATTATTAGCCATTCGCAGTAACTCCAACGAAGCATTAGAGGTGGTCCAATAATGATAGTCGTTGAAGGACATTTCAGCGATGGTCAGGCGACCCTAACATCACCAATCGTTGGCAGTAACTCCAGCAAAGCATCGGAGGTGATCCGATGATGTTAATCGTTAAAAGACATCTCAACAAATGTCAAGTAGGCCTGACAATACAAACTGTTGGCAGTAACTCCAATGAAGTATCAAACAAACCTGACGATGGAAAACCATCCTCATTAGGGAGGACCGATGATGGAATCTGTTATACAGTTCCTCAATAATCATAGCACAATTCCCCAAGAGTCTCTTGCACATGAGAAAAACATCTTCGATGGGAAGCCTGCAATGAGGATTAAGTACTTTGGTGATCAACCCAATGTCAACATCCTGTGGTCTCAGTCATGGAGATTCTTATGAGCTTTGGAAACTACTGGTCGAGTAGACATCCAAGCAGTTCAACATGGTCATCATGGACAACGACGTTCACCCAATAGAAGCGGTGGGAGCAGACAATTGTCATGTTTCATTGGAAACCATTCCAACAAACCACACTCAGCATACATTTGCATCATGCTGCATTATATTTACATCATTTTCATCTTGTTCAAATTTCAAGTGTCTAGCGATCTTTATTATGATGCCCCCAAATCTGGGTATCTTACAACCCGACAGATGGTGCTACACGGTACTACCATTCACACACACATTCAATTGAAAAGCCTCAATAGAACTAATATGTCTTCTATATATTCAAAATAATATTAACATTCCCCCAGGTTCTTTATAACCATTACATTTGTTCTTGTCATAATATCAAATATATTACAATCATTCACCCTATACTATTACATAAGTATTCTATGGGTTCATCTTCGCCTTGCCCTTATCCTTGTCGGAGCCTTCGGTCCGTTCGATCTTAGCTGTATTCATATGATTTAAGCAAGAGTGAGCATGACTAGCTTAGCAAGTACAACAATTCTAATAAACAACATGCTTGAAACATAGGAATCGTATATCTTTAATACTGAACAATAGTTACGAAGTACTATCAATAATTCAAAATAGCACTTCTTTTCCTTCAAAATGTTATACAACAACAATATTCAGTAAAACATCAATTCTGGTCCAAGACCTTGAGCATTTCATAAGTTCTTTTGAAAAGGACATCCCAGCACTAAGTCCGTAAGTTCGACATTTCTTACGAGTACATCTAGGTGATCAGCCTATAGTACTCTATGTTGATCAACACTACATTCATTAAACTTATGTACGCTTAAGTTGTGGCAACCTCACGCGCTTGCACTATTTGATGACAAAACATTTTTAGCATACTCGGTCTTCGCTTGAAAACCACACCAATATAACTTGGTAAACATTGACCATGCTTTGATAGAAAAATAATACAAGTCTAGTCAAAAGAATTGGCTTTGACTTCATCATACAATACTTCATGTGTAAGGATAAATGAATTACAAAGCTTGTCCAGATTGAACTGAAATAAGGGTTAGAATACTTTCCTTTAGCGTCTACTACGCTTAATAACACGCTTCGTTTAAGTCTTTAAGTCTCTACAAGAATGATAACATCACATAACACATTAGTTCATGAATGAACATACATGGTTCCTAATGAATATTACCCTTCTTCTCAATCTAAACATGACTTAGATTTGTTATTATTGATTATGGCATTTCGTTAAGCCATTCTTCTCTTCACATTTCATTCATGTTCAATTCATTATCATTAACATTTAATCATCATACCTTAAGTTTTAATAAATATCTTATAATGTTAAAGTTAATCTTTATTTCTTTGATAAACTGTTACCATTCTTTCTCTACTTGCAAACCTTCCTTACTATGCATCTTTTAAGTCTAGCGACTGCTGCGAAAGTCATCTTTGTACAACTCGCACTACAAATGAGTGAGTTTCCGAAGAGTGATGGTCGAGTCCGGCAACAAGCTACGCCATATAATACATTGGGCCGCTACCAAAGATGACTCTGCAGAAGGTTGTGACACTGTGCTTGGCGCTGTAGTGCCACCATTTGGCCTTGGGTTGAGCCATGGCCATGCCAACTCAGGCCTCGAATAGCTTTGACAGATTATCAACTTTGCAAAATTCCTGGACGCATAACTTCTTCGTTATAAGTCTGAATTGGCTCGTTCAAGAGCCTACGGTTCACAAATTACATACTCTACACGCTCGTAAGAAATTTATCTATTTGACTTCGCTTGCTAAAAATTCACCTATTAGTTCATTTTTAACAAAAATCGGTAAACGTCTCGTGAACGCTTCAACGCCGCTTTCTTCGTTTTAGTCTAATCCGGGCCATTTTGAGTTCACAACTCTATAATGCCAAATATGACTTGTATTTATCGAAAACAAACGTTTTCGAGTTCAAACACAAAATTTGTGACGCCCCCAAAATAGGTATACATCACCCATCTTGGGTCACCAGAAAATACACTATCGATAACTTCATTTATACAACCACATCAGCAAAATACGACGACAAGTATATCGTGAGTTTTAATACAAATGTATGTAACTCTCATGGTACCTCGACCACAACCTTACAATGGTATCGTTATATAAAAGTACAAATAAAAAGCTGCTTTTAGAAATTAAAATCTTTGGGAAGTGCTCAAGGAAAACTTACGTACATAGGAGGCCATGAATCT
Organism: Panax ginseng; assembly: GCA_020205605.1. Taxonomy (NCBI): domain Eukaryota; kingdom Viridiplantae; phylum Streptophyta; class Magnoliopsida; order Apiales; family Araliaceae; genus Panax; species Panax ginseng. The sequence goes on along the minus strand of CM035128.1, from coordinate 99,311,734 downwards.
AAGTTATGATAGATATCACATGTCCGTAGAATTATCCTTGGTTGACCTAATAGACCCCAAAGAAAAATGAGAAGATTACTATCATGTTCCTTCCAATGGTGAGTCTTCTCTTGACATATAACTAGCTCCACTGCTCTCCAAGTGAAAATTATATTTCAAATAAACTCCAAGATCATATAAGTGGTTCTCGTAGATATACTCAGCAAGCGGATGTGCATGCACTACATCTTATGATAACACAAGGTTGTATGTCATTAGACATCTTGTATGATAGTGGCAAAACACCCTTCCAAAGTTAGGTTCACCTCACCCTATTCGGTTCACCAAAATTAAATATCAAATGACGTATACAATAAGACACACTTATCTAAAGTTCTCAATAAAATTATTTCCATACTATTTAGGGAGAACCTCAACAGCTATAAACCACCATTTTATTCTCCTGTTATCCACGCTTGACTCGACAACACTCTTATTACCTGAAAGGAATTGTGAAGCAAAAAGGGTGAGCACAACTAGCCCAGTAAAGAATATCATGACTAAAGGTAATTAAATTATCAATAGCCTTCGTCAATAATAAATCAGAGATTTAGAACATATGGTAGATGATAAAACTTTACAACCATAGTTGCAGCGGAACGAGAAATCCATTAAAAGAGTCTAATAGACCATCAGGTCCATTATCTTCTCCATGTTAAAAGTCCACCAATAATGTTTTATCCCCGTAACATCAATCAACAATTCCTGTCCATAATTATATGAATAACTCATAATCATAATTGTGATTCTGAATTCTTTTCACACCTAGGACGAAGATAATTTACATCACCTATCTTCACCTGAAACATCAAAAATCATAGTTATACCAAATCATAATTCCTGCTCATAATCATACTAATACATTCATCTTTGAACTACTACCCAATATATACAATCAGATAACCAATAATCAACAATTCATCTTTGCACTACATGCCAAAGATATACAACTGTAAAACCAATAATGCTGAGACTCAGCTTAATAGTATCACGACGAATTATCCATGCACTACGGGCCAAGGATATTCGTATTTTCCATTATGGTCATGATTATACCGAATAATCCCTGGTCATAATCATACCAAGTCCATCTATGCACTACGGGCCAAAGATGACTTTTACCACATCATTTATAACATTACGGTCATGATTATACCGAATAATCCCTGGTTAATAATCATACCAAGTCCATCTATGCACTACAGCCACAAATGACTTTCAACACAACACAAGCATGAGAATGATGACAATGATATAAGCATTAATCAAATAAAAACAAGGATAAATATTAAAGACTTTAAATTTATCCAAATATTATCAATCACTTAATAAACTTATAATCTAATATTATTAATATTATAACAATATTTTAATCACTTCTTAAACTTATAAATAATTTATTTCAATTGTTTACACTTTACCAAATAATGCATTTAATCATTCAAAATACCATAATCATAAGATTTCATCACCAATGATCAAATCCTCATCAAAATCAAGATATACCCTATATAGGATTTCCAAGCCATAAAATCCTATTTTCCAACTTTGTTACTTCACATAACATATTTAACTCATTTTACTCATAACTAGATTATTTTCATGAAAATACCAAATCAGTCCCAAAAATATTTCTTTTCTAGGATTTAGCATAATATAGTCTCATATTGAACATATATTTTTCTCGTAAATTTTAAAATTCATTTACTATTTTTCAAAATCAATTTCTAATTAATTCCTTAAGAAATTAGCTACCTCAAGTTTAACTAAAGAAATTCCCAAATCTTGACAGATCTTACACATGTTAACGTGATCTTTCAGTTTAAATTTCATGGTCATCGGAGTTATAGAACTCTGGTTATAGCGTTTTTCGTCGAAAAAACCTAAATATTGAAATAGTCATAACTTGCTCATTTTAAGTTGGAATGAGCTCATTTTTGGACAGGAGGTACTTTATACTATATATTTCCATGTCCCAAAAGGCCGGATATTTTCTCACAAATTAAGTGGTCAAAAATGCCCTTTTAAATTTTTGGACAGTAGCTTTTTCATATTTTGCAGTTTTTGACTCCTTTGCTAAAATCAGTCCACATGAAAATCTACAACACCTTTTCCAGTGATTCCACTTGGATAAGTTAGAAAACTCATAGATCTAACTGTAAAACTTGACCATACTCAAAAATTCGAAATATAATAGGAGATATGGTCAATTGAATTTTATGTTTCATTTTCTCCAAAAATCTGATTTTCAACTCTTTGTGATTTCTAAGAAACTTACATGTTTTCACATAATAACCAACATAACTCACCATAACACTTACTAATACTACATATACCCATGATTTTCATCATCCCAATGCTTTTATTATGACTTTCATCATAATCCACGTAAATAAATTATTTCCACAATTTAATAAGGAATGAATACAAAGGATCATTCACCATGCATGTGGTAATCCACATGTATGTGTTATTCCAATGTAATAATAAAATGGAATAATCAATAATTCACCATGCATGCGATAGATCTCACGATATGTGTTATTCTCAACAAAATAATAAAGAATCGGAACCGTGTCAAAGTAATTCGCACCGGCTGTGATATTCCAACAAAATAATAAATAATGGAACCAATTCATGCATAAACGCATGCATGTGATATATTCCGGCGTAATAATAAAGAATGGAATAATAGAAGAATTTCACCATGTAGGCAAAAGATTTTGCATAGACAAAGTTATTCCAATATAATAATAAGGAATGGAATAATAGAATAATTTCACCATGTATAGGGTAGTCCACAGATACAAAGTTATTCCAATGTAATAATAAAGAATGGACTAATGTAAGTTCTCTTCATGAATACAAAAGATATAATACCCTTACGAGTACAACAAATAATATCCCTTACCTTAGAACAAACTAGATATAGGAGTACCGAAGTAACATAATACTTTTCTTCTTTCTCTCTATAGTTTCTCTCTCTAGAGTTTCAGTGAATTTGTAAGAAATAATGAAGGAATGAGCTTCTATTTATAGGAGAATGGACTGAATAGTAACTAATTCTTGAACGGTCCAGATTGATTTACTTTTAAACGGACGGTCTAGATTGGTTTACTATAAAATATTCTAATAAAACAAAATCTTTTAAATAAAATATAATATATTTATTTATAATCTAATAAAACGAATAACTTTATAAAAGTATTCTGTTTTATATAAAAAGATTTTACCATGCAAACACTATGCATAATAAAATATAATAAATTTAATTATTGTCTAATAAAACAAATAACTTTATAAAAGTATTTTATTTTATATAAAAAGTTTTACTATGCAAAACACTATGCATAATAGAATATAATATATTCTATTTATAGTCTAATAAAACGAATAACTTTATAAAAGTATTCTGTTTTATATAAAAAGCTTTTCTATTTTATTACATTAATAATACTAATAAAACAAAACTTCATCATTATTATTATAATTCACACTATTAATCGACTGTGTCGCTCCTGTGAAAGAGGGGCTTTCAATAAGGATTTCTCCCTATCATGCGCCGCAATTAGGTGACCAAACCTCTCCTCAAGTAACTTCTAGACATCATTAATATTGTAAATAATAATATTAATAACTTTGTTATCTCATTTATTGATTTAATAATATAAAAAATATCGACAATAATTGAATAAAACTAAGTGACTTCTCACGTAAACATTAATAATCAATACCGTGTGCTACTATGCAACCACGCGTATTTTACCACCGATTATTTTATGAAAACTTGCTTTGAAAAATTTTCAAATGTCACCCTTAACTTTAAACTTTTATCAATTTAACTGTTCACCAAAATAGAAAAATTGAATACTTTTATTTCATAAAATTTGGGATCTCACAAATTCGACTTCCATTCTGAGAATTTCACGAATTCGACGATTATCGTCCAATCGTGTGAATTCCGGCGAAACTTCATTACTAACGATTTGATCATTGTTCTAAATGGATTCTAACCATCATATGAACATTTTAAACTACTTATTACATCAACATATTTTCAAATTAGATTTTGACTTATTCTTCATAAGTTCATGACTTAATAACTTATAAACTACTAATTTTCATTCCTTATGACTTATTATAGATTTAAGTCATTTAATCAACATTCTCACATCTTATCAAATATACTAACTTCATATGGCAAACATATGACAAGTTCATCATAAGTTCATAACTTATTTAGGTTTATCTTACTTATTCATGACTTATTCTAGCTTTAAGTCCATTCATTAATCAATTTTACATGTTCTTAGCATACATGCTTATTAGAATACACTTCTCTTATCACCCTATAATGATAGAGATAGAAGATTATTAGATCATAAGATCATTACCTTTGATGACTAACTTCTTCTTCTTGGAAATCTAGCAAAGGATATTTTGACTTAAAAGTGCTTATTCTCTCTAACCAATAAGTTGCTTTGTATTGAAGTTGTTGGTGTTTTGAACAAGTGATAAATGACTAGCAATCTCCTTCTATTTATAGGAAAGCAAAAGTGAGGGCATTATGGACATTAGAACATCCCACCTCCTTAACTAACCTCCTTACTATTCATAACTTATCAACTAAGTAAACTTGCTAACCACTCATCTTTCTTGCACACCACATAAAGTTCTTGGTCACCAAGTTTACCCACATCAACCTTGGTTGCTCCATGGATCAAGCTTCAACCCATTAGATCATTACATTGGGCTCAAGTTAATTAACTTAGCTTATTCATTTTGGGCTTGCATTAAGTTACTTTGGGCTTCATATAAACTAACACTTGGCTTAATCCTTGATACATCTTGGGCTTGTCCTTAATTCTCATTGGACTTGTACTTCATACAATATCCACCATTCCATTCATTTTGTCTTTAATCCTTAACGTTCTTAATTTAAGTCCGCATACAAAATATTACGCTTTCCATACTTAGATAATTATTACATAATCCATCTCACCTTAATATTATAACGTTACGCATTTCTTGAAAGTTCAAAAATAATTTTCGGCTTAAAATCGATGAATAGTATTTTTTGGAAAATTTCTCGAAAACTTTTATTTTCGCCTTGGAAATTCAAACACTTTAATTCCTTCACGTAGTTAAAATACTACGACGTCCGACGTTTTTAGGTTATAGAAACGACATTCATCTTACTAACACATAATAATAATAAATAATAATATTTTATTCATTATTAAAAGTATTTACAAAAGGTTCGATTTCCTGGGGCATTACATTTATCATATCCATGCCATTACACCATATGAATATGATAAAGAGGGAAACTGTAGACACTCGAATGTTTGAATTCCTGTTACTAACCCTACATGAGGGCAAAATCGTCTTCCAGAGATGACTCTGGAAGTCAAATCAATTTCAACCCCGGAGACAACCCCGGGAGATCCAATTTTCAATCTCTAGACAACCCCAGATACTCGGGCCTTCAATCCCGGACACAACCTCGGGTGATTCGGGCCCAACCTCTGAGATAACCTCGAGGGATGCGCCCAGCTCAAGACAACCCCAAAAAGTTAGTTCCAATCCTTGAGACAACCCCTCGAGATTCGGGCCCAACCTTAGAGATAACCCCAGGGACGAATCCAAGTTCCGAGATAACCCCAAAAAGTCGGGCCTCTAAACCCCGGAGACAACCCCAAGATACTCAGTTCTAACCCCAGAGATAACCTCGAGAGATCAAGCACACCTCAGAGATAACCTCGAGAGATCAAGCACGCCTCAGAGATAACCCTGAGGACATTCAAAGATCCACAAGATCCCAATCTCAGAGATAACCTTGAGCAATAACTGTTACATTTGCGCAAAGCCGAAGATAACCCTGGTTAGGGGCAAAATCATCATGTTGAAACCTTGATACTACATTCACATAGTCTCAACATCATTTAATTCAACACTGCATACAAGGTGTCCCACAAGAACCATAGCTCAAATCCCGAGTAACGACTACACAAGACAACACACCAGATAGAATTTGAAGACTTACAGATCTGGTCATGGACCCATTTTCCCGGCTTCGTACAACCTCTAATCCCATGTTATTGTGTAGCTCTCGACAATAACATTCTAAAAAGGTACAACACGCCTTTATTCGATGCCCGGATTGAATGTTATGAAGGTTTGAGCGGACAGCTCGTTGCCCAAATGCATGTACTTTGAGACGACGGGACCCGTAGAGCTCGGGCAACCTCGGGCAGCCACAAGTAGACCGGCGGCTGCCCCGGGTTAACCCGCGGCTCCTTGGTTTGTAAATAAGAGCTCTTGGGAGCTCATTTAAAAAAAGGAGAAAATAAGAGAAAACTTTGTCCATTTCAGTCTGTAAACACTTCTAGAGTGCTTTAAACTGAGTGATTCTTCTTTCTAAACACTTGTAAGCTCATGTTTAGCCACATACTGAAATTTAACCGATGGAAACAAAGTTTTCAGGCATCTAAAGCTATCTGAAGTCTTCTTGGCAGCCCACTGTAAGATATTTCAAATTTTTAAGCTTTTTATTACTTCTATATATTTATATCTACTAATGTTGAGAATCGCGTTGTGTGGGTATGCCCAGATCGTCGATTTATGACTTTTTATTGCTTATATATATATATTTACATTTATGTCAGGCCTGGAGTTTACTTCGTGGCCATCTGACATAAATGTAAATATATATATGTAGTAAAAGGCCACAAAGTGATCTCCAGGCTGAAAGATTAAATATCTAGATTATAAAAGCGAGTAAAGCATATATTTATATAAAAGCGGTATATATATATATATATATATATATATATATATATGCTGAGCTAGATTTGCCTAAATCGCTATTTCTCACTTTAACCTGGCTCATGGTGACTAAATCGAACCGCTTGAAGCTAGAATGATTTAGATTTGCTCAAATCTAGTTCTTTTCTAGCTTTTGCACATATTGCTTTCTCATGTGAGCCTAGGAATCATGTGATCACATATTCAGTCTCTAAATCTAGATTCGGTTCCTGTGATGGGCATTTTCAAATTTAGCCAACTTTGTAAATTATCTACTATGTTTGAATATCCTTAGATGGCTCTCATCCTCACAAGGAGTTCTAAGATCATATGTATCTTATTTTCTCGAAGATGCCTCACATCTCGAAAATAAAAGCAATCAAGCCGAACACATAATAAAATGGAAGTATCAAAGGTCTCAATTACTATTGAGCACAAGGGTTTATAAAACTTATTTTACAAAACATAACTGCTATATCTTGTTAAAATTAAACTTTTATACAAAAGTCAAACCTTTTGTATATAGGTGCAAACGAGGCATAACACTACTTCCAAACAACTGCACATGGACCTAATTCACACACACATTCATAGATAAAAGTTTAAAGAAAAGTGATGGTAACCGTATTTATCACTAAGCCTGGGTGCCTAACACCTTTCATCCGCTTAATCAAGCCCCCTGACCCTAACCAATTTTTTGGCTTTGCGTACTAGTTAAACATTGTCACATCATTAGGTCTTTGTGCAAACCTTTTCTCGGTTGAGTTGGTGCAACCATTTAAAAATACCAACTAGCGATTCTCACAGTCAAATCGTTGACATATACATGTTGGACCTTTTCAAACTTGTTTTTTCAAACAAATCTCACCTAAAATGAGAACACCAAAAAATAAGAACAGAAAGGGACAAATAAAAATCTCGACGTCGACATTGATGATTAGTTAGTTTTCGGGTATTTTATATTTTTTATGTGTTTTATGCTTTTGTGTAGGAAAAGGAAAAATAGAACAAGGATATAGAAATAGAAGCAAAATTGGATGAATTATATCGAATTGAATTAAAACGATCATAAGCTAAGTGGACTATGGTTCGGAGATTGACCTATAGAGCTTCAGTTGAGTTTTGGATGGTGTTAGAGTTCCAGAAAAGGTGTGGTTTGCAAAAATTTGAGTTCGTTTGGACCTCCAAATAGTGTGTCAAAGTAGTTGATTCGAACCTTACCTGGATTGGATTCATGTTTGGACCAGTACCTTCAAAGGGGTCATAACTTGATGTGAAAAGAAAAGGAAATGGGAGAAAAATAGTTACATGATAGTCAATTTGAAGTTGAAAAGTGTCGCGCTCTAGGATATTCGTTAGTTCAACGTCTGCTGGTAAAAAGGTCATAACCTTTGATTCGAGAAGAGTTACGAGATGTGCCACCACAAAATGAAGCTCATGAATAAATCTATAGGCATTGATAGAAATTGCATCACCAAGGCTCGCTTATAGAGAGTCACGATGCTAAGAAGGAGAATTACAAAGCTTTTGTTCGGTAAGCAGCTATAATTAACTTGGGACTTGCCATATTGATTCTTAATTGGATTAAATTTCTACCAAGCTATATAGAGGCTATAAATACACATCAAAAGGCTGATGAAAAGGGAGAGTAACATCTAACATCACATAACAAAAGCTAAGGTTTGGAGATCAGATTTTCAAGAAGTAAAAAGGATGACACGAGAAAGCAAGACTTCGAGGTTGAGATGGAGAACGAGATTGTATTACATAGATTTTGTTTACATATCTCTTCATATTGGTTTTGTAATCTTAAAGATGTTATTTGATTTAATGAAACTATTTTCTTTCCTCGCCATGAACTAAATTTATAGTAGGATTGCAATTGAACTCAATGCATAGTTTAATTTGATTTATTCTTGTTTTGATTATCGTTAATCATATTTAAATCATTTATCATATTTTCTTGTTTCATGAATAATTGTCTAACTAGTAATTATATTTGATAACCTATACAATATTGGAAAATGGAATATAAGGTTAGATCAAAATATCATAACATGCGTTAGTTTATTCTTTTTAAGATTGAATAACTAATTTGTGTATAGATAGTAATATGCATATATATCACATGTAACTTTCATGAGAATTTGATCTTAATGAATATAATCTTAATTATTTCACATAGGAATATAGTGATCTAATTGAAAAGATATTTTTATTAAACTATCTAAGATGTTTTATAAATAGTTTTAATTATCAGTTAACGATTTGTTATAATTGATTAATTGAAAAGAGAGTAAAAATATTTGGATGAGGGTTAGCCGTAAGTCCTCCTGCTGGCTCAGGTGGGGGCCACTTGCCTGGTTTTCGTGCCGCCACATTGATTTTTCGTGTTGCACGCTAAAACGTTCATAACTTTCAATTCTGAAAGAGTTGGGAGATGTGTCATACCATTCCGAAAAGCTCTTTCCGAGAGCTAAGCAATGACATAGAGTTTGACCAATTCCGAATTCAGAAAGTCAAAACAAAAGGCAAAAAACATCTTTCCAAATATGTCGGCTAGTCAATCGTCTTGTCTTGAGTAGTCTCACGCTTTCTGAATCGTCGTGATAACTTTATATACTTGTTCTCAGCCTCACGATCTTCGCTCGAATATCTTAGCATTAGATGAAATAATGCTCTTGCCTTCTTGTTATGGTTAGAGAAAGAAATATAAATTTTCGAGTGTCTACTATCTATAATCTATTATTTAGTTTTTATATTTTCCTATTTTATCCTTTAACTTTTATACTAAGTTTAGATGTATAAGATACAAAAAATAATTACCCTTTACAAAATTCTTAAAATATACTATTTAAATTCAAGATGTTATATAAAGACTATTTAATCTCAAAAGTGTTCAAGTAAATTCCACTCCTTTTTAAAAAATAAAATTACTAATCATTATGGACTTAAAACCTATTCCTCAAATTAAAATTTATTAATTGTTTCTCTTTATAATAATTTTTTCATTTCGAGTAAATGATATATTTAAGACATTTTTATGAGACGTAATATTTTTTTTTAAAAAAAATTATCCCCACATTAAATACACTTACATTAATGAAGAGGCTTCTCCATCACTCATTGATATCACTTCCATGTAATTAAGTCACAAAATTTATTTTTCTTTAACTACTTCAAATTTAGAAATGTTAGTACTATTTTGTACTCTATTATTTAAGTTTGCGTATCTTCCTAAATTATCTAACTATTCAAAATATTTTATTATTAGATCATGATATTTAATTCGCCAAATACATTATTATTGTATACTCTTTCATATATATGACGCAACCTAATTCTTATTACATCCTTAAATATGAAAAATTAAATATAAAAGATAATTAATTATTACATAAAGTCTAAAAAATATTACATAATTAATTATTTTCAATATAAAAAATTATTTCTTAAAAGATGTCTAAAGTACACAATTTAAATTTAAATGTTACATAAAGACTATTTAACCTTTAAAATTACTTAAATAGGGTAAACTCCTTTAAAAAAATTATACATTTACCTGGGGTCCATTATAAAATTAGAAATTAAAAAATAATATATATTAAAAATATTTAAGTTAATTTTTTGATTGTTAATTATATAAATAAGTATTACTCATAATTTTTTTAAAGATATATTTAATAAATAGGGTTATAGTTTGTATAATTTATATCAATCCCAAGTGTATTAATGCACTCTGCCATTTTTTTTAATTTATATGAAAAGTTTATTCAAAACATTTATTATGACTCTCGCATTAATTACAAGAACCCATCCAACTGAAAACGCACTTTGAATTTTAAGTCCGCCAAATCCCCTTCCCTCAACTTTCTTATTCCTCGAACACATGGCGATTCGAGAGAGAGAGAGAAAAAAGCAGTGAAGAAAAAGACAGAAAAATTGCTCAACTCAAGACAACAATGGCGACGCTATTTTCTTCTCTCGCCATCAATTTGTCTTATCCTCCCCAAACCCGTAAACCACATTCAATTACTCCTCTATTCATATATTTAAGATCTATACTCACTCACACACAAATCTCACTCATTTTTCTAGGATTTTTCTTTCGTACGATTGAAGAGAAAATTCATCGCTTTTTATCCCAATCAATAAGTTTTTCTCTCGATTCTCTCCTTATATATATATATATATATATATATATATATATATATATATATGTTTGATTGGAATTGAATTTGTAGGGTTCTATGGCGAGGAGAGAGTCGAAAGGAACCTATGATCAATAACCAAGTTCAGATTTTTAATCCGAAATAAGCAAATCCTTGATCGCATTCGAGATTTAGAACTACGAGTAACTCTCTATTTCTCTCTCTTGGATTGAAGTTGTATTATCAAGAGGAACACCCTTAAAATTAAATTAAAAAGCTAAAATTATTTTTTCACATAAGAATGGAGATATGCAAATAATCGTGTTTTATTTCATATTTACCACAAAATTTAACTAGTTGTTAATTTAATAGGTGCTACCTAGAAATTATGATGACAACAGCTTGAGAATATTGTGTTATTTTATACTATTATCACTCTTTCTTGTGGAACCAAAAAATTCAAATAAAACTCTTTTATCAGGAGACGAGGGAAGACTTGTGTATATGTGCCTGCATTTAAAACTTGGTATATTTTTTGTTTATAGACTCTTATTTCATGTATGTGTATATATTCATGTTATTTTCCTTCCTTTTAATATTATTGCTTGTAGGGCTTAGTGGATGGCTGTTAGCCTCTTAGTGGGTTGACACGAGCTTGGCATGCGGGACGCCCAGATAGCATGCCAAGCCAAGTCTTGGCACTCATTTGTGGGGCAAGGCGTTTTTGTGCGGCAGCGGCACTGTGCGGCAGGAAAGGGCGCTGGGCGCACATGGTTGGCAAACGACCTTGACACTTAGTCATTTAAGGCAATGAGCAAATACAGCAAAGAAGGCACACTAGGCAGTTAAGTCATCATCAGGCAAAAATGGGCTCATAGAAAACTAGCAAATCTACAAGGTTTGCATTATGCTTCCTCGGACAGGTCTGATGTCTAGTGCTGGCATGTTTGGAAATTTTCATAAGTGCTACTATAGGGGGGGTACTCCGTGAAGGTCACCCGGGACCATGGGCAAACAGCTGTCATGGGCGCTGAGTCTCGGACGTTGGGACATTGTTGGGCTCCCCTACAACAATGTCTAACATCGAATCGGGAAGCTTGGATCGAATCAAAGACTTTTTAATGGGTTGGGCATGAACAAGCAAGAACGCTACCGAGTGTGGCATCTATTGGGCATGGCATAGGCGCGCGCCTAGCATGTCAAGGCATGGCATGGGAAGAGCCCAAGATGCAACAAGGTAAATGCATGTGACGTACATACGGGCCGGACGTGCACAAAGAAACTTGGACAAAGACCGGCAAATGTTGGGCTAGTTGGAAATTCGTGGACCAAATGGACAGCTTGATTGGGCAACATGATTGGGCAACTTTATGGGCTGAGACTTCAACAATGTGGGCTGACACAGTGTCGACATGTAAGGCGCTTAAGGATCGGATGACTGGAGCAAGCCAACTGACAGGAAGTTATAGGCAGTTGTTGGCAGTCAACTTCCATACACATGATTGGCATGTTCTGTACCAACAGCACATCATGGGTTGCCCAACACCTGTTGGTGGGAGGTTGATGAGTAGTTACACATCATGGGGCGCACACAACTGCTAGAGAGCAGTTGAGGAGCAGTTCATGGGCAGTTTGCACATCATGGGATGCACACCTCTCGCTAGGGCAATCAATTGCGCAGCTTCGATTCAAAATGTTGGTTTCCTATTGGTTCTAAATGACCTAGCAGTTGGGGTGTCAACTGCAGCCTAATGTGTATAAATATGTGTAGCCAAGGGCTCAGCAGGTATGTGAGATCACTGAACAAGTGTAGCCTGCGTCATATATTATATTCCTTATTATTGAGTGATCAATAAAAGGTTAGGACGTTGTCCTGTAAACATTGTGTATGCTTGTGTCTGTGGGTTTTGTATAAACAGATCGTGGTTGTCTCGACTAATAAAGGTCGACTAGTTGGATTTAACCAAAGGCATCACAAGGAGGACAAAGACGCGAAAAATTTTGTGTCAGATTGTGCAACTTGTGACAATTGGTATCAGAGCTTCATTAGAGAACGATGGCAAACAATACTATTCGGATCAATGAACTGCAAGAGAAGTTGCAGTGTTGGAAACTTATGTGGGCACACAACAAGGTGGGCGAAAGAAGGTTCACAGGACTCGATTCAGAGCATCACATGCTCTACTAGAGAATCTTCGTGCTGAAGTTGCTGAGCATGTCGTGGAGTTCAACAAGAAGTTGGAAGACATGTCTCTTGACGTGTTGGCTTTCACGAATCGAACTTAGAAGTTTCTGAGCGATTCGAAAGAATGGCTGAAGACATAGCACTGGTCAAACATGCTATAGCTGGTGGTTCAGCGAGCGGAGATGGACACCACCAGAAGTTGCGAGTCCTTGAACCCAAATCCTTTGGGGGCAGTCGAAATGCCAAGGAATTGGAAAATTTCTTGTGGGACAAGGAGCAATACTTCATGGCTGCCCACATCCTAGACCGAGAAAAGGTCACAATTACAAGCATGTACCTGACGGAAGATGCAAAGCTTTGGTGGGGAACTCGGACTGAGGATGATATGAGTGCGAGCAGGCCAAAGATTAAGACGTGGGAAGTTCTCAAGAAGGAATCGAAGGATCAGTTCCTACCTCTTAATACTTCGTGGCTGGCAAGAGATACTTTGAAGCACTTGAAACAGATAGGATCTGTTCGGGAGTATGTGAAGGAGTTCAGTTCTTTGATGTTGGACATCAAGAACATGTCTGAGGAAGACAAATTATTCAATTTCATGTAGGGTTTACAATAGTGGGCGCAGACTGAATTACGTAGACAAGGTGTCAAAGACCTGCCTACAGCAATTGCAGTGGCTGATAATCTAGTAGACTATAAGTACTCTGGTCCCAATGTTGCTGATGGCAAGAAGAAGCAGATGGGTAAGAAAGAGAAGGGCGGTTCCAAAGATGGCAAGAAGGACAAAAAGGTCAAGAAAGGTGGTGACAAGCAGTCCAAGCCTAAAACTGATGGACAGTCCAAGGACAACAAGAGCAAAGGTTGCTTCATATATGGAGGTCCCCATCTGGATGAGAGAATGCCCAAAGAAAGAGAAGGTGTATGCCCTAGTTGCGAATGACCAATGAAGGAACGCCGATGGTCCAAGAATGAGCCCATTGGAATTGTTGGGTGCTTTGCAGACCTAAAAGGCAAAGACACCCACTCCACGTGGACTGATGTATGTGTCAGTGGTTGTGAATTGCCAGGAAGTGTTGGCTATGGTAGACACGGGTGCTACTAACAACTTTGTTGCAGAAAGGGAGGAGGACAAACTGAAGTTGGACTTACAGGAGAATGCAAGTAAAATCAAGGTCAGAAATTCGAGGCCGACTAATTGTGGCACAAAGAAAGGGCGTATTTGAAGGTTGGCCCGTGGGAAGGGAAATGCAGCTTGATGGCTATTCCTTTGGATGATTTTGATCTCATCCTAGGAATGGAATTTCTGATGTCGGCTAAATGTATGGTGATGCCTCATCTTGGTGGATTGATGATCACAGATGAGAAGATGTCAGGATTTGTGAATGCTATATACCCAAATTTAGAGAAGAAGGAAGGCAAACTAAGGTTAGTTTGTTGTCATGCAAAACCCTTGAGTCCGGGCTTAAAAGAGGCGAAGAAACCTATCTGTGTGCCTTGATTGAGATCAAGCCTGGGGTAGCCCAAGAGGTGCCAGATGTTGTTGCTAAGGTGTTGGATGACTTCAAGGATGTAATGCCTCCAGAACTACCAAAGACCCTTCCTCCAAGGCGTGCTTTGCCGATCATAAGATTGAGTTGTAGCCGGGTGCAAGACCCCCGCTTCAAGCCCCTTATCGGATGGGACCCGTGAGTTGGTTGAGTTGAGGAAACGACCGATGTAATTGTTAGATTCTCGTTTTCCTCGACCCTCAAAAGCTTCTTTACGGCACACAAAGTGTTGTTGTTTCGTAAGAAACAACATGGCTCTATGAGAATGTGTGTTGATTATCGGGCACTGAATAAGGTTACTATCAAAAACAAGTATCCTATTCCAAATGTTGCTGATTTGTTCGACAGATTGTCCCGAACCAAGTATTTTACAAAGCTGGACTTGAGAGCAGGCAATTGGCAAGTGAGGATTGCCGCTGGTGATGAAGCTAAGACTACATGTGTGACGAGGTATGGTTCATATGAATTTCTCGTAATGCCGTTCGGCTTAACCAATGCTCCAGCAACCTTTTGTAATCTTATGAGCGATGTATTTTATGAATATTTAGATAGATTTGTGGTAGTCTATCTAGATGATATTGTGGTGTATAGCGAAACATTAGATGGTCATGTGGAACATCTGAGATTAGTATTCCAAAAGTTAAGGGAATATCAATTATATGTAAAAAGGAGAAGTGCGAGTTTTGTAGGGCTGAAGTAATGTTCCTTGGGCATTGGATTAGCCAAGGACAAGTCAGGATGGATGAGAGGAAAGTCCAAGCCATTGTTGAATGGACTGTTCCTACAAAAGTTGCTAATTTAAGGTAATTTTTGGGACTGGCGAACTATTACAGAAAGTTCATTAAGGGCTACTCGAAGAAGGTGGCTCCTTTAACTGATTTGCTGAAGAAGGATTGTAAGTGGGATTGGTCAGTGAGGTGTGAAGAGGCATTTGACAATTTGAAAGTGGCAGTGTCGTCTGAGCCAGTGCTGAGACTCCCAGACTTTGAAGTTCCTTTTGAAGTACACACTGATGCATCAGACAGAGCTATTGGTGGGGTATTAGTACAAGATGGTCACCCAGTTGCCTATGAGAGTCGAAAGCTGAAAGATGCTGAGTAACGGTACAGTACTCACGAGAAAGAGATGACTGCAGTGGTGCACTGTTTGGAGACTTGGAAGCATTATCTGCTGGGCACAAAGTTTGTGGTGGTGACTGACAATGTTGCCAACACCTACTTCAAAACTCAAAAGAAGTTGACTCTTAAGCAGGCATGTTGGAAGGAATTCTTGGCAGAATTTGATTTTGCATGGGTACATAAGTCGGGCTTGCAAAATTCAGTGGTTGATGCATTGAGTCGAAAAGTTGTCCAGGATTTTGTTGCTACTCTCACTGTGGTTGAGGCCGAGTACCTGGACAAGATCAAAGAACAGTCCCTAAATGATGTTGTTTACCAAAAACTTCGGACGCAAGTGCAAGAAGGTCTGGTTTGAAGGTATTGGATTGAAGATGATTTACTATATGCAAAGGGCAGTATGTTATATGTCCCTAGTGGAGGGGGACTGAGGAGGCAGATCATGCATGAGACGCATGATACAAAATGGGCTGGTCACCCAGGCATAAAAAGGATGTTGGCGTTGCTGTCTCGCTCATACTACTTGCCAAAGATGGAGAATGACGTGGAGGCGTATGTCAAGTCTTATCTTGTGTGTCAAGTAGACAAGCTTGAGAAAAAGAGTGAAGTAGGCTTGTTGCAGCCTCTTCCCATTCCTGACAGACCTTGGCAGTCCGTGTCAATGGACTTCATTTCTGGATTGTCGAAGGTTGATGGAATGAGATCAATTTTTGTTGTGGTTGATCGGTTTTCCAAGTATGCGTTGTTCATCCCTGCACCTCATGCTTGCACAGCAGACGTGGCTGCTGGATTATTTTTCAAAAATGTGGTGAAGTACTTTGGGTTGCCACAAGATATTATAAGTGATCGAGATACACGGTTCACAGGTAGGTTTTGGACCGTTCTGTTTGGCTTGGTTGGGTCAGAATTGAAATTCAGTACGGCAAACCATCCACAAACAGATGGTCAGACTGAAAGAATGAATCAGCTGCTTGAGAAGTATCTGCGACATTATGTGACTGCAAGTCAAAAGAATTGGCTGGAGTTGCTTGAACCAGCGCAATTTTGCTACAACTTGCATCAATCTTCTCAGAATCGGTATGAGTCCCTTTGAGCTAAGTATGGGTTTTCAGCCAAGGACTCCAAATGATGTGGCAGTGCAGTGTACGAGAGGGAATTGTCCTGCTGCCTATCGTTATGCAAGGGCTAGAACAGAGTTGCTAAAGGAAGCACGAGACAGCCTAAGCAAGGCAGTGAGAAGGATGAAGAAGTATGCAGATGCACATCGAAGGCCGCTGGAGTTTAAAGTGGGAGATATGGTGTTGCTGAAGCTGACACCTCAGATTTGGAAGAAGATCAGTAGTAAGAGTGTGCATAGAGGATTGGTTCCAAAGTATGACGGCCCATTCGAAGTGCTAAAGAAGGTTGGGGCTGTGGCTTATAGACTGAAGCTTCCAGACAGATTGAAGGTGCATCTGACCTTTCATGTTAGCTACCTGAAACTGTTCTAGCATGAGTTTCTTGATGCTGGTAGGAAGCAAGCCAAGAGGGCTCCGCTAGTCATTAGGAAGCAGCTTAATAAAGATGTTGAGAAGATTTTAGCTCACAGAACTGAAGGTATAAGCAAGAAAAATCATAGAACAAATTATCTAGTCCATTGGAAAGGGGAGAATGAGGTAGACGCTAGCTGGGAAAGAGATGTAACTTTGTGGCAATTCGAGAAGCAAATTGTAGATTATTGGGAACACCCTCTCAAGCGAGGACGCTTGGACTCTTCCGTGGGGGGTGGTTTGTTAGCCCCTTAGTGGGTTGACACGGGCTTGGCATGCGGACGCCCAGATAGAATGCCAAGCCAAGCCTTGGCACTCATTTGTGGGGCAAGGCGTGCAGGCAAGAGAGAAGTCAAAGACTCGCAAAGCAAAGAAAGGCGCTGGGCGCACATGGTTGGCAAACGACCTTGACACTTAGTCATTTGAGGCAATGAGCAGCGTTGTGCAGCAGTGGGCGACACTAGGCAACAAGTTGGATCATTGTGCAGCAAATGGGCTATGTCAGAAAACTAACAAATCTACATGGTTTGCATTATGCTTCCTCAGACAGGTCTGATGTCTTGTGCTGGCAGTTTGGAAATTTTCATAATTGCTATTATAGGAGGGGTGCTCCGTGAAGGTCACCCGGGACCATGGGCAGGTGCCATGGGCGTTGAGTGCTGGACGTTGGGACATTGTTGGGCTCCCCTACAACAATGTCTAACATTGGATTGGGAAGCTTGATCGAATCAAAGACTTATTCATGGGTCAGCATGAATAAGCAAGAACTTTGTTTGAAGTGGCATCGGTTGGGCATGGCATAGGCGTGCGCTTAGCATGTCAAGGCATGGCATGGGCAGAACCCAGCATGCAACAAGGCAAATGCATGTGGATAGATGTACGGGCTGGATGTGCACAGCAAACTTGGACAGCACCTTGGGCAAGTGTTGGGCTAGTTGGAAATTCGTGGACCAAATGGGCAACTTGATTGATTGGGCAACATGATTGGGCAACTTTGTAATGAGACATCAACAATGTGGGTTGACACACTAGTGAGTGAAGGACATCAAAAGGGTGGGTGACACTATAAGGCGCTTAAGGATCGATGACTAGAGCAAGCCAATCCGACACGGAGTTATAAGCGATTGTTTGGCGATCAACCTCCATGCACATGACTGGCATGTCTCCAGCCAGTTGCACATCATGGGGCGCCCAACACTTACTGGTGGGCGGTTGATGAGCAGTTGCACATCATGGGGCGCACACAACTGCTAGAGAGCAGTTCATGGGCAGTTTGCACATCATGGGACGCACACCTCTGCTAGTGGGTAGTTGGCAGGCAGTTGCTAATGCAAAATGCTAGTTTCCTATTGGTTCTGAATGACCTAGCAGTTGGGGGTGTCAACTGCTGTGACGCCCCCAAAATAGGTCCATTCCATCCAACCCATTCTGAGTCGCCAAATACATGGTACAGAAATAACTACAACTTTATTAATACATTTGTCGTGTAAAATACGACAACATATATACTGTGAGTTTAAATACAGATATTGTCATCTAGACAATATCCACATACAAATAAATCCTCATCATAATTATTGATACATTATTTTACAACAATGGTGAGGACTACTAAACAACTCTCCCTAGAACTTTTATTCCGCACCACAGACTGCACTTGCTATATTCTCGCCTCCTAAGAAGAAAAATGGAACAAAAGGAAAAGGGTGAGCTCGACTAGCCCAAAGAAAAGAATATTATGACTAAGATAATATACAACAAAATTATCGTTAGTCTTCAACAGGAAAAATATAATAGAATACAATAGACAACAAGTTTTAAATCAATATTCGCAATGAAATAATAATTCATTAGAAGAGTTAAGTAGAGAATGCAAACTACTATCTTCTATGTATGAATTTTAAAGTTCATCATCTATTTTTATCCCTGTAACATCAATCAATATATATCTGAGATCAAATATTCATCCTTGCACTACAGGCCAAGGACATTCACCAGTTGGTCATGTTCATCTAAACACCTGTTCATCTTTGCACACGGGCCAAAGATATTCATAAGAAATCATTCATCTTTGCACTACAGGCCAAAGATATTCATCAGAAATCATTCATCTTTGCACTACAGGCCAAAGATATTCATCATAACTCATTCATCTTTGCACTACAGGCCAAAGATATTCAATAATATCATTATTTAAGACTGAGGATGATGAAAAATATTTTTAAAGAAACGAATCCAGTGAAACAAAATGACAAGGATTAAGGATTAAGGATTCGTACTTTGTTTTATCCACGTCCAAAAATACCTCAAAAATAATCATAGTGGTGTAAAATTCAAGAATGATCAAAACATGGATACAATCAAAGCTAGTATCCATAATATATATTTTGGACAAAAAGAAGAAATTTCATTTTTTGGTGAATAGTGCCGTATTCGTGAATAGTGCCGTATACGTGAATAGTGTTGTATACGTGAATAGTAACTCCGACACCAAAAGATAGAAATTTCACAAAAAACATCTTCACGCTTCATGAATAGTACTCGTGAATAGTAACTCGTGAATAGTAACTCATGAATAGTAACTCGTGAATAGTAACTCATGAATAGTAACCCCGACACGAAAAAGTTCCAAATTTGATAAAAAGTTCCAACCAATATTTCAAAGATAATGATAGTGAAAGAAATAATATCATGTGAGAAGAAAATAACATCCCTTACCTCGAAAAGACAAGATTTCTAGTTGAAACACCTGATATAGGCTATGACTTGAACTTTCACCGTATAGCAATACTCAAAGTATACTCAAAATACTCACAAGAATACGCTCGATAATATAGAGAGAAAACTTCAGCTTAAGTGTGATTTTCAATTCTAACCTAAGCACCTATTTATAGAAATTGCTTAGAACACCAAAAGAAAAATTTAATATAATAATATATATATATATATATCAAAATTCTCTACGCCATTCTTGAATCTGAAAATCTAGAATTCAACCCATTCAAAACACATGTTAGACCCAAAAAACGTTTTTCTTATTTTAAATATTTTAAACTTCCAAAAATCAATTATTTTGAGCTTCAAACTTCAATAATTCATAATAAATAGTCCTTTTATCAGAAAATTCAAATCTCATGAGTTTTTATAGGATATTCAATTCTCTACAACTTTGCGAAGAAAGTTTTTCCAAATTCTAAATGAAATTGACCAAATCCACAAATGGGCAATTTTACAAAGTTATAATCAAATTTCAAATCAATAAATGGGGTCCACCGACATGTTTAACATGTTTTAAACATTTATTGCAACAAAAATACTCTTCCTCCTCAGATACTCATATATCCCACATTCGTTGTAAAAATATCACCATTATTATATTATTAAAATATAATATTATATATATTTAAATGAATTATTTTATCGTAAAAGATAAAATTTCAATTTTCAACAATTGTCACATTAAAAATTTTCTCATCTATATCCACATAAAATCAATATTTTTCTCATCATATGAATCAATAATTAATTATTCACAAATAATATTACGTAATCACAATATTGACAACCGTGCGCTTCTCCTGAAGAGGGGCTTTCCAATAAGAATTTCTCCTCATCAAGCCGCAATTAGGTGACCAAACCTCTCCTTAGATGTAACTTTCTAGACATTGCCAATAATGTTATCTAATAATATTATTCGATAATATGAATTATTGCTTCGATAATGAAAAATCTTTGTGTAATGACAATTATTGAAACAACAAAGAATATAAAATATCAATGCAAAGAATTATTGAATCAATAAAATAAAATAATCGAATAAGAATTATCGTAACCATTATTGAGTAGTGCCTTCTTACGTAAGAATCAATAATTGGTGCAATACCGTGTGCTACTGCAAACAACGCCAGACATCTTGTGTTTTAACCACCGGTATTCCAACAATGATAATCAGTAACAAACTATGCCGTTATTTTTAAACAACTTATTTTTGTCGCTTTCTTCATCAATCGCTTTCAAGTTATGGGGCCCACACATGGTCGCTACCAGTCAATATTTAATATTCCCTCGAAGCATTTAATATTCCACGACCAAAACGAATATTCTCCGACAATAATGAATATTATATCACCACTTGCTTATTTAAAATATTTATGATTTTACCCATAACTAACCACATTAATCAAATCCACCCTTACTATTTCAAAATAATAAATAAAGGAAATTCCTTTTATTTAAAAAAATTTCGGTCTTACAACCTCCCTCCTTATGAAATTTCGTCCTCGAAATTGACGTGACGTACTGTGTTTCAAAAATGAATATACCTCGCTTTCATTTCCGCTTCCAACTCTCGTGTCATTTCCTCAATAGCATGGTTTCTCCACAAAACTTTAACTTGTGGTATAACCTTCAGATATAAGACATGTTCTTTCCTATCCAAGATCTTGACAGTACCTCCTCGTGCGTTAAGTCTTCTACTATCTTTTCCGGTTCTAACTCAATGATGTGGTTCGGTCGTCCACATATTTACGTAACATCGACATACGTGAAAATCGTTATGAACACGCCATATTTTGGCGGTAAAAAAGCGAGTCTATAGGCCACAGTTCCTATTCGATCGAGAATGAATTAATAAATCGAAGGTTTGAGCTTTCTTCTCTTCACCGATTCTCGCTTTGAAATAACAACTTCTTGCACCTCCTTCTTCAAATTCATCACCCGGTGTGTAGCTTGAATGACTTTTAACTTTATCGATTAAAGTCGATTATACTCAGATATCATCACGTGGGTACCTAGAGTTTTCATCTTCATCTCTATTATTTGTAAATTATACGAAATTAGTTTTTGACAATATCGTACTCAGACTTGTATACGATCTTCTACTCAACACGCGTCACCTACCACGTCGCTTTTCCAAGACTTCGATGGTCGTAACATGTGCCGAAATGAGTCTCCTCTTGAGTTCTTCAAGCTCTTCCCACATTCTTTGCTCCATTCGAATTTTGTATCTCTACGAGTCAGCTGCGTTAATGGAATATCGATTCGAGAATATCCTTCAACGAATCTCCGATAATAACCAACTAAGCCTGAAAGCTATATATTTCGATTACCGACTTAGGTTGTTCTCAATGTGACTCACATCCCAATCTTGGATAAGACGTTACAATGACACCTATCGGTTTACTATCGCATCGAATATGGTGTCTCCTACGGAGAGTCCGGCTTCTGCATTCCACAAAGGAAGTCACCGATAGAGGCTCGGGTATCAACTTCTATGCTTGGGTTTTTAACTCCAAAGTTCAATAGAGCCATTCGATATGAGATTTTAGAAATGGGTTTTATAACGGATTTAAAGTCGATACAAATTCAATATCACGCCCGGGAGTAGGCCAAGAAATTCTTCAGAAATACGCCGAAAAATCAATAACAACAGAATATTATTCAAATCGACGTATCTTTCTTCAAATCCATAACATGGACTAAGAAAGCTTGACATTCGCTTTTCAATAAATAAATGGCTTTATAATTTAATATGAAAGAGTTTGACTTCAATGGTTTGGTTGTTTGAATTGAATAACAAGTTGCTTAAGAATATGAAAACTAACAACCTTACGAAAAGCAATCAATTTTGGCATGATGAGTAGTTAACCTTAAAATCACATCAAAACAAATATCTCTATAGAAATAAGGTTAACAGTAATGTGATAGTGCCAACCTGAATCAAGCAAGATTTCTAAACAACGGATGTAATAAAAGTTTCTCTTAACGGAGTCTCCACAGATAGGTCAAAGTCTAATTTCTCCATAGTCAAGTTTAAACATTGAGCGCAAGCAAGAGAGATAAAAGAATGGGTAGAACCTGTATCTAGTAAGGTATAAACTTCGCAAGAATTTATAATTAACTAACCTGCTAAACTTCGTTCGGGTTCCTCGCATTTTTACCCCATTCCACGACAAACGCTCTTCCGTGAATCGCCGACTTTGACTTTTATGGGACATCCTTTTGAGTCACCATTCCCGCTGGACTGGGTTTCGCTATAGTGCAATCTCGAGCGATATGTCCTTCTTTTCCACAATTATAGCATACCTTAAACTGCTAGGGCTTAATTGAGATATGTCCTCTTTCCGCATTTGTAACATACGACCGGTGGTCGCTCCCCCTGGAACCGATTCTTACTTTGGCGCCGACGCTTTCACATGGTCGTTGTTGAACCTTCTCTTCTTAAAATGTCCACTTGAGTCACCTCTCCTATTATCATGGCTAACGATTACCACCCGAGTGGTTACCGCCTTTGTCCGTATTCTTTCCTCCCCATTGGTTATCATCGCTTTTGATGATCACATGCCACCGATATGACCTCGGTTGTGGTCCCTCGGTTGAACATACTCATTATCACGCCTAATAATTGAGCCTCATTTACAACATCCTAATATAAAAAAATTTATGAGAGATAAGATATTGTCGAATCTCTAGTTTTAGACCCCTCGAAACATACGCTGGCGTCATTCGCTCCTCATTTTCCACCAAATGAGGTGCAAACCTCGACAACTCATAAACTTCGCCTCATCTTTGAGACACCGTCCATGTTGTTCTCGCTCCCGCCTAATAAACTCCACTTCCTTCATATAGACGAACACTTTCGTGAAAGTATTTGTCATTAAATAGTTTCTGAAATGTCTCCCAAGACATCTTTGGCCTTGTATTGGATGGTACGCTTCACGACTCCCACCAATGAGTCCGCCTTCGCCACGGAACATAAAGGTGGCGAATGGAACCTTCGTTCTCCGTGCATCCCAAGACATCGAATATCTTGGTAATTTGCTTGACCCACGTCTCCGCCATGATCGGATCAGGCTTTCCTTTAAATTCTGGTGGTCCCAACTCTTTGAACTGCTTGGCTGTGACAACCCGTGAATTGCTATCATTTCCTCCTATGTTTTGAACACGAGTCTCCCTCGTCTGATTTTGCATGAACTGCAAAAAGCTTCTAAATATCCCCTCGTTCATCATCTGCTCCGTGGTGTTGTTCACAAGAGGAACATTGTCGCCTGTTGCTGCACGTTCTCCTCGTTGGTGAGTACAGGCGTCTCCACGGTCTCATTTAATCCATCATTAATATTCTCAACAAGATTTTCAAATCTCGTCATAAAACAAGGGTTAATTAAGGAAATCAATATATCACATAATACCCCTATATACTGACCAACTAACAATAAGCTTAGGTAGGACACACTAGCGAAGGATTTACTCGTCTCTCCCCTCCTAGTTCTATTCCCCGATCTCCGCCAGAGATCATATCCCTAAGCTCTGATACCAACTGTGACGCCCCCAAAATAGGTCCATTCCATCCAACCCATTCTGAGTCGCCAAATACATGGTACAAAATAACTACAACTTTATTAATACATTTGTCGTGCAAAATACGACAACATATATACTGTGAGTTTAAATACAGATATTGTCATCTAGACAATATCCACATACAAATAAATCCTCATCATAATTATTGATACATTATTTTACAACAATGGTGAGGACTACTAAACAACTCTCTCTAGAACTTTTATTCCATACCCCGACTCGTACTTGCTATATTCTCGCCTCCTGAGAAGAAAAATGAAACAAAAAGGAAAAGGGTGAGCTCGACTAGCCCAATAAAGAATATTATGACTAAGATAATATACAACAAAATTATCGTTAGTCTTCAACAGGGAAAAATATAATAGAATACAATAGACAACAAGTTTTAAATCAATATTCGCAGCGGAAATAATAATTCATTAGAAGAGTTAAGTAGAGAATGCAAACTACTATCTTCTATGTATGAATTTTAAAGTTCATCATCTATTTTTATCCTCGTAACATCAATCAATATATATCCGAGATCAAATATTCATCCTTGCACTACTGTGCCAAGGACATTCACCAAATTGGTCATGTTCATCTAAACACTGCTCATCTTTGCACACGGGCCAAAGATATTCATCGAAATCATTCATCTTTGCACTACAGTAAAGATATTCATCGAAAATCATTCATCTTTGCACTACAAAAGCCAAAGATATTCATCATAACTCATTCATCTTTTGCACTACTGGCCAAAGATATTCAATAATATCATTATTTAAGACCGAGGATGATGAAAAATATTTTAAAGAAACGAATCCAAAGAAACAAAATGACAAGGATTAAGGATTAAGGATTCGTACTTTGTTTTATCCACGCCCAAAATACCTCAAAAATAATCATAGTGGTGTAAAATTCAAGAATGATCAAAACATGGATACAATCAAAGCTAGTATCCATAATATATATTTTGGACAAAAAGAAGAAATTTCATTTTTCTAATGAATAGTGCCAGATTAAATGAATAGTGGCCGATCGTGAATAGTCTTTCAGATACGTGAATAGTAACTCAGACACCAAAAGATAGAAATTTCACAAAAAACATCTTCACGCTTCGTGAATAATAGTACTAAATGAATAGTAACTCATGAATAAGAACTCGTGAATAGTAACTCATGAATAGTAACCCCGATACGAAAAAAGTTCCAAATTTGATAAAAGTTCCAACCAATATTTCAAAGATAATGATATTGAAGAAATAATATCATTTGAGAAGAAAATAACATCCACTTACCTCGAAAGACAAGATTCTAGTTGAAACACCTGATATAGGCTATGACTTGAACTTTCACCGTATAGCAATACTCAAAGTATACTCAAAATACTCACAAGAATACGCTCGATAATATAGAGAGAGAAAACTTCAGTTTCTGGTGTGATTTTCAATTCTAACCTAAGCACTATTTATAGGAAATTGCTTAGAACACCAAAGCGAGTAAAATTTAATATAATAATATATATATATATATATATATCAAAATTCTCTCGCCATTCTTGAATCTGAAAATCTAGAATTCAACCCATTCAAATCACATGTTAGACCCAAAAAACGTTTTTCTTATTTTAAATATTTTAAACTTCCAAAATCAATTATTTTGAGCTTTAACTTCAATAATTCATAATAAATAGTCATTTTATCGTAAAAATTCAAATCTCGCGTGTTTTTATAGGAAATTCAATTCTCTACAACTTTGCGTAAGAAAGTTTTTCCAAATTCTAAATGAAATTGACCGAAATCCACAAATAGGCAATTTTACACGTGCTATAATCAAATTTCACTAATAAATGGGGTCCAATTTAACATGTTTAACATGTTTTAAACATTTATTGCAACAAAAATACTCTTCCTCCTCAGATACTCATATATCCCACATTCGTTGTAAAAATATCACCATTATTATATTATTAAAATATAATATTATATATATTTAAATGAATTATTTTATCGTAAAAGATAAAATTTCAATTTTCAACAATTGTCACATTAAAAATTTTCTCCATCTATATCCACATAAAATCAATATTTTTCTCATCATATGAATCAATAATTAATTATTCACAAATAATATTACGTAATCACAATATTGACAAACCGTGCGCTCCTCAGAAAGAGGGGCTTTCCAATAAGAATTTCTCCATCTTGGCCAAGAATTAGGTGACCAAACCTCTCCTTAGATAGAACTTTCTAGACATTGCCAATAATGTTATCTAATAATATTATTCGGATAATATGAATTATTGCTTCGATAATGAAAATACCGTAATGACAATTATTGAAACAACAAAGAATATAAAATATCAATGCAAAGAATTATTGAATCAATAAAATAAAATATCGAATAAAGAATTATCAGTAACCATTATTGAGTAGTGCCTTCTTACGTAAGAATCAATAATTGGTGCAATACCGTGCTACTTCAGCAACAACGCCAGATTCTCGTGTTTTAACCACCGGGTATTCCAACAAAGATTAATCTGTAAATAACTATGCCGTTATTTTTAAACAACTTATTTTTGTCGCTTTTCTTCATCCAATCGCTTTCCGTTATGGGGCCCACACATGGTCATCGCTACTGTCGTGCATTTAATATTCTCGACAAAGATTTAATATTCCACGACCAAACGAATATTCTCCGACAATAATGAATATTATATCACCACTTGCTTATTTAAAATATTTGCGCATTTTACCCATAACTAACCACATTAATCAAATCCACCCTTACTATTTCAAAATAATAAATAAAGGAAATTCCTTTTTATTTAAAAAAATTTCGGGGTCTTACAACTGCAGCCTAATGTGTATAAATATATGTAGCCAAGGGCTCAGCAGGTATGTGAGATCACTGAACAAGTGTAGCCTGTGAGCCCTCGTCATATATTGTATTCCTTTTTATTGAGTGAGCAATAAAAGGTTGGGACGTTATCCTGTAAACACTGTGTATGCTTGTGTGCGTGGCTTGTATAACCGCATGTGCTTGTGTGGATCGACAGAGTTCTTGAATCGGGTTAAAAACCAAAGGCATCACAAGGAGGACAAAGACGCAAAAAATTTAGTGTCGATTGTGCACCTCGTGACAATGGCCATCTCCGCTTTGTCATTCACTAAAGGAGGATAGTGGTCCGCTTCTTCTTCGTGAGATTGCTTCCATCCTTCTCGCAATAATGCTTGCGTTGTCATAAAAAAAATGGTTGCAGTGGTGTATGTTTCTATCTCCAAATGGATACATGATGTTTTAATTTATTTTCTTTTTAGTATTTAGTTTATGACCCCTTTTTTGGTTTTATTAATGTTTCCGTGTATCAAATCTGCTAGAACTTCAAAGATTTGTTTGAGTTTTGTGTCAAACTTGAAGGAAGTGCCAAAGTAATATAGTTAACTTTCTACTTGAGCCTTTTTTCTTGTGTGAGCAGATTTTGCTAATCATGATGGATCGTAAAGATTTATTGCACAAACACACACACACACACACACACACATATATATATATATACTCCCTCTCTATCCAAGTTTCTGAGACTACATTTTTTGGTCAAGCTGCATACACTCGATTATCATGATTTTAATTTGTCTTGAAAACACAATTATGTAATGGTTTCTATATTTTAATATAATTGAAGATATATAAATTCTTTAAATATTTTGAGAATTTAAAACATGTAATGCATATGATGTACAAAAGTGGTGTTAAACATGAATTTCACCATGTTGCATGCACCCAAAAAATCATGACTACATAAACTCTATCGGAGGGGTATAATGTATAATATACTATGTGTGTGTTCATTGGTATATCTCCGTCTCAATTGATGTCCTCAATAATTGAGTTTAAAATAGAGATTTATTATAACAAATATTAGAAGTACAAGCAGAGATTACTCTTATCACAGATATCTAGTCTAAAGACTTAAACCTATTAAAGTTGTTTGAAATTAATCAAGTTAATAATGAAGAAGTGAATAATTTCTAATCAAATGCTACTTCGAGATAAATGAGGAACATACCTATTTTATCTGTCATTTTAGTCTCTTACATAATTGAGTAAATGGAATGTTTATCTCTTTATTACTTGTGTGGTGTGTAAGTTTGATGTTTGGATGTTGTAGTATTGGTGCTTTTCGGGTGAGCAAAGCATGTTCAAATCTTTGTCCCGGCCACCCGACAAGAGATCCAAAATGGGTGAGTACTCTATTCCTCTCAGCAACCAAATCATTTTTAGTGCATGCTCCATATTTTTTATAACTTATATTTTTCTAAAATTTAAAGTTCTGTTATGTTTCAGTTTATATAATATTTAAAGAATTCCTTCTATCGTTAATGTAAAACATTCATATCTAAGATTTTAGTTTCCAAAATTATCAACATCTTGAATTTCATTTAGATTAAGATTTCACTTTTTTTTGGGAAACTAAATGTTTAAGTATGACGAGGAAATGCTCTAGGAAGGAGTTAAAAAGCGAGGACTTGCAAGAAACCTGTTTAATGAATTAAAGAACTATGATGTTTTAAAGTGACCTGCATAGTTCGTGGCATAGCCAGTTAAGGGGGATTAACTAACGAACAATCTTGCATTAAGGCTCACTGGAGAGTGAAAATCCCAAATTGAATCATCTTTATCCTACGATTGAGCTCTCAACCTAGTACGATATTTACATAAAGGACCATAAATTACTATACCCCAAGATTTAAGATATGGAATGTATGGTCCCAATTGCTAATTGTATTTGTACTGTATCATGTTATTTAATGTTCTAGTGATGTCCCAAATTGAAAACTAAAACCCTAGAGAAAAATGGAGGATACATGTATGATATGGTACATGGGAATCATCATAATTGAATGTTGTCAACTCACAAACTATTATTGAATTATAAATATGAATTTGCCTTTGCTTTTTTTAATGCAAGTGAAAGGAGGTAAAGAGAGAGACGACTTAGGGCTTTGAAGCATGCTAACTTATTTATATTCAAGCATGTTAAAATCTCATTAGGTCAATATGTAAGACATTTATTAAGGGGTGGGTTAGGCCCACTAAAGTCTACTTATTTGCATTAGTTGCACAATTTTCAACTAATTGCACATTAGTTACTAATACGTTACCCCAATATGGCTTGTGAAAGCTAAAAGATAATGTTGAGAAATCAATGAGCCAGTGATTACCATTGATCATGCATCTAGAATGATCCTAACTCAACTAATTACTTCAATAGTCATGATTCCAAAATCCTTCTAGAATCCTCTCTACGACAATTCCACACATCCCAATATCTGCAACTTGCCCATAGTTGAAGTGCAAATTCAGCAATGACCAAGAAAATTGCAAATGAGCAACAAAGCTACCAGGCTATGATTAAGAAGGGACGAAATTGTGTGTAATCATATGACAAAATGTGTCTAATCATAGTCATTAAAGGCAAAAGGCGCACCATGGCACAATGGTCTCCCTTGGCGTAGGCGCACCATGGCACTACGTCGTTTTGATAAAAGAATGCTATTTAAGGCGGAATGCTATTTAAGGCGGAATGCTATTTAAGGAGAATGCTCTTGATCCTGACCATATATATATATATATATATATATATATATATATTGTATTGTGAGGATATATATATATATATATATATACAGTCATATACCAAGTAAAAATTCAAACTCCTAAACAATAATAGCTTGCAAAAGAAAAAGTATTCATGAATTAGCTAGCAAATAGCAACTAGAATGGAGCAAGTGTTCTAAAAATCTCGCTTAGGTCGCTTAGGCGCTAGCCCCCTAAATAGCACCTCACTTAGGCTAAAGGTGGCAAAAAATCCCTCTAGAAAATTAGACTGGGTCTAGGCGGAAGGTTTTTTTTTATTTTAATAACTATCCAAACTAGATATTGATATATTTATTTTTCTAATGATTTACCATATTCATAATATAGGTTGTAGCATATCAAATCACAACAAGAAGTGAACAATATCAAGTCAAAATGGATAATTTTATTATAGTTGTAATTTTTTGAACTTGTACCAACTTCAAATTATATAAATGATGATACATTTGTAATACTTAGTTTAATTCAATATAATTCTTAAATTTATGTTTAGTTTCTTAAGTTTTAATATTGAATTAAATTTTTTGAAATATTTAATTTTATTATTTAATAGTAATCTTGTTTATGAATAAAACTAATACGTTAAAAATATGTTTGAACTTTGAACAATTACATGTTGTGTTTGAACTTTGACATTAACAATTTGGATATGTGTTTGAACTTTAAGCAAATATCTTTATTATAGATTATTTTACTTTATATTATTGTTTTGTTTGAATAAATGTAAGATAAAATATTAATATTGGCTTAGAATAAAAAATTCCGCCTAGGCCGCCCAGGCCTCGCCTAGGCCGTCCGGCCTCCCACCTCCCGCCTCCCGCCTCCTACCTAGCGCCTTTTAGAACATTGGAATGGAGTGCATTTGAATATGAAGAAAAACTTAAAAAAATGGGAAAACTTATACTACACCTTAATATACCAAAAATCTTAATGGGAAAACACTATTATCAATACCCAAAAGCTTTTCAAAGTTTAAGCAAACTAAGTATCAATAATTATGGGCCAAATCAGAGATAAAGGAAATATTTGAAACCCATTTCAGGTTGTAAGCATAAAAACATTACTAAGGGAAAATACATATTCATAGACATGTAATATTTAAAGGAACACATAAAAAAAATAGGCTAAGTTGAAGAAGACGAAAAAGAAAGATTATAAGGAGAGAGTGTATTACATGTAGTAGGAGAAAAGACATCCCTAATAGACCTGGCAAACGGGCGGGTCGGGCCGGGCCGGGCCAAAAGGGCCCAGATTTTGGTGGGCTGAAATTGTTAGGCCCGTGGCCCGGCTTGGGCCAGATTTTTTGCAAAATCTTGCTACACCAAAAATATTAATAATAATAAGTATTAAAAATAATTAATAATAAACAATATTATAAATATTATTAATAATAAATGTTCTAGTGGTTAACAATATTATAAATAGTTTCCATTCAGTACACATTTTATACAATTGAGTGGCGATCGGATAGAATCCAAAGGAAAGGATGCTCTTAAGGCCCTTCTTCATCACTACATTTTCATCAAATACATGATAGATTGATGACTAAAAGGTTGGTTTTAATGATAATATTTTTTCCAAATTTAGATGAACGTAAAATTTAGTTTTAAAATAGAAAAATATTATCATTGTCTTATCCCCTGATCAAAGACATCTCACATATGTCCCATTCTATATATTGATAATAAATTATAATTTTTTATACTTAAAAGAATAAGCAAAAAAGTACATAAAGTATAAATATGTTATTTAGTAGGATCCATTAGTGTGTGTATATATATATATATATATATATATATATATATAAATAACAAGACTCATCACTCTATATAATCATATGGGATCATTAATTAAAGATAAATTTTTAAAAAAATTATATTCTCTTAATTAATTTCTCCATTCTATTTTTTAATTTGTGTTTAAAATATAATTTACTCATTCTTTTGAATGGAATACTTGAGAAGTCTCTCTACCTAAATCGATGAATAGACATGCATGGACAAGTGTAGGGCAAATTTTCTTTTATAAAAGTAAAGAAAAATATAATAATGATTGCATTAAAAACAAATAATTGTGGCTCATTGGTTTGAACTCTTATTTATTTATTTATAAGTCTTGTGTTCAAGCCTCATAACCCACAAGTATCAAAAATTTGTTTTAAAAAAAAAAGAAAGTCATGGTCGGTAAAGGTCACCCATGGTCGGGCTAAAAACGCCTTTTTCATGGGCTAAACAACTAAAGCCCAACGCCTACCATGGTGGTGGGGGCACCCAATTTCATGAACTGGGCCTCTTTGCCAGTCTAATCCCTAAGAATCAAGGATCGTATGCAATGGATCAAGGATTATGGACGATGATATTAGTCGTTGAAGGACATTTCAATAAGATCGAGCGACCACGATATTATCGATCGTTAAGCGATAATCTAGCGAAGCATCGGAGGTGGTCCGATGATATTAGTTGTTGAAGGACATTTGAGCGAAGATCAGGCAGCCCTGATATTATCAACCGTTGGCAGTAACTCCATCGAAGCATCAGAGGTGGTCTGATGATATTAGCCATTGAAGGACATTTCATCGAAGATCAGGCAGCCCTAATATTATTAGCCATTGGCAGTAAATCCAACGAAGCATCGGAGGTGGTCCGATGATGTTAGCCGTTGAAGGACATTTCAAAGAAAGATCGAGACGACGATATTATCGACCATTAGCGATAACTCAATGAAGCATCGGAGGTGGTCCAATGATATTAGCTGTTGAAGGACATTTGAGCGAAGATCAGGCAGCCTTGATATTATTAGCCATTCGCAGTAATTCCAACGAAGCATTAGAGGTGGTCCAATAATGTTAGTCGTTGAAGGACATTTCAGCGATGGTCAGGCGACCCTAACATCACCAATCGTTGGCAGTAACTCCAGTAAAGCATCGGAGGTGATCCGATGATGTTAATCGTTAAAAGACATCTCAACAAATGTCAAGTAGGCCTGACAATACAAACTGTTGGCGATGAATCCAATGAAGTATCAAACAAACTCGACGATGGAAAACCATCCTCATTAGGGAGGACCAGATGATGGAATCATTATCTGATTCCTCAATAATCATAGCACAATTCCCCAAGAGTCTCTTGCATGAGAAAAGCATCTTGATGGGAAGCTTCGCAATGAGGATTAAGTACTTTGGTGATCAACCCAATGTCAACATCCTGTGGTCTCCGTCATGGAGATTCTTATGAGCTTTGGAAACTACTGGTCGAGTAGACATCCAAGCAGTTCAACATGGTCATCATGGACAACGACGTTCACCCAATAGAAGCGGTGGGAGCAGACAGTTGTCATGTTTCATTGGAAACCATTCCAACAAACCACACTCAGCATACATTTGCATCATGCTGCATTATATTTACATCATTTTCATCTTGTTCAAATTTCAAGTGTCTAGCGATCTTTATTATGATGCCCCCAAATCTGGGTATCTTACAACCCGACAGATGGTGCTACACGGTACTACCATTCACACACACATTCAATTGAAAAGCCTCAATAGAACTAATATGTCTTCTATATATTCAAAATAATATTAACATTCCCCCAGGTTCTTTATAACCATTACATTTGTTCTTGTCATAATATCAAATATATTACAATCATTCACCCTATACTATTACATAAGTATTCTATGGGTTCATCTTCGCCTTGCCCTTATCCTTGTCGGAGCCTTCGGTCCGTTCGATCTTAGCTGTATTCATATGATTTAAGCAAGAGTGAGCATGACTAGCTTAGCAAGTACAACAATTCTAATAAACAACATGCTTGAAACATAGGAATCGTATATCTTTAATACTGAACAATAGTTACGAAGTACTATCAATAATTCAAAATAGCACTTCTTTTCCTTCAAAATGTTATACAACAACAATATTCAGTAAAACATCAATTCTGGTCCAAGACCTTGAGCATTTCATAAGTTCTTTTGAAAAGGACATCCCAGCACTAAGTCCGTAAGTTCGACATTTCTTACGAGTACATCTAGGTGATCAGCCTATAGTACTCTATGTTGATCAACACTACATTCATTAAACTTATGTACGTTTAAGTTGTGGCAACCTCACGTGCCTGTCATTTGATGACAAAACATTTTTAGCATACTCAGTCTTCGTTTGAAAACCACACCAATATAACTTGGTAAACATTGACCATGCTTTGATAGAAAAATAATATAAGTCTAGTCAAAAGAATTGGCTTTGACTTCATCATACAATACTTCATGTGTAAGGATAAATGAATTACAAAGCTTGTCCAGATTGAACTGAAATAAGGGTTAGAATACTTGCCTTTAGCATCTACTACAGTTAATAACACGTTCTCGTTTAAGTCTTTAAGTCTCTACAGTAAATGATAACATCACATAACACATTAGTTCATGAATGAACATACATGGTTCCTAATGAATATTACCCTTCTTCTCAATCTAAACATGACTTAGATTTGTTATTATTGATTATGGCATTTCGTTAAGCCATTCTTCTCTTCACATTTCATTCATGTTCAATTCATTATCATTAACATTTAATCATCATACCTTAAGTTTTAATCAATATCTTATAATGTTAAAGTTAATCTTTATTTCTTTGATAAACTGTTACCATTCTTTCTCTACTTGCAAACCTTCCTTACTATGCATCTTTTAAGTCTAGCGCTGCTGCGAAAGTCATCTTTGTACAACTCGCACTTTCTGAAATGTGAGTTTCCGATGGTGATGGTCGAGTCCGTGATTTGCTATTTCCACATATATATACATTGGTAGTCTTGCAAGACATGACTCTGCAGAAGGTTGTGACACTGTGCTTGGCGCTGTAGTGCCACCATTTGGCCTTGGGTTGGCGCCGCGGCGCCAACTCTGTGCCTCAAATAGCTTTGACAGATTATCAACTTTGCAAAATTCCCGGACGCATAACTTCTTCGTTATAAGTCTGAATTGGCTCGTTCAAGAGCCTACGGTTCACAAATTACATACTCTACACGTTCGTGTAAGAAATTTATCTATTTGACTTCGTTTGCTAAAAATTCACCTATTAGTTCATTTTTAACAAAAACGGTAAACGTTCGTGAACGTTCAACGCTCGTTTCTTCGTTCTAAGTCGGAATCCGGTCATTTTCGAGTTCACAACTCTATAATGCCAAATATGACTTGTATTTATCGAAAACCAACGTTTTCGAGTTCAAACACAAAATTTGTGACGCCCCCAAAATAGGTATACATCACCCATCTTGGGTCACCAGAAAATACACTACTGATAACTTCATTTATACAACTGTCGTGCAAAATACGACGACAAGTATACTGTGAGTTTTAATACAAATGTATGTAACTCTCATGGTACCTCGACCACAACCTTACAATGGTACGTTACATAAAAGTACAGTCAAAAACTGTTTTAGAAATTAAAATCTTTGGGAAGTGCTCAAGGAAAACTTCGTTACATAGGAGGCCATGAATCTAAGTTATGATAGATATCACATGTCCGAGAATTATCCTTGGTTGACCCA